>JAWNNM010003610.1:0-406047 GCA_035044965.1 Lordiphosa andalusiaca | reverse complement strand
TTACCTCACTCCTCCCAATCGGCTGGACCGATTTCGATGAAATTTCGTGAGAGTGTAGTAGTAACAGCGTAGGTGGTTTATATCTATAGCTGATTCTGGTAGGTCACACAGGGATCGCGTAATTTGCCATCCACTGCTTTTTTGCACCATAACTTGACCTAAACTTAACCGATTTGGATGAAACTTTATAAAGACATTCGTCATGAATAGAGGAAGGCTGATAACAAATATGGTCCGAATCGGTCAACTCTTTCGGGTACCTCTCGAACACATATATTATATGTTTTTTTTTGGTAATTTTGTATGAGAGCTAACAAAAAATATTGTACATCGGCTTGCACTAGAATAATACACAGGACAACGTCTGACGGGGTTAGCTAGTTATATACATATATTATATGGATCAGGGCAAGGCGTATAGAATCCTAAAGCAGTAACTGGAAGGTTATCAAAGTGGAACGCTCAACCAAAGCAACCACTATGGTCACCTTCCAGGTTGATGACGACACTGCCGAGTATTTAACCAAATGCGATGGAATCCTGAACTATGGGTTCCAGAAGGTATTCATGACTGTGTCTAAGATCGACACATTAGAGCTCGCAAGCTTAGCTGCAAGCGTTGATGTGGAGGAGGAGGAACGCAGTGATGATGAGTTGGAAGTAGAGCGCACCCCTCAACAAGAGGAACGGTCTGGTTACATCTCAGGTGGTTCAGACTATGGACCAGCCTTCGGACGCCTATACACCAAGCAGGAGCTTCTCCAACCGGATTATGCCGATGCCACGTTGACGGAGGAGAGATTCTCTCACAATGATACGGGTGCTGCAAATGAACCTGCACCACTCTAAAGCAGCAACCGCTGCACTTCTACTTCGTCTATCCCCGGGCAAAGTAGATATTGTGTTTGTCCAAGAGCTATGGATTTCTGGTGACAGAATCAATGGCTTGAGGGCACCAAAATATAACCTTTTCCACACCAAGGGTAAGGGAAAAATTAGAACATGTAATTTAACCAAAAAACATCTTAACACACTTCTACTTCCTCAGTTCAGTGATGAAGACATCACCACAGTCAGCCTGGAACTGGGGAGTTCGACCAACAGGCTGGCCTCTTTTTTTTATGGCTCATGACACCGAGAGCCCTCCACCACCTACTTTATTCCGGGACCTAACCGGATACAGCACACAAACCAACACAAGCCTCATCTTAGGAGGCGATGCCAACTCACACCACACACTATGGGGCATCACAGATATCAACGAGCGCGGTGAGTCACTTTAACAGACAATTCTGCATATCGCTAATTAAGGAAACGACCCTACCTTTATTATAACGAGAGCGTAAGTTAAAGTCGGCCCTGTCCGACTTTGAAATACCCGTTACTCAATGCAATTAGTGTTTAATAACCTCATGCGGCTCAGATAAGTATGCAACGTTTTTTAACTCTGCCATTTATTATCCGATCTTTATGAAAACTTGTGAGATTGTACATATTGGCCACATAGTACATACTGCAAAGCTCGATAGCTTAAAAATTCTAGGAGATATTCAACATTTTTTATTTCGGGGCGGGAAGGGGCGTGGCCAAAATTTGAAACAAACTTCATCTGCCTATAGACAATACTAGCTTACATCAAAAATTTGGTTGTTCTAGCTCTTCTAGTCTCTGAGATCTAGGTGTTCATACAGACGGACGGACGGACGGACGGACGGACGGACGGACGGACGGACAGACGGACAGACGGACAGACGGACATGGCTATATAGACTCGGCTATTGATGCTGATTAAGAATATATATATTTTATGAAATCGGAGATGCTTCCTTCTGCCTGTTACATACATTTGCACGACTTTAGTATACCCTTTTACTCTACGAGTAACGGGTATAAAAAATCGTAAGGCGGTCTTAAGCATTACCCTTATCTCCGAAGACCTCTGTGGTCAATTGTTTTCATGGAAGGTGCTGCCAGAGTACTCCTTCTCTGATCACAGATACATAGAGGTCCTTCTAACATACAAGTGTCCTTCACCCAAAAAAGATACAGAACCCGAAAAAGACAAACTGGGAAGTACACAACAAACTTCTCTCACAAACCGTCCCCACCATATACACCTAGGACGGGGAAACAGATAGACGATCTTGTCGATACGCTCACCAACGCGTATGCGGTCTCTGTTAATAGGGCTTGCCCCCTAGAAAAATAAAATCCGCCTTTAAACCACCTTGGTGGTCTGCAGAGCTTGACAAGCTCCGGAAAGAGTGCAGTCATGCATTCAACGTAGCCAAATATAGCGATCAAACTACCGCGTGAGAGTTATATAAACAAAGGCTAGACACCTACAAGAAAGCTATCAGGAAGGCTAAACGCTCCTCCTGGGCCAACTATTGTAGTAATATAGAACTCACTTCTGACGCATCTCGGCTCAGAAAGATCCTAGCAATCTCACCAACACCGCCAGGACTCTTACAAAAAACAAACGGAACCTGGACCGACTCAAGCGAAGAATCTTTAGATCTTCTGCTAAGCACTGACTTTCCTGAGTGCTCCCTTAACCCAATAACTCAAATTAGGCCAACCGACCTCTCTACAAATCACGTGAACATCTCAGTGAGGCCATTAATAAGTGGGCTATCGATTCTTTCAAACCATTTAAATCGCCTGGCCCAGATATCATATTTCCAGCCCAACTACAACACAGCATTGGGTACTCAATGACTTGGCTTTACACAATCTATGAAAGCTGTCTAAAAATCAACTATATCCCCACCAGATGGAGAGAAACTAAAGTGGTATTCATACCGAAAGCTGGCAAAGCTTCACATGTGAAACCAAACGATTATAGGCCAATCAGCCTATCCTCATTTCTACTCAAAACTCTTGAGAGACTTATAGACGCACACCTGAGACAAATTATAAGTCCCTCTCATCTAGCAAGCACACAACATGCTTACAGCAAGGGTAGGTCCACCGAAACCGCCCTGCACTCTCTGATCTCAAAGACTTGAAAAGATCTCTTGAAATAAAAGATTATTCTCTAGTAGCATTTCTCGACATTGAGGGTGCCTTTAATAACATCCAACCTAAAGCCATCACCTCAGCCTTAACATATGTGGGAGTGGATGTACCGCTGGTAAGATTCATCGACCAATTGCTAACCAGCAGGTCGGTGTATTCCGAGCTTGGCGGCGCTGCTGCTCGCAGATATGTTAACAGAGGCACTCCGCAAGGAGGCGCTCTCTCTCCGCTACTATGGGTTGTAGCAGTTAACCGACTGCTGCGGCTCATGGAAGAGGAGGGACACGTAGTGGTGGCTTATGCGGATGATATTGCCATTTTTAAATGTGGACTATTTCCACAGACGCTGTGTGACCTCACGCAGAACGCATTGACTACACTTGCTTAGTGGACAATATCTTGCGGCTTGGGCGTAAACCCAGCAAAGACGAAACTAGTGCTTTTCACCAAAGGATACAAAATTCCTGTTCTTATCCTCCCAAAAATTAATGGAGTTAGCCTTAAATTTGCAGACAATGCCAAATACTTGGGAGTCATCCTGGATGGAAACTACTTTGGAATGACAACATAGACGAGCGCATAAAAAAGGCAACCATTGCCCTTTTCTCGTGCAAAAAGGTCATAGGCCGCAAATGGGGCTTCTCCCCTTCCATAGTACACTGGCTCTACACAGCCGTGGTCCGCCCCGTACTACTCTACGGAGCACTAGTTTGGTGGCCAGCGCTTGAGAATCAATCGGTCCTCAACAATCTGCATAAAGTACAGAGAAGTGCGGAAATCTGTATTAAATACTAAATACTATTTTCCACCTACTTCCCCTAGACATTTAATCAAAGCAACTGGCTATAACAACTGCCCTTAGACTAAGAGAATCCGATGCCTGGAACGGAGATAAGTCGGGACACTCAATAATACTCAATGATCAAACGAGTATACCGTTACACACTGACTACTGTATACCACAAACGACGTTCGTCAAATGATACGACATCTGTATTCCAAGCCGACACGAGTGGGAAAACCTACACCACAGCAGAGCCAATGCCATCAACATCTACAATGATGGCTCAAAGCTTGACGAAAAAGTAGGAGGGGGAGTCTTCTCCACCAACCTAAACTTGAACTTATCGTTCCGCCTTCCTGATCACTGTAGCGTGTACCAACGTCTTCATATACTCAGATAGTCAAGCCGCCCTTAAAGCCCTTGACTCATACACCAACAATACCAAAACGCTTACCGAATGCCGTTCATCTCTAAATGAGATCGCACGAGAATTCAGTATACACCTTATATGGGTGCCTGGACACCGGAACATAGAAGGAAATGAGTCTGCGGACAAACTGGCCAGAATAGGCACCACCATCGAGCTCCTTTCAGAGAAGAGCACGATAGGGATGCCTATGGCAACTTTTAAGCTCCACACAAAAACTGAAACACGTCGTATCGCTGCTGATAGGTGGAAAACCCTTTCCTTCTGTGCGGTAGAGAGGCTTACGGGGCTAACACCAAACCTAAAGCGTACCACAACGCTTTTACGCCACAGAAGGGAACACATATCGCTTCTGGTGGGAACCCTAACGGGTCACTGTCTTATCGGCAGACACGCTGCACGCCTAGGAGTCACTTACCATGATTTCTGCAGAAGTTGTAGGTACGAAGACGAGGAGGAAACAGTACAACACCTCCTCTGTCATTGCCCCGCCCTGAGTAGAAGGAGACTTAGGACACTAGGTCAACCTCTCCTACCTAACCTATCGGAGACATCCGAGTTAGAGATCCCAGCTCTACTAAAATTCATTTTGTCCACACAATGGTTCAGTAACGAGGACCCCTCTCATTAACAAAATGGGTTAACAGGGAACAAATATGGCATCGCAATGGGCCCAAAGAGGCCTAAGTGGGAGGGCGACTTGTCGCCCTCAGCCATCGCAACCCAACGTAACCTAAAACGCTATTGCCCAATTCGTGCGAAAAGAGGGATCTTAAGAGAAGTGAATTTCGTGGTCTAAATGGGAGCCCGATTAGTACATATGGAAAAGTACAATGCAAAAAATTGACAATAAAATGAATGAAATTACCTGTTATGTTATTCCCTACTTAATATTGCCGACACCGCCCCTGTTGGGTTTTGATTTTTGGCATGAAACTTTCAGAAAGGTTGAGACAAATTGAAGACAAATCCGGCCTTAATATTGAAAATAGAGGAAAGCTAACTTCGGCTCGACCGAAGTTTGTATACCCTTGCAGCACGTTTTTTAACTCATTTGAAGGACATATCCACTGAAAACAAACGAATTTTTCTCAATAAGACTACTTATCTGACTCTTTTATATGACAGCTATACTATTTAGATGTCCGATTTCGACCAAACTTGGCAGATTCATGAAGAAGCATTCAAAACTAGTAAATACTGAGTTTGGAGACGTTAGCATTAAAAACAAAGAAGTTTTTCTCGTTTCGATGGCATCGTTCCTATGGCAGCTATATGTTATAGTCATCCGATCCGGTCGGTTCCGACAAATGTGCAGCGTATTTGGACTAGAAGACTTCGTGAAGAGTTTGGTGGCTACAGCTTTAAAACTGACGGAGGAGATAGCATAGAAACAGACGGACAGACGAACATGCCTATATCGACCAGCTCGTCATGCTGATCAAGAATATATATACTTTATGTGGTCGGAAATGCTTCCTTCTATGCGTTACAAACATCTGGACAATTTCAATATACTTTCTGCAAGAGTATACAAATTAAAGTATTGTCTTTATTTGTGATTCTTTCTGTGCATCTTTGTTTGCAAAATTAGCTAACTATGTATCTGGTAAAGGCTCTGATCAATTTGTGAACAGTAATGTATTCCCGATTGAGAGTGAGCGTGTACTAATTGGTTAATGGAATTGCAAAATGTTTGCGCTGTTTGATAAGCGATGACGGATGAAACACAGGTGGTGAATTCGGTAGCGAAGCGGATAGAGACTGTGGAACGGTTCTGTACGAGAACTATTTTGAAAAGCGTACTGCTTGCAGCAGCAAGCCAAAATGTTTAATAAGTAACCACCTAACTAATTCGACGCCAGTTCATTGCGCTCCCCAATGGTTATCTTATGAGAAAGGTATTGTGAATGAAACCGTTCAAGAATTATTGGCAAGTAATGTCATCCGACCTAGTGAATCTCCGTACGCCTCTCCCGTTGTACTGGTGAAGAAAAAGGATAAAGAAATCGGAATGTGCCAGGACTACCGAGAGAATAATAGGGAACCGTACGCGATAACTTTATATTGCCGCTAATAAAAGACTGTTTGGAATAGTTAGATGGAAAGGCCGTATTTTCAGTATTAGATTAAGAGAATGGATTTCATCAGATAGGAATGGATGAAGATTCCATTGACTAGACCACTTTTGTAACACCCGATGGACATTTCTAATACTTAAGAATGCCTTTAGGTTTGAAGAATGGACCAGCTGTATTTCAGCGATTTATTTCTAATAGCCTCTGCGACATGGTACGAAACCGTCAGATTGTTGTTAACATGGATGACATCATCCTTGCTACCCAAATCATAGAGGAGCATTTTGAGTGTTTGTCAAAATTGTTTGGTAAATTGAATTGCCGAAACAAGTTGCCATAGATTTGGTGCAGTACTTATGCAAAGGCAGACCGATGGAAAGATGCAATCGGACTATAATTATTCGAAAGCCCTCCGACCCGGTTCTATTATGCCCCATATGCAGACAGACCGAACTGTTAGAATCCGAGATAGTCTACCCGATCCTTGCGTTAAAACCGTTGAGCCGTTCAGTTCAAATAGACCCGTTAAGCCATTAAGTTCTCGTAGTGCAGTTAGACCCGAAAAAACCCGTAGCGCCGTTAAATCCGGTGAGCCGTTTTTAAACGATTATCTGTTTGGTGAGTCTCTTGAGAATCTTGTAGGAGTAGTCGGTGAAACCCCGCACGGTATAGATTTTCTTTTCCGTACGGAGCAAATTAGAGATCCTGAGATAAGCCAGATCCGTGATAAATTGGAAAGTGCAACAGATGATGATTTTGAACTACTAGATGGAATGGTGTATAGACGGTTTGCTGACGATAAACTACTTTTGTATGCCTCTGAATTTCTGCGAAATCAACTGATCCGAATGTGCCTTGAGATGTGCCGTCCATGAAAAGCAAAGTGGACCTTCACATCCACCGCACTCTGCATGGTATACGGAAAGGGCCAATTCCGTTTGATACGATTCACATCGACTATTTAGGACCACTACCAAGCATTACGTCAAAAAGAAAGCACCTGCTTGCTGTTATTGCCGCTTTTTCCAAACATGTTAAGCTTTGATTATTCCCTAAAGAAAAATTTTGAGTATTACCTCCAGCTCCCGTAGAGTAATATCCGATCGTGGTACCTGTTTTACATCTTTCGAATTCGCTGAATTCGTTGCCGATCGTAATATTGAGCATATAAAAGTCGCCATCGGTGCACCTCAACCCATGGGCAGATTGAACGAGTCAATGGGATACTGACGCCGATGTTAGGGGAATTGTCTGAACCTCCTAATCAATCCGACTGGTACAAGCTAGTTACTCGAGTGGAATTTGCTTTGAACAATTCCGTTCAACGAAGTACCCGTGTGTATTGTTTTTTTGGTTGTGATCAACGTGGTCCCGTTGTTGATAAATAGATGAATTCTGAAAACCGTTGAGACTTTGAATCCGTTAGGCAAGAAGCCGACCTCAAAATGAGATTTGCCCAAGAGCAGAATAAAAGGAGATTTGGACTTAGGCATCATGCCTCTTTGAAATATTAAGTGAACGATTTCGATGCTATCCGTAATGTCGATACTACCGGTTGTCAACTTATACATATCCCGTACAAACGGATATTAGAACCCGCTAGGCTCAAACCGTGGATGCATTGCTGTATAAAAACCATTGTTTCCTGTTCAGATCGAGGTCGATCTAAATGTCAGATTGGTTGAATGTAGTCTTTGGACAAATTTAACCGCCAAGATGTATTTCTGAACAAACATCGATATATTTTCTTGTAGTTTTCAAATATATGTAATAAGGTTTTCTTAATAAATCGAAGGAAGTTCACACTACGCTATACGAGCGAACGCCTAAGTGGCCGCAAAAGAAAAGGAGATTGTTAAAATAAAATCAAAAAACCTTAGTTTGCAACATAAACATTTTTTTAGTTTTGTATCACCAGTTCTTTTTATTTGAAACGTTTATCGAAAAAAACATGAACCACTACCAAACCTATTTTTCAATCAGACTTTATTCTGCATTCCAGCAAGCAGGTACGCAACACGATGTCGAGCAAGTGGGAGGATGTTGTGAGGAATCAACCAATCGACGTGTCTTGGCATAGCCCATTCACTTACAAGCCAACCCAAAAATTCTTAACGTGGACATTTGCTCAGGCAAAGAAGCGCTTGTTATTTTACCGATTTATTTAAATAGTAACGATAGTAACGATGATAAGGCCAAGTCAGCCACCGTGGTTTAACAATGCAATCAAATCTGTGATAGAAAAAAGAAACCAGGCCTATCTCAAATGGAAACTGATCATATCGAACTGATCTTACTAACGTGCAATATAAATCACTAAGACGAACTGCCTGTACCATGATTGCTCCGGCCAAGACCAAATATTATTGCACCAAATTCCAAGAGGCTCTAACCACCAAGCAGACGTCGTCTGAAATTAAAAAACTGGGAGTAGGAAAGAAAAAAAATGACCTGTGATAAACTTGACATTGATGTAAATAAATTGAATAACTGGTTTGTGAATGTTTGTTTACCTGATGTAATATGTAACCCGTACTTAAATGCTGTGCCTCTTACTAATAACTGTGATACTATGTTTATCTTTGTCTGTGTTGATCAATGTGATGTTCTTGAAGCTATTCTTAAGATTAAATCTAACGCAGTAGGTCTTGATAATATAAATCCTAAATACCTAAGAATAGTTTTACCTCAGATCCTACCAATAATAACATATATCTTTAATACAACGTTCACTCACTCAACTTTCCCAGAAATTACAAATATTGTACCCGTTCCTAAATCAAAAAATGAGTACCGTCCTATCGCTACTGTTCCCTACTTATCAAAGGCATTTGAACAACTTATGGCAAACCAAATAAAACGTTTTCTCACTGTAAATGACATGCTGAATAATAATCAGTCCGGGTTCCGTAGTGGTCGAAGCAGTACCTCAGCAATATTAAATATAACTGAAGATATTAGAAAACAAATGGACAATGGGCAAGTCACGTTTCTCACCCTGCTTGACTTTAGCAAAGCGTTTGATACTGTGAACCATGAGATACTCTGTACAAAATTGGCAAAACTATATAATTTCTCTGACACCTCGCTTAAGCTTCTCAGCTCCTATCTCAATAATCGTCGTCAGGCGGTCTGATTTTTCAACCTTTCTTGTGACTAAGCGCGGTGTGCCTCAAGGCTCTGTCCTTGGACCACTGTTATTCACTGTGTATGTAAATGATCTTCCTATACACTAGGAAAGTCAAAATGTGAAGTCCATTTGTTTGCTGATGATGTCCAAATGTATGTTAGTTGTCCGATAAATAGAATAAGTGAATGTTTAAATGAATGTAATGAGCTTCTAGCAATAAACAAATGGGTAGAAAATAATGGTCTTGGTCTAAATCCCTTAAAATCAAAATGCTTAGCAATCTATAAGAAAAAATAGAATACTGATCACTTCTCAAAGCTAAAGATTAAGACTAGTGATATTAAGTATGTTGACAATGTTGTCAATCTGGGAATTACAATTAGTTCGACGCTTGCGTTGGGAAATCATTTAAATCGAGTAATTGGAAGGACGTATGGAATGTTACGACATCTTAATCTAACGAAGCAGTGTCAACCCCAACATATTAGACTTTTAGTCGCTAAATCGTTCATGTTGCCCTCTTTATATTATGGAGTAGAAATCTTTGAGAAGTGTGATGCTATTAGCTTTAATAAAATCAATGGCTTATTTAATAGTATTGATAGGTATGTCTATAATATTAAACCACGATATCATATAACGAACTTCTTAACCTCAGCTTAAAATCGTATATAACTCTTAGGGCCCTCATAATGCTTCATAAAACTATATGCACTAAAAATCCCTCTTACTTATATTCAATGCTAAGCTTCAGTGCATCAGTAAGGACACATAACATTTTATGTATAAGAACTAAGCTAGCCAGCTCTGACAGGCAGTACTTTATTTTTGCCGTTCGTCTTTGGAACCAGCTACCACATAATTTAAAAGCAGTTAAACGCGCATCAAAATTTAAGAAAAACCTCACTATTCACCTACACACCACTTTAAATAATTTTAAATAATCTATAGTAGTATATAATATTATAGTTTTTAAGCTAAATTCTCATTTAATTTAATACAAGTAATTTCAATTAAACTCTTTCTTTTGATTTTCTGTTTTTTTTTTTCTTCTTTTTGAACTTTAACATTTAAATGTATTAACTTAATTTAAAATGTGATCTCTCTTCCCTTTAACGTAAAATATGATTTTTAAACTGTTATAATAGTGACTAGCACTGAAACTTATAAGAATAATTCTTGACGTGCTAGGAAAATACACCAATAAACAACAACAACGAAACAGAATTTTACCAAGCTGGAAATCTCCATTGCATCGATCACTGACAGCAAATCATTTTGGACCTCACCGAGGAAACTAAACGGGCCCACCAGCAGAAATCGGATTCAGGTAACAACAACCGCCCTTCCCACGCACTTCATAGAGTTGCTGTTTGGAGCGCTTCCAAGTATGCTGACATCTGCTCTTCCATCAACGCATGCCGAAAAATTGGACAGAAATTACTACGCAAGAACTACAGGGAGCATTAAACCGTAGAAAAGTTGGAAAAGCGCCAGAAAAAGACCGCGTACCAGCAGAACACATCATTATTGCCACATATGCTCTTAAAGAACAGTTGAAAGATGTATTCAAAACCGTTTTCAACGAAGCATTGGTTCCTACAAGCTTTAGAAGAAATATTATCTATCAGTTGTTAAAAAAAGAAGATCCAACTGATGTCCTCAACTACAGAGGAATATCTTTTCAGGAATTTGAGAATAAACACAAGTAAATTAAGGAAGGGGTCGACTTGCCGGGAATAAACGTTGGGCACAAAACGGAGTAGACTTAAAATCGGTTAAGGAGTACAAGTACTTGGAAATGACTCTAACACCAAACATGTCCTTTAGCAAGCATATTGAGCTTAATCATTTTCGGTCTTTTCCCAGCGTTCCACCCTCATAGAAGTGATTTAAGCTTAGAATTAGTTTTATTGTAATAAGTTGAATGAATCGAATTGATATGAATGTTATCGAAATATATGGTCACTCCTTGACTTTGTGCTGAAATTAGTTCAAAAGGTAAAAGTGATATTCACCCATTTTAACGATCAGAGTCTTGCAGTTTGGACTAAGCCACTATCCTCCTTTTCACTGCTGGATTCGAAGATCTCCATTAACAGGACGTGGAGCGCCCTGCTTACCCAGAAAAGTGTAAGCCACAGTATTTATTACAAAATGTTTCAAGCTACGGCAAGAGCCGCAAGTCTGGGGTTACAAGCAACGAGAAGATGTTGATAAACTTCTTCGCTATTTTGTTAAATAAAAATTTTCGACTACCGATAAAAATTTTAAACTACTCAATTTATTTGGGAACTGGGCGGTGTTCGATGCTTAAATACACGCTACAGGCTCATTTTAGCTATATATGAAGATGTCTCAACTTATCCGTGAACAGGGCGCCATATGCCGTGACAGCCTCGTTACTAGCATCACGTAAACAATGCCTCGAAGAATTGCTCCAGCTAGCTATTAAATACGATGTAGTGCTTAACCTAAAATACCGGGATTCAAGGCTAGATTCACAAGATATTTTATTGCCGACAATAAATGAAAATGAGCGGGAGACATACATGCGGTAAGCTCAGCAGAGCAATACGCGTGAAATTTACCAGTCAGTGCAAAATAAACTTTTTGAAAACAATTATTTCAGATTGCTTTAGCATGCCGACAATATCAAACATTTCTTAAGTCCAGAACAGAGACGCTTAAGCTTGGGTACCAACCACATTTTGCAAATGAGAACTGCAAATTGTGTAACGGTGCTGACAACAGAGAAGTTGTCCAATATTTTGAACGGAACGAACTGGAATACGCTTGCGCGTTTCATGGCGTAAGCAACAAAATATAGAATTCAGATATTAACGTGTCAATTTTAGTGGATCGGGTTGGTGACCTTGGTGATGTAATATTATTGTTTTTGTGCTCGTTCTGTCAAAATATCAAACAAACACATTCTCCTCTTTCTTCCTTTAACTCCGCTATATATCGAACCCCGTCGGGATTCGTCCTCAGGGAGTGCACAGCGTCCGTTTCATCAGCTGTGGAGTGTCAATTTTAGAAATATGTTAATTCCACGGATGCAAACCATTCAAAAATAAGGACTGGTTCGGTTCAGTGGTTCAAACAGTTTCTGAACCGCCGGTTCGGTTTATTACATGGTTTTTGGAGCTAGCTGAACCGCGATTTCGGTTCGGTTCAGTGGTTCACAAAGGCACATTAAGAAATATGATTGTTGTAGTAATGTGACTTGTCAAACACTTTTGAAATTTAATTCTTTTAATTCATTTAAATATTTTTAAAATCCTTAAAAGAATGTCCAATGCTTATTATGTCGGATTTCCAGGAGTCGTCTATAAGTTCCTAGATGAATACTCTCGAAAATTGAGAATGTTTGCTAGAAAAGAATACGTACTATGCATCTTAATTATTATATTTATCATATCCCTTAAGTTAGGCTCAGAACTGAATCATAGCTTAATCAGCTCAGAAATGAAAGGGCTGGTCCTGAATTCATGACATCATTTTTATGAATTTTAGTCATGGATTTTACTCTGACATGTCCTACTACGTCATGACCTTAGTTGATTTTAGGCATGATTTCAGTCAGAGAACTGAACCGAACCGAACCTTTTTTTTTGTGGTTTTCGGTTCGGTTCAGCAATTCTGAAAGGAAGCCGGTTCGGTTTGCGGTTCGGTTCACCGGCTGGAATAAGCGGTTCGGTTCGGTTCAAAACCGGTTCGGTTCAGAACCGGTTTGCATCCCTGGTTAATTCACAATCGGAGGGTGAAAGTAATCCGCGACGAGCTTGGAAGATGGGTGGAGTAACCTGAAGAAAGTGAATCGTCGTGCTGTGCTATCTTATGCTGTTAAGAAGAATGATAAATATTTTGTAAGCAGTTTCGATGTTTTTTCATTTTCGTGCGCCAAGTTCTTTATATTAATTTATACTAAGATCGCCCAGTGGTCGAAATTCGACCATATAACAAATTAACACTTAATAGACAACACTTGCTTCGCTGTAAATTTTCTTGTCAGTTGTTTTTCAGTTAGACCAGCATGTTACCGAAACTGTAAATCTTCTCAAAACAAAAGCAAAATGCGCATAGAAGATTTTTTTTCCGCCTCATTGAGAGCTACACTTAAGCTACACTTCTCTCCACTTAAGCGACGACTTAGCAGAGAGTGCACTGAGTATTTTTGTTGCACTTCTTTGCTTTGCTCACCTATGAAGCGTGTGTGTTTTTGTGTGCATGTAACTTTTAATTCGTTATAAAAAAAATAAATAATTGCAAGTTAATTTTTTTGGCTACAATAGTCTAATACTAAAAATTTAAATTTTGAGGTAGTTGATTTTGATTTAACATTTGCATTAGGGCTGTACATGCGTTTGAAAATTTCTTAGTGTATTAATATATAGATAAGTTATTTGGGAATTTCCGAAAAAAGGTCTACACGAAGTCAATTTGAAAAGTTGGGCCATCGCAATCGATACAAGTAAGGCCGCTGCAGTCGAGTTTCCCGACCACAAAATACCCTGTTCATTTGTTTTCATTTATTTGTTTTTGAATTTTTGAAAATGAATGTAACAAAATTATCATCCCAAATGTAGGCAACACTTTTTTCTAGTCCTGACCAACAAATGGGGGGGTGCTCTTATCAGCTCAACTGTTTCGCTTATAACTCGGGTGTTTTTTGTCCGATCTGATTGTACTTTTCAGAAAAGATAGATATTGGGCCTAGCTTGATGTATACTAAACCACGAGGCTCTAACTTAAAAGTGGATCTGACGGTTTTTTTGGTCTGGGATGGCTAGAGGAGGTCTTGGTATTTTGGGGATAAAAGGGGACGGGGTGGCATTTTCCAAATCTGAAACAAACTTGATCTGCGTACAGCATACATCTACCTTCATTCAAAAATTTGTGGCTCTATCTCTTATAGTCTCTGAGATCGACGCGTTCATACAGACAGACAGACGGACATGGCTATATCGACTCGGCTGTTCATGCTAATCAAGAATATATAATATAATACAGGGTTGCCCATATTTGACGGACCCATCTGGCAACGCCATAACTTTTGACAGAGATGTCAGATCGCTTAATGACATACCGCGTTTGAAGCGTCAGTACAAGCAGATTTTTACCATGGAACAATACACGCCACGCGAGCGCTCTGAAATAGTTGAAATTTACATTCAACAGAACAAGTCAATTGTGAAAACTCAACGTGCTTTTAAAAAATTTAAAAATGTAAAAAGTGCGCCTTCTAAGAACACCATTAAGCGTTTATACGAAAAATTTTCGACTGGTGAGGCTCTTTCTAATCCGAAGAGGCCAAATAAAAGTCGACCAAGGCGATCGGCCGAGAATATCGCTGCCGTACGAGCCAGTGTTGAGAGGTCCCCAAGAACATCCCAAAAACGCCGTTCTCAGCAGTTGGGCAAGGCTCGGTCCACTTTGCAACGGATTATTCGCGTTGATTTGCATTTGTTCCCGTACAAAATTCAATTGACGCAAAGATTGTTGCCTGCGGACAAGCCTCGTCGATTGGAATGGGCCCAAAGAGTCATCGAAATGGCCGAAGATGACGAGCAATTTTGGAACAAAATTATCATGTCCGATGAAGCCCATTTCACATTGAATGGGACCGTAAATAAGCAAAATTGCCGTATTTACGCCACTGAAAATCCTCAGGAGATTCAAGAAGTGCCTCTTCATGACGAAAAAGTCACAGTTTGGTGCGGCGTTAGTGCGAAAACGGTCATTGGGCCGTTTTTCTTCCAAAATGAAAACGGCCATGCTGTTACCATCAACCAGGAGCGTTATCGCGACATGATGACCAATTTTGTGATGCCAATTATTCGTCGAAAGCGTATGAGGCAGTTCTGGTTTCAACAAGACGGCGCTCCACCGCACACAAGTCGCATAACAATCGATTTTCTGAAGAAATTGTTTCCGGGCCGTTTGATGTCGAAAAGTGGTGATTTGGACTGGCCATCGCGTTCGCCCGATTTGACGCCGCCTGACTTCTTCTTGTGGGGATATTTGAAGTCAAAGGTTTACGTTAACAAGCCAAGGACCGTAGAAGAGCTCAAGGACAACATTCGTGAAGAAATAGCCGCTATTCCGGCCGAAATGTTGGCGAAAACGATGGAAAATGCTGTAAAAAGGGCACAATACGCCATCAACGCCAGAGGCGGCCATTTGAGAGATATCATATTCAAAAATTGATGTAAACAAATCTACTTGGAACAAATTAAATGATTAAGATTGCCAACCGCCAAATTTTTATTTTTTTCTTTGATTTTTTTAAAAAAAACATGGGTCCGTCGAATATGGGCAACCCTGTATATACTTTACGGTGTCGGAAATGTTTCCTTCTCCCTGTTACATACCCATTTTCAATGGGAACAGGGTATACAATTTTTGAATGTATAGGCTGTAATAATGTGAAGTAATCAATAGAAATAGTATGCGATATATATATGTACGTGATTAGAGCGATATGTCATCACTGTATTGATCGATAGCGATAAGTTTGAAAAGAAGAAGGAAAGAGGAAGCACGACACGCGGTCGCGACAGAAAGAACTGAAAATAAACTTAACCTTAATTAAGCCTTAATTAACAAGCGTTCTTTAACTTAAAACATGGTGTCAGAAGTCAACCAAACATTGTCATAATGTCTTCGAATGAGCGTGCGTTAATGGAACTTGATTGTTCAGACCTGGCCAATGAGTGGCCTAAATGGAAGAGTACATTTCTTATGTACCTGATGGCAACTGGAAAAGATGGGCAGAGTGAATCGAAACAAATAGCCACATTCCTGTGGCTTGCTGGAACAAAAGTGATGGAAATATATAACACCCTATTTCCTAACGATGGGTCTGCGAGTGACATGGTGGGGACTGCTGAAGCCATCACAGCGCCTGCAAGTTTGGCGGCGGAGCAAAAAACAGCCGCGCCGGCAGCACCAGTGACGTCATCACCAAGAGTTCGCACATTGCAAGTTGTACTCGACGCGTTTGACAAGTACTGTATTCCGTTCAAGAACCTTACCATGGAATCGTATAAATTCAATAATACTGTGCAAACTGATGGCCAATCATTTGCGGATTTTGAAACCATTTTACGAAAGCAAGCCCAGCGTTGTGACTTTAAATGCGAGTGTGGGAAATCCTATGAAGATCGAATGCTTTTTGACCGGGTGATCATTGGTGTCCATGACAGGAAACTACAACTCAGGCTTTTGGACACAAGGCACAAGTCAATGGAAGACCTTGTCATGGAGTGTAAAGCCTTCGAAGCAGCATCTAATAATAAAACACTGCTACAGAAGAACGTAGATGGTTTCCAAAATGTCAACGTAGTGAAGGGATCAGCAGCTGCGTCAGGAACACAAGTTGTAGCCAGTCGGCGATGTTTTAATTGTGGAGCTACGTTTGGACCAGATCACGTAAAGGGATGCAGAGCTCGCGGGATCAAGTGCTTCACATGTGGGAAGCTTGGTCATTTTGCCAAGTTTTGCAAGCAGCCGAAGGAAAAAATTGAAAACGGGAAGGTGGACGCAATAAACAGTCAAAGTGTTGAACGCTGGATGTCGCCCGGATCGGAGCGGACTGATTCAGGTAACAAGCAAATCATAAAGAGCATGGCACACGTAAACAACAACAATGTTCCTTGTAGGATAAGTGAATGCGGAACAAACAAGGATAAATGGATGAAAACCTACAAAATAATGGATAAAGAAGTAACTTTTAAGGTAGATACTGGGGCAGACGTAAACTGTATACCACTGGAGTGTGTTAAGAACTTAAAAGTAGAAATTAAGAATGAAGTATTAGAAATCTATGATTATAATGGAAAAAAAGTTAGAAATTTTGGTACGGTTTTGTTAGATTGCCATGATGTTCAAGAGCAGAAGACCAAGCGCGCATTATTTTTAGTTGTCGACAGTGGACTTGAGCCAATACTTGGGTTACCAACGTGTATTGAGTTTAAACTGATAAAACGCCTGAACATTGATTCCATCAGTCATCTACCTATGACAAAGGAGCAATTTGTAAAAAAGTATATATTTTTGTTTGAAGGATTAGGGAAGTTTCCAGGCAAGCAGTCTATTGTACTTAGAGAAGACGCAAAACCAGCATTGCACTATAAAAAACGAGTTCCTCACAGCTTACTTGAGCCCCTACAAAAACAACTCCGGGAAATGGTTAAGGATGGAATAATTTCGCCTGTAACCTATCCGACGGATTGGGTTAACAATGTACAAATAGTCGAGAAACCAAATGGAATGCTAAGAGTGTGCTTGGACCCAAAACCACTGAACAATGCTATCAAGCGGGAACATTTTTTGATTCCAACCATTGATGACTTCACAAGCCAAATGGCAAAGAAAAAATTGTTTACCGTTTTAGATTTGTCCAGTGGGTTTTGGCAAATGGAGCTAGATGAACAAAGTTCCGATCTAACTACGTTTATGACCCCATTTGGTCGCTATAAGTTTAATCGTGTTCCATTCGGAATAAATAGTGCCCCCGAAATGTTTCAGCGTAATATGGTTCAAATCTTTGGCGACATACCGGGGGTAGTCGTGTATTTTGATGATTTGGCCATAATGGGTGAAAATGAGGAGGAACATGACAAAACTCTTCTATTGGTACTAGATCGCGCAAAGGAAAATGGAGTAAGATTTAATCAGGAAAAGGTACAATATAGGAAACCGCAAGTGGAGTTCATGGGTCATATTTTATCTGAAGGACAGATTAAACCACAAGACAAGCATCGAGAAGCAATTCTAAATATCAAAACACCAGAAAACAAACACGATGTATTGAGAATTCTGGGGTTATTTAAATATCTGGCAAAATTTATTCCGAATCTTTCGAAAAGATCAGCCAACATGAGGTATGTAACAAGAAATGATGTACAATTTGAGTGGACAGACGCACAGAACAGAGAGTTGCAGGATTTACTCAACATTGTATCTAGTAATCCAGTTTTAGCTGTATACGACAAGTCAAAGGAGATCCTCATTCAAGCAGACGCCTCTAAAGATGGCCTAGGATGTACGCTAATTCAAGATGGGCATCCTATCGCGTTTGCGTCTAGAACGCTAACCAAATCAGAACAAAAATGGGCTCAAATAGAAAAAGAACTTTTAGCAATTGTTTTCGCCTGCCAGAAATTTCATCATTTTATATATGGTCGTGAGTTTACAGTAGAAAGTGATCATAAGCCACTCGAAACGTTAATAAAACGAGACATCGATAACGTGACTACACGACTGCAACGTATGTTAATGCTCTTGCTGAAATATCCTCAAATTACTGTTAAATACAAACCAGGGAAAGATATGCTCATAGCGGATTGCTTGTCTCGTGCACAACTAAGCGAATCCGACCAGATTAAAGAACTGTCAAATGTAATTCATACAATCACTCGTGCAGCTTGCATCTCTGAACAAAACTTTAAGCTTTATCAAGAGATTATGGAGCAGGATGAACAGTATAGCAAAATATGTGACTATGTGGAGAATGGGTGGCCTCCGTTCCACAAGTTAGACCGATTCGGCCAACAGTTCTATAAGCTCAAGTCAGAACTTCATTTTGAGAACAACCTGTTGTTTCGTGACTGCAAATTAGTGATACCAACTACATTGCAGGAACAGATTTCAAAATCACTTCATGAACCACACCTGGGGATAGAAAAGACAATTGCTCGAGCTCGCACTTCTTACTATTGGCCCGGAATGTCCGCTCAAATAAAAGAACTCGTTGCAGCCTGCCCTGTTTGTGAAAAGTTCACACGAAATCAGCAAAAAGAGCCAATTGTTCAAGATGAAACTCCCCAATACCCATTTCATTTGGCAGGAATCGACATTTTTGAGTATGGGGGCAAGAGTTTTATATCCCTGATGGATGCGTACTCAAATTTTCTTATGGTTGAACAATTAAGCAGTAAATCTGCAAGTCATGTCATCAGTGTTCTAATAAAGCGTTTTAATCATTGCGGATATCCAACAAAGCTTAAATGTGACAACAATCCATTTAATTCGGAACATTTTCGCAACTTTGCAAACGATCATAATATAGTACTACAGTTTTCAAGCCCAAATTACCCACAGAGCAATGGACTATCAGAAAAAGGGGTTGCCATAGCAAAAAACATCCTTAAGCGCTGCATTGAAATAAATCAACTTGATCAGTTTCAATATCGTATACTAGAGTATAATGTGACTCCAGTGGCGAGCCTGCAGCTGGCTCCATGTGAGTTGTTTTTCGGCAGATTATGTAAAGTAAAACTTCCAGTATCCAGGTCACTGTTACATCGAAATCAGATTGAAGAGGCGAAAGTTCAGGAGAGAATTAAATTGAAAAGGGAAAGGCAGAAATATTATCATGATAAGAGTGCAAGAAAGCTTCCAGAGTTAAATGTCGGTGATAAAGTAATCTTTAAACGCATTTCAAATGAATGGAATTATGGGATGATTACCACTAAAGTAAATGGTAGATCGTATATCATTAAAGATAATTTTGATAATTATTATAGACGTAATAGGCGGTTGATAGCCAAAACCAAAAATAATGTATTAAGCTCTAAAGATGTGATTTGTGAGGACAATATTAGGAGCGGAATCTTTAATGATAATCCATTATTTAAAGAAATAGAGATTGTTCCGTCAACAGAGAGAAATGGTGGAACCAATGTTCAGAACTCAAACACACAGGAACAATCAGTAGCAGCAGAGTCAATTTTGGAATCCAACAGCTCTGCGAGTGAGCCTGACCTGGGTAGGCATCAAAGTACAGCAAATGAGCCTGTTGATGGAAGGGTTATTTCTCGTTATGGCCGGCTAATAAGACCACCTGAAAGATACGGTTGTGCTAAATGAACTTAAAATTAAGAAGGTTTAAGCTAAGCAATAGGCCAATGATCCCATGATACTGATGTAAGAAAATGAAATTTTTAATTTTAATTACGAAAATACTACTTTGTCACATCGACTAATCTAGTTAGACCTAGCTATAAGAAATCACATATGATTACAATGATGTCAAATGAAGAACACAAAATCGAACTGTTTATATTAAGTCTAAATTTATTATTAGGCAATCTAAACAAAAACAAAAATTTTAAAAAAAGAAAGCATGTAATAATGTGAAGTAATCAATAGAAATAGTATGCGATATATATATGTACGTGATTAGAGCGATATGTCATCACTGTATTGATCGATAGCGATAAGTTTGAAAAGAAGAAGGAAAGAGGAAGCACGACACGCGGTCGCGACAGAAAGAACTGAAAATAAACTTAACCTTAATTAAGCCTTAATTAACAAGCGTTCTTTAACTTAAAACATAGGCTACATATGTACCAGAGTTGTCATTATTCGAATAAAGATTTATCTAGATAATTATTTGAAAACAAGTGTTATTTATGAAATTTTATTTGTAAATAATTTTATAAAAATAACGATCATTCGAATGATTATCTAGATAAAATTATTCTTTATTTAAATAAAATTAATCGACAAATAACACTACAAATAAATTATTTGTCTACAAAATGACAAATTTTTTCGAATAAAACGAATAAATATAGCTCGGATAAAAAGGCGTTGAAGCCCCCAAATAAAAGTATGACAAAAGAAGTGGATCTTGTTATACCTGCGAATCTGGTTGAACGCCTAGGTTTTAGAGACAGGGCCTCTGGAGCTGCTTGTTGGGGAAGATAAATTGGTGTACCCTCATAATAAGAAGGTAATTCGTGTCTATTCTTTGGTTTTGGACTTGCCGAACTAAGCGTAAGATAATTAGGATACGTTTTATGGGCTTATGTAGCTGTAATAGAATATTTGTTATTCGTGAAAAAATTATTCGCAGATAATTTATTCTGACACGAATAAGTTGTTAAGCAAATAAATTTAGATTATTTTTATTTGGAATTAATTTTTCGGATAAATCAACATTTTAATATTATTCGAATAAAAAAGAATTTTATGAAAAATTATTCGTTATCCGTATTCGAAAAAAAAAATGCCAACTCTGATATGTACCTTTAAGAATGTGTAAGGAACATTCTCTTATGACCACCCAAAGTACCAGTATTAGCACAAAAGCTCACCTACTTTGAACAAATATAATTAGGGTATTCACTTTGGTCTGGCACTTGGGAAGTTGGGCAAATGTGTAGAATTTACAACAACAATTTGTACTGAACACATTGTCAACAACTCCCCAAACTAGACAGAAGACAGGTCAGAATAAGTCAGGCACTAC
Organism: Lordiphosa andalusiaca; assembly: GCA_035044965.1. NCBI lineage: Eukaryota > Metazoa > Arthropoda > Insecta > Diptera > Drosophilidae > Lordiphosa > Lordiphosa andalusiaca. The sequence continues at coordinate 384,342 of JAWNNM010003610.1, read as the reverse complement.
TGCCCAAACAGTGTTGTAAAAAACACACAGATATTACAAAGTGTGTCCATTAGGGCGCACTTTTTTTGTATGGAAAAATTAGTGTCATACTGGCGCCCCCTGATTCGATAGTTTATGGTGTATATTTAGCGAGAAAAAAAAAAGTTCAAAAAGTTATGATTTAGTGGACGCGCCGCGGCTCCAAAGTTTTTGATATTACCCATACGCAGTGTTGCCTTTCAACTTTATATATTTTTTTAGTTGGCGTCGACTTCAAACAAAACGTTTTCGTGTTTTCAAAAGGTTGCTCTGATTTAAAATATAGTGTGCAAACCATAGTGGAAGATACCAAATAAAATGATTTATTCTCACTAACTTAATTAGTAAAAACAGTTGGAGGAATAAACATACTCTTAAGACTTTAAACCACTTCGTGGAGGACTAACATGTTGCGCTGATCAAAGCATCTCATGTATTGTGATTTGGCTACTAAAAAGCATTTCGATGCTAGCCGGCACCTGCTCCATCTGTATTGTTTGAGACCTTTTCGATATCCATTCCCCCAATCCCAAGCGCACACCATCGTTTGCTCTATATGTAGAAATATGTACTTCCTATTTTCAGATAGCGAGCGACAGCACAAGATGTTTCGTGTGTCCTATGTCTATATAGACCGCATCGATGTTACGAAACCTTAAAAGTGGTTCCGCTCCCTTTCTGTGCCTGATGACAGTGATACACTTCCAGAAAAGCCTCATTGAATTAAGGGAGAGAAAACTGCAACCAACCTGTGGGGAGATTCTTGATTCCTTCTAAACATTAAAACCCACATTTACATATTTAATTAGAATCCCTAAATCTTCCTCTCCGCCAAAAGTTGTAGGATACAAATAAAAAACAGAACCAAGCAAAGCAACAAAAATAAAAACAACCAACAAAAACCAAAAACAAATTAGTTCGAAAAAAGATCTTTAATTATACTCTTTTAAAAGTGTTTTTCCAGTTTTTTTCCCCCAGAACCTGGCCTCTTCTTCAAGCTCATACTCGAATCCACATCATCTTGTTCCTGAGCCTCAGTCTCCATTTCCATTTCTTCTTCTTCTTGAGTTTTTGGGTCCTTTTCCGAAGCATTGGCGGGGGCAATTTGAAAGGTATTGCCTACAGTGGTTTCAAAATCTCTTTGCCGCCTTCTGAATGTCACCCATTCTTTATATGTTTTTTTTCAGCGCAGCATATTCTTGGTAAAGTCCAACTATATCGTGGACGATGCGTCTTAAGCTTTTGACTGGGGCTTGAGCGTCCGTCCATAAATTGTGCAGTTGGTGGGCAACTGCATTCGCACTTCCATTTAGTGGCATCTTCCCTATCCGGATGTGAAATAAAACCACAGATAGCACTTCTCTTTTACAAGGCAGCCCAACTGACTCGACAAAACCGGGACTTAAAGCGCCCACCAAGAATGCGTAAGGTTCCTTGTCCATTTTTGTTTGTAATTTGGGAATTTTAATATCAAAATCGAAATTGTTTACCAGACTTTCAAAAATTGACAGCTCGACCCATGTAGCACAGATCTCATTATTGGAAATTCGATGTAGACTACGGGGCGTATGGGTAATTTTTAGAGCAAACTTTATGGCCTCGGCGCGCCCATTAAAAATTTTTGGTTAAAAATTTTAATATCTATAATGCAAAATGAATCGATTAAGGGGCGCCCTTAGTAAATTTCAATTTTGACCTTAAAAAAGCACCCTAGTGTCCATATTTGTTTTAGAATATTTGTTATAACTTAGTGCTAAAAGTGTTATACAAAATTAAACAGCTTGTCATTCCTGTCGTCCAACAGTAAGTACAAAATTTTATTTTAAAAAATAATCAAAACTATTAAAATGCAGTGGAAAAAAAAACAGTTGTCAAGCGCAAGGGCCAAAGAGAGCAAAAGAAGTGGTCGGAGAAGGACGTCTTAGAAATCCTTACGTATATGCAAGTGCACAGGAACGTAGAGGTAGCATATGGCGGAAATTGTTTTGTATATGCAAATAATTTGTTTTCTATTTGCAGAAACCAACAGCACAACTTTATTACAAAAAACTGTTAGATGCAACCAAGATAGAAGCGACGTGGAGCACTTTGAAGTGTAAAGTGCGCCATTTATAGAGCACCTTGAAAAAGGATGAGGATTTTATTAAATCTACGGGCGCTGGGCTAGAAGAAGGTGACTCAGAAAGAACCATGCAGGGTAAACTAGAATAATCAAATTAATTTAATTGTTTTCTTATATAAAATTTTAACAGACAAAATTTTGAAGCTGTGCCCTCATTACGGACAGTTTAGCGACATATTTTCGGGCCGAAAAGAAATAAAAGCGGTTGTGCGTGAGTCGATGCACCCGGAGTCAAGTCAAACGCCGAGCTTGGACACGACGCATTTTGAAGAGGAGTCAGCGAGTGACATTGCCACCAGATCGGAGAATGACGATTCATGCGACATATCGATGGCAAAAAAAATAAAGCGAAAGGCCGAAAACACTTCAGTTTCAAAACTCGTCGAAATGGAAGCTAAGAGACAAAAGCATAGTGAGATTATGCTAAACTTAGAGACTGAGAAGTTCTTGTGGGCCAAAGAAGTGGAGGAACGTAAATTAAAATTAGAGGAGAAACGGTTAGAAACTGAGTTCAAAATACATCAAATGCAGCTGGAGCAAAAATAAAGAATTCTCAAACTAGAATTAGAGCTTAAATACAAAAAATAAACCATAAATATAACTCATAGATAAAATGCAATAATAAAAATAGTTATTTGATAATTTATTCAAAAATTAGATTATAAAGATGTTCTCTTTTGCTTTCAGACTCTGAGTACAGCATATTGTAGGGTGCAACCTCAATAGATTCATTGTGATCAGTTTCCAATTCTTGGTGCAAGTCAAGATCTTGTATACTCTGATCGTCCAGTAAAATATTATGAAGTATGCAGCTTACCTGAACCCAACCACATAGAAATGATTGACTTTCATTATCCTTCAAGCGAATTCGTAATTCTTTAAGACTACAAAACTTCCCTTTTAGAACACCAAAACAGTTCTCAACTCGAACGCGGAATTGACTGTGTCTTTTGTTAAATTTTAGTCGTTTGTCTAAATCCATTACACGAGATTTGCTGCGAAATGGGGTACCTAAAAATTTCGACTGAGGGTAGGCAGAGTCAGCCGCAATCCTTTCGCAATCTCCTTTAAGATAACGCTGGGTGTGTTTTCCAAGTAAGCAGTTCTTATAAACTTTTGCGACGTAGTAACTGTCGGACTTCCTACAACGGCATCTCGTATGCGTAGCTTGTGGTCACAAACAACTTGCAATTTTACGGAATAATTTCGTTGGCTAGAAAAATACACTTCATGGTTTTTAGCAGGCTTTTCAAATAGTTTAATCTCGCTGCCATCAATGTACCCAATACAGTGGGGCAACTCATTAAAAGTGCGTTTCACAAGCTCTTGACGTTCAGCTACATCGGGTCAATGTATGTACTGTGGGATAAGCCGTAAAAATGCTATAAATATCCTTTTCGTGATCTTGGTTAAAGTTACACCATCAGCGATTCCAAATATTGTACACATTTTTCGAAAAGATGCGCTGCCTCCAGACGAGCCCAAAAGAAACAACACAATGCAAGCTGCAAAGCAATTGGCAATTCAATTTGTGGTTTGTAACCACTCGATGCAAATACTTCGTCTTCCTTTAGCAGATCCATCAACATTCTGAATTGGCTCTTAGACACACGCAACATTTGCTTAAAACGCCTCTCATCAAATGAAGAGAGTATGTTAGTTAATGTTAATGGATTTGGGCACGTCACAGATTTCTCCTCGACGGCAAGAATAAATGCAAAACAACGTCTTCCATAAAGTCATCCAACAATTCGTCCATTGCTAAGTCGACTTGGTCTGGTCGATTTTCATCTGGAAATGTCGACAGCTTTAAAACGAGCAATTTATTAATTGTAGTATACGCACCTTCAATCAGTTCCACTTTACGATGCAATTATTTTGCTTTCCATTCTAAAAGAACATCTTTGGCACTTTTAGTTGGCATTATTTTGTATATAATTTTAATTAAACTCCCAAAAACTTAGCAGGCAAAATGTCAAAAGTTGTGACAGCTGATTGTGGGGGGGCTGCTGGCACTTCTGTCCAATGTAATACCAAGTAGACTTTTTAGGACTCCTATAAAAATTTGGGGTGGAAATCTAGTTGTCCTCCCATAAATTTAAATCTTGATTTTCGGGTTTAACACGCTGTAACTTTGCTAATGATCCTGTCAAAAATGCAACAAAATTTGCATAATGAGTGCATATGTAAAACTATTAGGGTTCGTAAATTAACACACATTATTTCTAACACGCGAAAAATTAACACAAAGAAAAAATACAGTATGTAAAAAATTTTTATTTTCACACGTGCTAATAACATTTATTTTTCATAGGAAAAAAATTATTTTTTTCATGAAACTAACACGAACATTTTTCACACGCATGATTCTATCACGCGTGTGAGAAATTTTATCAGCCTTGTGTAAAAAAAAATGGGAGCAAATTTTTTTCACAAAATTTCTCACACTAGTGTAAAAAAAATTTTGAATATCCGTGCAGTTCCAGAATTCACGCATCGTCAAATTTATGCCTTATTCCCGCGTCTGCTTTGACGTCGACGTCGGCAGAACAGAACTCTGTGTGTATATCTTGTTGCAATTTTACCTACTGCAGCCGAAAAAAAGGTCACACGTTGGGAGTGCGACGCACACACAACCAAAAACAGTTTAGCCAACGCCGAGCAAAGAAGTTTGTATACTCTTCACATTTGAGCTATCATTGAGATCATATATTATTTGCATTTTAAAAAATTGTACAATGAGTCGATTGGACAGATCGTTAATGGAAAAGCTTTAAGATAGACTTTTATTATTATTACCCCAAAAACAATCAATTATATATGGATCACAAACAAATGTATGCAAATAAATCAAATAGTCGGATATGCCATTCCATACTCTCAGATGGAAAAAGTGACGCGCGCCGAAGGCGAAAGACAAAGCGGAGAAAACGATTAACGCCGCATCGAGTATTGTTTCTGGGTCTGCGTTTGCATAGAAATATCTAAACACTTGTTTATTTCATTTCTAATGGCAGCTCGTGACGACTTACAATTCAAATAATGTTCAATATTAAAATAAATATATTACTTGTGTAAAGTGAAAGAATAGTTTTCTGCAGACTAGTTACTGTGATGTAAAGTGATTTCTCGTTTTATGAATTCTTTTTAATTCAAATCAACAATTTTCTACATACACTAGTTTTTTGTTTATTATGACAATATTAAATTCTAATAAATATTGTTAGATAAAATGAATTTAACTGTTATGACTATACAATGTTGCGTGTTTGTGTTCTTGGTAAATTATTTGAATAAATGCATAAATCGAATTAATGTCAATGTAAGCTAAATTGATCGGTGACTTCTTTGCAAAAGTCATCCAAGAATCATTGGTGAATCAAATATGAATTTATAGGTGAATTCATCATTTTCATCATGATTTTTGCAAAGAAATCATGCGTGAATCATGCGAAGAAAGAAGTGATTCACACAGGATTAGTCATGCATGACCGCCTAGGACATGGCTATGTTAAATTCACGTATGATTTTCATGGGAATTCACCCAGGATTCCTGGACACCCACGACCAATTCATCGGTGAATCCTTGGTGGGTACTGAAGGGATATTTTACACTGTATTTGTGTTTTAAAACGCGAGTACCTGTGCCTGAGGGCCATTAAATTACGATCGGCTGCGTTCTGACCAATCAATGAGCTGTCAGGAGCTGCATTTTGCTGCGGTCTATGCTAATACCCATTTTTAGACTCAGTTTACGACTTTGTACTTTATCAGCAATGGTGTCACACAAGAGTTCCTTTTATATGAAAGCCATAAAAATCCGCGATCCTCTGCTTTCGTAATGGGCTGCTAACTATCATAGACTACCAACCAAAAAGAGGACGAGCTTACCCTTTCAAAAAATGGATAATTGCAAAATGGCAATGGCTCGTAGCAGATGGTTAAGTTTGACAAAATTGCCATAAATCAAGTAAAATGTGACTTTGAAGGCCAATTTCGACACCATTGGCATTACTAATAACGCGTGTAACATTTTTCGCAGATGCATTGATATGTCTACTAAAAATCAGCAATTAATGCGAAGTGCGGCCTACAAAATTTCTAAAGCGGTCAAAAGTCGGTAAATTGGTTTTTCGCCAATATCTTGGAAACGGAAACTAAGATATGACTGTGACGTGTCATCTCGTGAACAGCATGGGTTTGCCTACAGGAATTAGATAAAGATGTTCAGGATACAGTTTACTGTATAACAGTGTAATTGAGGTCCTTATTTATCCAACTTTTCTATTGGGTTTTCAATATTGGAGAACGGTTTTCTATTTGCACTCAAGAAATACAGCTGCCACGGAGATTCTCGGATACGCCGAGCACTCCAGAAAACAGTCATGGTACGATGATGAGTGCCGCCGCGCTACAGCAGAGAAAGATAGAGATAAAGAAGCAGTCAAAACTCATGGGCTGAGGTAAATGAGGATAAGAAGATAAGTAACTATTATCAACGCGCAGTCTTGGACAATCTGTTGCAATGGAAGACTACAAGCTCAAGCTAGTTAAGGATTTTTCTACTTTGGAACGACGATAACCAGCGACAACAACATCAGTCTGAAAATTCGAAGAAGAATTACTCTTGCAAACCGATGTTACTACTCATTAAGCAGTTCAAGAGCAGAGACCTCTATCGAAAAACGAACAATGCACCATACAAGTCGCTTATCATCCCAGTCCAGCAATACGACGCAGAAGCATGAACATAAGCAGCAGCGGATGCGTCGGCAATTGGTGTGTTTGAGAGTAAAGCTTTCGGAGGATTTATCGACCTCTAACATTTGGCGACGAATTTCGCATCCAAAAGAATCGTAAGCTGTATCGTACATGTGACTCGTATGGATGACCAAGCTCCAGCAAAACAGGTGTACAAACGAAGTTCGAAAGATTTTTGGAAGACGCCCAGGGTGGGACGATCGAAGCTGAGATGGGATGATCAAGTCAAAATATATATTTTGAAGCTTGGTCTGACCAACTGGTGGCGGCACGCTCAAGACAGAGGAGAGTGGCGGAAGCGCATCAGGTCAGAAAAAAAAAAAGTTTTCTACTTAATTTCCCAAAAGAGATCACCAGCCGAATTACATTTCGAACTCTCCCGAATTTTCTTTCTAGTGGGTGGATTTTGTATTAACCGCTCTGCTCGGCGATAAGCGATTAGCACTAAACTGTCTTTACTATGGTCTCCGCCAACGGCAGTGACAGTTACGAAAGCGAATTTGTTGATTTTGATTTTGAATATACCAAAAGTTTAAGTTTCAGTCCGAGCAGAACTGCCGAAGTGCTCATCAGTTATATGCCTGCGCTTTTAACAAATTTTTTTTTTTCAAAACCAAAAGCAACAGTTTGCTTTCGACTTATGAGAATTGCTTCCGCCTGCTACTTCTGAATTTTTCAAAAGCAAAATCTAAATTAAAGCAGTGAAAAATAACATAAGTTTTTCAGTTGTTCATAATCATTTTTTTCTTTCACATAACGTTTATTAGCCTGCTGCTTACTCCTCGAGTGCTAGTGTTTGGTGGGGTACGCAAGGAAATTATCCTGTGCCTGCCATCGCGTTGAAATATTAAGTCAGTATTTCATACAATTTTTATCTGGGCATTTTCTGTTTCAGTTGACGCTCCATGATCAAAACAAAAAAAAAACAGATGTGGGCAGTGCTTCCAACCTATATTTAGTGCCTTTCCAGCCCTATCAAAATTGTTAAATTTATATTCAACCTTTATGAGACAACCACTCTACCTAGTTGCAAATCTAAGTGGAATTTGATTTGAGCAAAAACATGAGAAACTGCTCTTAGGGCCGTTTTGCCATGTTCCTGGTTTTGCAAATCTAAGTGGAATTGCTGCATTTGCTTTGCTCATGTTCTTGGCTAAGCATTTATATGGATTTTGTAATGCATATTATGTATTTTAATATACCCGCGAATGGTCACACTGGAAAGTATTTCGGAACAGAAAAAACAGCTGGTGCTAAAAACAGATGTCTGAATAAGAGTCTTTTAACGACTCACAAACTATTTCGATCCGTTTGAGGACTCTGATTTTATAAAAACATTTCGGATGTCGAACGAAACCACCAAGTTTGTGTTAGACAAAATTCACACAAAGCTGCAGTTAATATTATATATAAGAGCTCCTATAGTACAATTTTCAATAAGCAATAATAAAATGCTTTCAAGTAAACTTGTATATAGCCATCTACAAAGCTGTTAATTGCTCTGCGTTTTTATGCAAGGGGCAGCCTAATGATAACAGTTGGCGATTTTTGTGGAGTTAGCGTGTCCACTGCAGGCCATGTTGTAAAAAAGTCTGCTTTGCAATTGGTGCCTTATCAAAGATGGTTAAAAAATTCAGTCCTAATGACAACATCGCCGACTTTAACAATATCGCCATGTTGCCGAAAGTAATTGGGGCTATTGAATGCATGTGAGAATTTAATCACCCGGAGGCGACAGTGGTGAAATTTTTAGAAACAGGAAAGGATATGTTTCCTTTAACGTGCAAGTTGTTTAAAAATGCAAATCTTGTGATTCAGGATTCAGTTTCCGGGCGGCCTGGATCGGCACACGAAAAAAATTTATTTAAAAACAGCCGCCTTAAATTTTTTTAAGAGAATTGGCATTCGGGATATTTAGGACATTTTGGACAATCGAAGATGGAATGGATCGAAGCAGACTGCTTTCCTAATGACACATCTGTTGAATACTCGCACAAAAGCGGAAAAATAGTAAGGCCAGTTGCGAAATCACACCCGAAATTTTGTTGAGCTTTGATTTGGAGTGTGGAAGCTTCGTTATCCTGTTTTATCAGTGGGAATGCGTATTCAAAATAAAACCAAAATGTTAGTAATCGTGGCTTGCGGCGCTTTGCACAATATTGCTATTCATTCGCGAGATCCACTTCCCCCAGCAGAGTTCGAACTGCCAACAGAAATGCCGATTCCACTGGAGAGAATTTACTATACTGCGGAGCTGTTTCCAATTGCGCTAAATGTCCAGGTCTCCTCCTTCTGCTTTCAGGTAACGAAGTTCGATTTCTTGTTCTCAATAACAGCCTTCTTCTCCGCAACGAGGCCAACAAGAAAATTCTCTTCCACCGCCAAAAAATGCTACTTCCTTTTTTTACTTCTTCCTTGGATAATTTTTACATCAATTGGCGCACAAAATCATAATAATAATCAGCTGCTGGCAGCCAACCTATTATTAGTGACTATCCTGCAGGTGTGATGGAGTGAGCGTCAATTCAAAAGGTAAGCTGCTGCAGCGCTTATTTCTCGTGCTACTTATGGCCATATGAAAGACATAACTCCGACGATATATCTCCTCCATGTTACAAACGACTTATCTCCGCACGGAAATATGTCGTTTCAAAAAGAAAACGACATAGCTATATGCCATTTTTTTTGTTGTTTTTTTTTTTAACACTGTCGGTTGAAGTGTGAACTCGCGCTTATGTTGTCCAATAATATCTAATAGTTGATATTTAATTAAATTAAATTAATTGAATGACTACGCGTACAAATTTAGCAAATGCAAGTGCAAAGAACACTAACAACACCATGAGTCAGAGCCAACTCAATGCCCAAATGCAACAACAACAAGACGATCGCCGGCTTTCTATACAGCGCAACAACGCTTATTTTGCAATTGTCTCTCGCGAGCCCACCAGCACGGGGACTGTAAGCTCTCATACTACCACCGCGACGTGGAGCTCCCAATGCCCCACCCCCTCTAATCAGCCCACGATTAACTTTTTTCGGCAAATGCAGCAAAAAGTACGGTAACGCTTACTCCAGCGCAATCAACCTGTACGAACTCAACAACAACAACTATGCAGAAACCAGCGTCAACTCAGCACGCGCTCCCACTAACACATACACAAGTATGTGCAGACCGGCATCGATCGGTATGTAAAAATAAACAAACGAAAATTAAGCCCGCAAAACAAACAAAGCGGCAACACACCAAAATATAACCAAACAAGCGATAAACCTACACACAAAGATCCTCTCACTGGTAATAGGTTCCAAATTCTTGCCAAAGAGTCTGACGCTGAGAGTGAAGAAAAAGCTGTAAGTGCCACAAAACCAAAGCCTTCGCCAATCTACATTAGGGATACCAGCTGTACGGCCCTAGTAACAAAGCTTGTCTCGCTAATAGGCAATAATAACTTCTATGTGACATCCGTCAGCAAAGGCAACGTACGCGAAACAAAGCTCGTCGAAAAATGTTTAAGAGCTGAACATAAAAGCTACTACACCTACCAACTAAAAAGTAGCAAAGGCCTACAAGTAATAATCAAAGGTATTGAATCAAGTGTTCCTGCAACGGAAGATGCTTATGCTTTGGAAGAAAAGGGATTTAAGGTCAAGTCCGTAATAAACTTAATAAACAAAGACAAACAACCCCAGCCGCTTTTTAAAGTTAAACCGAGCCCGGATGACATCGCTCCTAACAAAAATGAATTCCACCCAATTTACAAACCACCTTACTTATTGCACCGCAGAGTAACTGTTGAGGAACCGCACAAATCCAGTGCAATCTACCAATTGCCAAGAATTTGGACACACTAAATCCTACTGCGATCTGCGATCTGCTTGTGTGGCATGGGGAGAGCTGCACAATACTGCTTCATGCCCCGAAAGCAAGGAGGATCCCTCAGTCAAAAAATGCAGTAACTGTGGCGGGAACCACAGCGCAAACTACAGAGGCTGCCACAAAGATATGAAGAGCAGGATTAATACACGCACGGAATTTGCTCGTTCCAATGGAAACCTTAATATGTATACACCCTCGCAATCGACCCCTGGAGTCTTCTTCACCAAAGCTACGAGATCGTCTTTTGCCCCATCGACTGCTACCCAAGGCGTTTCTTTCGCAAGCGTCTTGAAACAAGGAACAATTTCACACGAAACTCGAAGTGAGCCGACTCTGACGACAAAACATGTGGAGCATCCATCAAACCAGTAGCTTAGAAGCCATGTTTCTATCGTTACAACAAACCCTAAATGATTTTATGGAGTATATGCAAAATGCAATGCAAGAACAGATGAGAATGCAAGGCCTTCTCATTCAACTGCTCGCTTCGCAACAACCCAAATAATGGCTCTCCTAAGAGTATCACTCCTCGCCACAAAGTGGCGCTATCCAAATTTCTCCAAGTCAATGACATCGACATAATGCTTCTTGCGGAAACTCACCTGACAGACCGATTTAATTTCCAATTATCGGGATATGCATTTTATGGCACAAATCACCCGGATGGTAAAGCTCATGACGGAACTGGTATCCTAGCCAGAAGCCGCATCAAACATTATTCACTATCGGGATTTTCGGAAACCTACCTACAAGCCACATCGATATGCGTAGAATCTAAACGAGGCAATATCACTCTGTTTGCGGTTTACTGTCCCCCACGATTTAAAATATCAGAAAAACAATCCAATACAATACAATACAAACAATCCTTAATACACTTGGTCAACGCTTCTTCGCTGCGGGTGACTATAACTCGAAACATCCCCACTGGGGCTCCAGACTGAACAATCCCAAGGGGAAGCAACTCTACAACGTACTCACGCGCGCATCAAACAAACTCGACTATGTGTCTCCGGGAGGGACCACATATTGGCCAGCAGATCCAAAGAAAATACCGGATCTTATTGACTTTGCTATAGCAAGAAAAGTTCCACAAAACCTGGTAACTGCAGAAGCCCTTGCAGACTTGTCGTCAAACCATTCTCCAATAATATTCACCCTTCTGGAGTGCCCTCAGATCAGATAATATCCTCGGAGACTGACTTCACACAAGACAATCTGGCTCAACTACAAAATATAGAGAAAAGTTAACTTCGACTCGGCCGAAATTTGTATACCCTTGCAGCACGTTTTAAACTTATTTTAAGGACATATCCACTGAAAACAAACAAGTTTTTCTCAATAAGACTACTTTTCTGACTTTACTTTTGTATGACAGCTGTACTATATAGATGTCCGACTTCGACCAAATTTGGCGGAATCATAGAGAAGCATTAAAAACTAGTAAACACGAAGTTGGGAGACGTTTCAAAACAAAAAAGTTTTTCGACCGATCGTTCCTATGGCAGCTATATGTTATAGTTCCGACATATGTGCAGCGTATTTGTACCAGAAGACTTCGTGCAAAGTTTGGTGGCGATAGCTTTAAAACTGAAGGAGGAGATACCATAGAAACAGACGGACAGATGGCTATATCGTCTCAGCTCGTCATGCTGATCAAAAATATATATACTTTATGTGGTCGGAAATAATTCCTTCTATGAGTTACAAACATCTGGACAATTTCAATATACGCTTTGCAAGATTATAAAAATATATCAGCAGTCACATCAAACTGAGCCCAACCATAAAGCGGAAGAGCAGCTAGCCCCTCCTAGCAAATGTCTTTGCACTTCACCTTAGAAATGTCTTCCAGCCAAATCCATCCACCAACGGCTTTGCACTTCCATTGGTTCCCATCGCCGCACAAACTGACCCAATCACAGTTCACTCACTTGAAATAAAAAATGCTATCGGAGAACTACAACCCTGAAAAGCGCCCGGACATGACCTTATTACGCCTAAAATTATTATGGAACTTCCAAGTCCTGATATAACATATATCTCAAGACTTTTCAATGCGGTACTGCGATGGGGATACTTTCCAACCCAATGGAAGAAGTCCACAATCATAATTACCCAGAAACCAGGAAAGGATAAAAGTCATTAGCCATTAGTCTGCTACCTTGCTTTTCAAAACTTTTTGAGATGATCTTACTCCGTAAAATTGATTCCCATGCACACAATATCATTCCTTCTCACCAATTTGGGTTCCGAGCTAAACACGGGACTATTGAGCAAGTCAACCGCATAGCTTCAGATATTCGGACTGCGTTTGAAAACCACAAATACATACTGCTCTGCCATTTTCCTAGATGTTGCCCAAGCATTTGACCTCGTTTGGTTGGACGGTATTACATTCCAGATAAGGACAATGCTTCCACCAAATACATACAAAGCCCTAGAAAGATAAGTCAGTAACAGTATTTACAGTTCGTCAAAATGAGTACACAACAGAAGAGTTCACCATAGGAGCCGGAGTACCGCAGGGCAGTGTTCTTGGTCCTTTCTTATACGAACTATACACTGACATACCAACAGACTCTCGACTTACAATAAGTACTTTTGCGGATGATACGGCAATATTAAGCAGATCACGATGTCCAATTACCGCAACAAGACTTTTGGCAAGCCACCTCACCTACGTGGAAGAGTGGCTGGCCAACTGGCGTATTAATAACAACGAGCAAAAGTATAAACACGTGACGTTCACACTCAACAGAAGCACCTGTCCCCAGCTATCACTAAACGCGACTTTGATCCCGCAATCAAACGATGTTGTATACCTAGGTGTACACCTTGATAGAAGGCTCACATGGCGCAAACACATAGACTCGAAAAAACTTCAGATAAAGCTTTAGGCCATCAGCCTTAACTGGCTATTTAGCTCCCGTGCCCCTTTAAAGCTGGAATATAAACATCCTCCAAAGATCACAGTCGAGAATCTTGGGAACCATCACTGGAGCGCCATGGTACATTCGCAATGATTGTATCCACAACGACCTTAGCATCCCACTGGTTGAAACTGAAATAGAGGAACTTAAGCGCAAATATGCTGAGAAGCTTTTTGCCCACACAAACCAACTTGCAAAATCTCTCACCATGCTGGTAACGTAGTCTCGTCTCCGAAGAAACGACCTACCAACCCAGCGACTGACTTGAAGGGCCGCAGAACACAAACTACCTCCAATAGGGGATAGTTTCTAGATTAAGATTTGAAAAATTATTGTTAGTCTCTTTAAGAGAAAATCCAATAAATACCAACCAAGCTAAAAAAAAAAAAATTGTCGTTTTCAACACGGCTGAGATTTGACGTCTGTGAAGCGGCGGAGATATGTCGTTTTAAAACGACATTATTCCAATGATCAGACCATTTAACAAGAAAGAAAGTCGGTCAAGCCCGACTATAACATACTCTGTACCAACGAATTTTTACGCTCAGCAAAAATTTTGATGCTGCAGTAGCAGCTGAAAGCAGCGCACAGTCTTTTGATCATAGCTCGACAACCGTTCATCCGATCTGCACCATTGCTTTGGAAAAACCACCCAACAGAGCATTTTACGGGTGCTTAAAAAGAAAGTTGCTAATAAGTCATTATTACATATAGGTAAATGTTTTCGCATTTTAATAGCAGTTAGAATGCCTTCTGAGTTTTAAATGCGCATTTCTAGTGCAGACATGTGGATGCATGGTGGAATAAACAAACATACACGGCGGATATATGACGGTTTAAAATGACATTACTCCGGAATGATGTATAGTGGAGATATACTGCCCGACAACCAACTAGCACACTCTCTAACTTATCAGCTTAAAGGCAAATAACTCAGAACTCTGAATATGATTTATGCTCACTATTCTTTTTCTTGTATTCTTCATAATTTTCACTCATTCTGAGAAAAACTTTTAGCTCTGGAATTGTACCGTTATTTTGCTTTACTCTTTTCTTTCAAATGCGACAAAAATGCATTCATTTTTTTTGGGACAGCCGATAAACAATGACGGTACGTATGAGAAAAACATGAAAGGTCGGCCCTCATCAGTTATTACAGCAGCTGACAAGCGAATCATATTAAGGCATCTAATTCTCAAGACACAGCCGACAAAATAAATGATAAACCTGGTGTTAAAGCGTGCGTTCGGACTGTGTAAAGAAAATCAAAGCGTCTAAAATTAAAAAAAAACCCACCTCTAAGCCAACTTCGCAAGTTGCAACGACTCGATTTCAGTAGATCGAATGTGACCTGGACCAAGGAGTGGGAGCCAGGATTCCAAAGTCCTGGATTGAGGGTCAAAACGCAGAGTGGCTAGCTTGGCCGCCATGCTTGACCGATCTAAACATTATAGAAAATAGTTGGATGATAGCCGGCTCGAGGTCAGGTTAATGAAAACAAATTTTGGCTTCTGTTTTCCGATATATTATATTTCGGTTACTCATCGGTAACCGTCTTCAGGGCAAACTACAAAAATATACACCAAATAATTAACAAAAATTCACAAAAAACCGTTTACGTACAATTTGTACACGTCTGCACTCTGTGGCGTGGAGTCTTAAACTATTTGTTAGTCGGCGAGTAAGTGTCTGTATAGGTGAGCGCAGTTCTCCGTATCCGTTTTGTAGTTCAGTCTCCTGTCTGTTGGTGTGTTTGTGATATGTAACACTTCCAAAGTAAAGCGCTTATTGTAGTGTTGTTCTTGTTTGTAGTGTTGTCGCAGCCTCAAAGTCTGGTGAATGGCCGCTCTCAACACAATGTGTCGCAAGCGCAGTTTCCTGTATGTGTGTCTGATGTCGTAGCTTAAAATCTGATTTGTGTTGGGCTATACGATATTAGAATTCCTGTGTTTCTTTAATAAAGACTTGGTTATCCAAATAGGGAAATCGTTGTTCGTCAGTATTAATTTTATTTCCGCTTCTATGGTTTTGTGATATGTTGTGTCGCTTTTATTCATCATTCTTTGTATTCAGCCTAGTGCCGTATTCAATTTCATGGTTTTTGGGTGTTTTGAATTGTAGTTTATTATCCTTCCTGAAGCTGTTGGTTTCATGTACCATTTTGTTTTTAGAGTGTTGCCGTGCCTATTTATTGTGGCGTCTAAGTAGGGTAATTTTCGTCTGCTTCTAATTCCAATGTGAATATAATGTTCCTGTGGAATTTATTAAGTGCATCCAGAGTAGTTTGAACTTCATTTTCCTTTACCATGCCAAACAAGTCGTCTACGTATTTTGTGAATATTCTGGGCTTATATTTTAATTTTCCTAGTGTGGCCTCCAATAGTTCCTCCTTTATTATGTCGGCTATGATGGGGGAAGCTGGTGATCCCATGGGCATTCCTTTTAACTGTGTGTAAGATTTGTCCTCATATTTGAAATATCTATTTTCTATAACACAAAATTTTACAATTTCCATAAATAATTGTCTGGGAATTTGAGTGTGCTCTCTAATTTTTGGCCATTTTTGTCTAATGGTGTCTATTGCTAAATCTATTGGTATACTAGGGAACAGGGATACAACATCAAAGGACACCAGCTCCCCCATTTTCTGCATTTCTACCGCATGGCACTCCATCGCTTGCCTCACGTGTATGTTCAATGTATAAGCCTTAAGCATATGCATATATGTAAACGGTCACTACAAGCTCACGCTCTGCCGTTGTACTCAGCGACAGAAACACATATATACATTAACATAATAATCCTAAGCGGCTGCTCTGCTGCCAGCGTATCTAGTGGCGCAGCCGTTAGCTATTTTAAGACTTTTTGTGAAAACTGAATTCAATTAATAACTGATCGTACGAATTAAAAGATGTTCTTGAAATGTATCGTACAAATTAAAAAATGAGTTTCAATAAAAATCAATCGTGTACGCGTATCGTACAACACGACTGTAGTATACCCTTTTCATACCCTGTTCCCATTGAAAATGTAGGATCATGTAGCAGTTGTTCGAATGTATGTAACAGGGAGAACGAAACATTTCCGACCTCATAAAGTATATATATTCTTGATCAGCGTGAACAGCCGAGTCGATATATCCATGTTCGTCTGTCCGTCTGTCTGTCTGTATGAACGCGTCGATCTCAGAGATTATAAAAGATGGAACCACCAATTTTTGCACGATGGTGGATGTATGCCGTACGCAGATCAAGTTTGTAAGATTTGGAAAATTCCCCCTCGTCCCCCTCTTATCACCAAAAAACAGTTAGATCCTAGGCCTAAAAAATAGGGCTTGATGTTTCACGTGTAGTACGAATACACGTGAACACGAGAAATTAAGTGATACGTGTATGGGTACGTGAATATGAACTACACGTGTATTTAACACACGTGTAACCGAATACACGTATATCCGTGTTTCCAGTGCTAACGTGAATCACGTGTAATATGTGAATGTTTCTTTTTCGGCGCTGTACCACGCAGCACGCTGATCCAAATCAACTGGATCAGATGCCGAAGGCAAGCGATCCTCGGATGGCGTGTTGCTAGTGTGTTTCTAAAAGTAAATTTTCTATGCAATTTATTTGGCATCTGATGCGTTTGGATCAGATGCCGAAGACACTTCGGCTGGTATGTTATAAGCCGTCAGCCTAGTGTGTCTCTAGCTTTAAACACGTCAATCACGTGTTTCGGGTAGTGCACGTACGTTCGAACCTATACTCGGACACGAATACACGAACAGTAATTCACGTGTACACTTACGTTCGAACTGAAACACGAACCACGTTCGTATACACGTGTCACGTGTACACGTGTAACTAAAAAACCGTCAGATCCACAATTTTCAAGGTAGAGCCTCGTGGTTTAGTATACATCAAGCTAGGCCCAATATTTATATAAGCTGAAAAGTACAATCAGATCGGACAAAAAACACCGGAGCTATAAGCGAAACAGTTGAGCTGATAAGGCCACACCCAGTTGTGCGCCAGGACTAGAACAGCTTAAAGGTCAAAATAATGTTGCCTAAATTCAGGATGACAATTTCATAGCTGTTTCAAAAACCTGATTTTGAAAAAAAATGACATAAAATACTTCGATTGTGATACCTATTGAGTGGAAGATTAATGCATAAAATTTGACTCTTAACTTATTAGTTTGTCATTTATTTCTACATGACTGAAAAAAAATTTGCTGCTATATTCAGCAAGCTTAAAATTATTTGCGGCAATCATTTTTATAAATATACATACAAATTATACACACAACATTTTTTAAAAAAATGTCGGCGACTTGGATTATGCATCGCAAGCAAGGAGGCTTAACTTGATTCTGTATTGGCTAGTCCTTTTATTCGGAAGCAGGACACTAAATTGTGGAACTGCATTTGTCCTGCATAAATGGTTCAAGTCACATTACGTTATTTAGCAACAGGTGAAAGTCAAACGTCGCACAGTGAGTGGATTTGGCGTTGCAAAAATCGTAACTTTTAAACGGAAAGAGATATATTTGAAAATTGAAAGGAGACAATGATAGAGCTATAGCTTTAAAATGAGTTCATCTTTGTAGGATTGGCTGCCAAAGACGATATTTGATATTTAAGCCGATTTCTTAACAAATTCATTGTTAAACTATTGAAATATTAAAAAATTTTGTATAATGACAATTTTTACTTACAATAAAAAATTTTTCATACGAAATTAATTCTAGCTTGGAAATGCTGAATTTTCTGCCGAAAGGTTGCCAAATTGGTATTCATTTCAGTAGTGCTTAATAGACTAAATATTTCTGGTGAATATTCATTGGTTAATTCCATTAGAGTCCTGATGTGTCTGAGAGATTAGATAAGAGGATTAGAGGAGACCGACAGCATGTTGAAAGGTCCGTGTCTTCTTGATGTCTAGATATTTTGCACGTGTCTTGCGACTATATATAAAAAGGTCTTGCGGTATTTTTATTGAATTTTCAATTGTTCATAAAATTGGTTATAATAATGCGATTTAAGTCAAATATGCGCCGTTTTGTTCGATGACGAGTTCCCAACGAGATGCCAACTTCATAATGCCCCTCTTATAAAAGTTCGCTTCCCTATTGTCAAAAAACTCGGAGAGCCAATTTTCACAGGACTATCTTGTGGCCAACTTCCGACTACCAAGCTCGTTCGCCATGGACAGAAATAGGTTGTAATCACTTGGTGCGAGATCCGGACTATACGGTGGATGCAAAAGAACCTCCCATCCGAGCTCCCGGAGCTTCTGGCGCGTCACCAAAGATGTGTGTGGCCTGGCGTTGTCCTGATGGAAGACAATTCGGCCTCTGTTGATCAAAGATGAAATACCGCAAGATTTTTTGGACAACCTTATATATACCGTTTTAGTCCTTGATTTTAGATTCTTGAGCTTCTAGGCGGTTGCTGTATTAGGTGCTCAACATATTCTCTGGATACTTTGTACATAAAAGATCTCTAGTCGCCATGGTGTATTGTTCATATCTGCATGCATCAGCAGTTTCGCTGCAGATTAAAACATAGAGCATAATCTGAATCTGTTTAGTGAAATCCAGATAAAATTCTGTTATCTGAGCAGTTGGCTCATTTTTGTTGAAGAATCTCCGGGATGTATCTCCGTCATTCATGTTTCCATAGGCCTGCTTCGGGTTGTTTACTCTTCTAAAGTACAAATTTCACTGTGTGCGCACTTTTTCGCTCAACTGTTCAAATCTCCATAATCTGCCGTGACTGTAGTGTTGGGTTGTTCATGAGTGAGTGAACAAAATTGAGTTGTTCACTTAACTAAGCAAGTGAGCATGTTCTTCATTAGTTGTTCATTTTTGTTCAGTCAGAGTTGTTCAATTAGAGTTGTTCAGTTGCTCTTGTTCTGTGAGTTTTTCACCGAGAGTTGTTCAGTCGCTCAGTGAGTCTTGTTCAGTCAGAGCTATTCAGTTGCTCTTGTTCTGTGAGTTGTTCATTGAGAGATGTTCAGCCGCTCTTGTTCTGTCTCTATTGCTCCGTAAGTTGTTCAGTGCGTCTTGTTCTTTCAGAGTTGTTCAATCGTTCTAGTTCAGTCGCTCTTGTTCCGTGAGTAGTTCATTAAGAGTTGTTCAGCCGCTCTTGTTCTGTCTCTATTGCTCCGTGAGTTGTTCAGTATCTAGTTCAGAGAGTTGTTCAGTAACTAGTTCAGTGAGGTGATCAGTGACTGTTAACTCAGTTCGGTGGCTGCATGGCAACTCTGTGTTAAGCAGTCTTCTGGTGTGGCAGTCTCGTCCGTTGTTTTTATTCAGATAGTTTTTGACCAGAAAGAACAGCGATGTTTGGAACCATTTCACCGAAATGGACAATAATAAGGCGAAATGTTAACATTGCAGCGATAGTTTAAGTTGTAAGTCACAAAGCAACCTTAGCCGCCTCCTTTAAAGCAAGCACCCGATTGCAGTGGAGCCAGTCGCCTAACTGAACAAAACTGATTAACTGAACATTTGAACAACTGAGCAACTGAACAACTGAGCAACTGAACAACTGAGCAATTTGACTGAGTTGACTCACTTTGAAAAAAAGAACAAGTGAACATGTTCACTGAAATGAACAACCTTTACCCAACACTACTTGACTGGCATTAGCTCCTTACAAGTTGGTGCACAAGGAACACAGATAGCAGCTGGTAAAATAGTCATGGTCTGAAAAAACCAAGTCCCTTTTAAAGGGTTACGGAGCAATAGGCAAAAATACACAACACAATCAATACAAAATGAGCCACTTCATACATAACTAGTACCTGTTGACAGAGTCACTCGAGGGTAGGTAATAAATAGACCCACTTGCAAAAGCGTAATATCAGAAAGAGTCAGTTGTAACAATACGCTATAAAATCAATTTGACTGCATAGTTCTTCCTTCTTCTTCCCAAATATTATTTGCCTACAGATTATATCGCATATATCACTGTGAGGTCTAAGACAGCAGGTTTCGGCAGCTGATATAAAGACCGATTGCGGGCCTATACAATCCGTCTCGCCAATAACTTGGCGACAAACAAAATACGAACACGGCTCAAAGGGCGTCATCCGTCCGATATATAAATTTACATAAAGCGAAAAAAATGCCGTCACCAAAGTTTTGTTTTAAAAAAAAAACAACAGAAATAATATTAAACTTGTATTTTATATATTTTTTTAAGTTATTATTTAGGAGCCTCAATATTTTTATCATTTAATTTTTGGACGTTAAGCCGGAACTTTTACCAGATATGAGGTTCCCAGCTTGAGAAAAGGCACTCTCATCTTGCTTTGAAAATTAGTGGGAACTGCTCGTTATTGCTTTCCCACCATTTTAAAGGAATGCATGCCCTTTATATGCCTTTATTTCACGATTAACTGAAACGTCTTCAGATTCGTTAAAAAAAGATGGTACAAAGTCGGCAAATGCACTATTACCAGCTCACTACTTGTCGTTTGCTCCCAGTGTCTACTTTAACAACAGAATCATCGCTTGAGTTGACTCTGCAGGTTTTGAAGCACTTATGCCGGGCCACATTTGATGTGCTTTCATTTTAGCACTGCAGCATATTCTGCAAACAAAGTTTTCGACTTCATTGCTTCGATTACACAGCCCAACAATGTTTTTGGTACAGGTGGTCTATTTTGATCAGATTATGTTAAAATAGATTGCAATAACGGAGGCCACACTAGGTATAAATAACTTGAATTATGAGCTATATGCGACAGAGCACTTATCAATGCGTCTTTAAAATATTAAAAGCGCTATAAAAGTGTAGCGGAAAGTGTGTAAATTGGCCTCTTAGGTCGGGCTATTCGCGTTTTATGGCATTTTTTTGAAAAATAAATGATCACTTTTAAGCTATCGCTGGTTTTGAATTAATGTTTTAGCCGTTTGAGTATATAGCCAACCATTTGATCTAGTAACATGATTTTTATCGCACTTTAATCTGCTTATTTAGCAAAGTTACAGTCTGTTTAAAATGAAGTGCATATTTATATTTATGGGAGGACAACTAGACTCGTACTTAAAATTTGTACGGGAACAATCAAAAGGCTACTTGATTCAGCATAGAATTTGTGAATAAGAAAGGCAAATAACATTCTCTGCAAGTCTTGCACACTATGTGAGGTACCTACTGCTTATTTTGATGGCGTATGGGAAATCCCAAGTACGTTTCCAAAGGAAACTTTGCCTGGTTGCAAATCATCTGCTATGTATAAGCGATGATGCCACACCGAGCTGGTGGTTCAAAATTGCCCTGGATCCTGTTCTCCTAGGAGCAATTATCCATTTCTACTGTGGGTAAGCCTCCCATCCCAGTGTCAAAGGTTTCCTAACCTTGCCCTAACCTTTGGTGATCCTATCACATCCTTTTAGCACATCCTCTCTCCTCCAGCAGAAAACTTAGCCCGTCATTTTAAAGTTAGATTTATTGCTTAAAATTTATGGCATTTACAGAAAAAATTGTAGTACTTTGCGATGTTTTTATATAGTATATATGTGGGCCTTGGTAATAATTAACTTAGTAAATCCCCGTAGTTAAGTTAATGTAATGTTTATTCGTAGTTTCAATGTAATTTAAGGTAATTTTAAGGTAATGAATAGAATAAAATGATAAATGTTCTTCAGTTAAATGAATTACACGTTTAATCATTAGTTTTAAGAGTGTCGTCTTCGTCTTTAACTTTATTCTTTCGTCTTAATTGAGCAGCAGCAGAACCGTACAGCTTTATTCCTAGTCGCAAGCTAGTTCTCTCTGACAGCCGGCTGGTCATCGCTCTTGCTTGCTAAGCATCGCTGATCGGGCAAGGCTTTGCAGATCGGGGATGCCAAACCCATTCCCACAGCTCGGCCATCCTTTTATACATTCTGCTCACGTGCTGGTGCGTCGTGGGCCTTCGCAGGATGACTAATCTTTTGCAACTTCGTATGTATCCTTACCCTTTACATTAGTTATTCGATATGGACCTTAGTAATTGGGCTTAAGCTTCAGCCCATCACCAAGTTGAGTTCGTTTGATCTCCACAAGATCGCCGACTTTGTATGTTGAAGCAGGTCTACGTCGTAAGTTGTACGTCTTGTCGTTTTCATCCTGCATACGTATGATTTGCTCCTTGGCGTTCTGGCGTATCTCGTTTCTGTTGTAGTTGAACATCTAGATCATTTCATCTTGGATCATCTGCTTAATTCCCACGTCGTTTTTTGAGTGCATCCTTATACCAACCAGTAGCTCGAACGGAGTTGAGTTTGTGCTTCTACAGAATGTTGAGTTAATCGTTTTTTGCACCTGGTCGACATATTTGTACCATTTACTGGAATCACTGATTGACATCTTGGACAAAACTGATATGATGATAGCGTTAAGTCTTTCGACTTGTCCGTTGGATCGTGGAAAACTTGTCGTAACAGCTTGCTGAACAATATTCTCGCCTTCATAGTTCTCTTTGAACTCATCGGAAGTGAATGCCGAACCTGTCTGTGATAATCTGAACTGGGTTTCCAAAAACGGAGCTCTGCGTTTGCAATCTGCTTATAACTTTTTTAACTGATGTCGTCTTTGTTGGGTACAGCCAGCAGAATAAGTATGTACTGCTTGAATGTAGACTTCAAAGGACCTAAGAAATCTATATAATACATTTGAAACGGCACTTCTTCTTTTGGCAACGGATGCAGCTCCCCTTTCTTCTTACCAAGCTTTCGATTCGACGTTGACGTTGAATCTTATTTTCGAGTTTCGGAATGTAGTACCAAAGATTATACAATGAATAGATCGGACATGTCATACAAAACAACATTTTCTATGGCGGGTCTAATGTACTAAAGCCAGAAAATAGCCTAACTTAGCAATCCAGGACATTCAGCAGAGAATCATTAGCAATCGCAAATCGAAAATCAGTAATCGTAAATCAGATTTATCTGCTGAAAACGCCCAATAATTTTGTAAACTAGAAATTCATAGATAGATCAAATCAGTAAGAAACTCAAGGGTAACTTCGTCTCATGCAGGGCTTTAGTATTAAGAATTTATGCATCTTTAAAAAAAAATCAACCAATCAATCAATCAAATCGGATTTTATAGGTTCACAAAACTGACACTTGTTATTCCTGATACGTTGAGGTTAAAATATTAGGAGAGAACTCCACTTTAGTCCACTTCTTGCTTCTAACTTCTGTACATGGATTTGGGCTCTCGGAACATGACTTGTCGATCTTTAACGTAGTTAGCCAACCAGTGCTCAAGTTCGGCCCCTACGGATTTCAGGGCGAAAGCCAGTACGCTTTTGAAAAACTGCGGTGAAGTTGAGCATGACTATGGTAACGCTTTTGACTTAACTAATTACAAACTCTGAGCTGAAAGTAGTTAAACTAATTTTCAACAAAAATATGGTGGCTAATTACTTGTAAAATTGGAAGTAGGATAGGCGGCTTCGTGGTAATAATTATTAATTATAATTGGACAGACGGACATGGCTATATCCATCTTTAAAACTGAGGGAGATAAAACCTTTTTTAAAATAGCGGGGGCGGTAGGAGGAGTGGCCAAATTTAAAAAATTGTCTTGATCTGCCTGCAAGTATAAGAAGTTTTTATCCCTTTCACGTCAAACCTTTAAATCTTACCATCTCTGATATCGTGGGTTCATTCGGACAGACAGATAGACGGGCATGGCTATATCAACTCGGCTGTTGATGCTGTTCAAGAATATATAATCTTAATATGGGCGGAGATGCTTCCTTATGGCTGTTACATACTTTTGCACAAACTTAATATAATATATTCTATGCCTTTGGATAAAATGAAGTAAATAAGCAACTGCAGGCTCCAGGTAGTGATTTTATACCATTGCAGTATATGGGTATATTGAAATTGTTCAGATGTTTATAATGTTTATATCTCTGACCACATAAAGTATTTGTTTTATTTCGACTACTTTTATTTACTTGTTCAAATATCTTATCTGAAATCTTTATGCTTCTCGGCGGAAGCTGGCTATTGTCTTTAGACAAGCAGTTGAATGGCGAAATTTTCTTAAAATTCTTCGAAAATTCCGATTCTGGTGAACGCTTTATGCAAAACAAAAATTGACCCGCCCTACAATATGTACTTTATAGGGCCGTAGATGCTTCCGTACGGCCGTTATAAACTTTCGTACAAACTCTTTATATACATGAAAGCTTTGGAAAAATATTTGAAATTTAAATGACTGTTTTGCGCCAACCTGCATTTGGCAATTGGGTCAACACATCTACAACAAGTTTCTACATGAGAAAGGAATTTACAATCGCTCTGGAAAACTAACTAATAAGAAAATATTAAATGTAACTGCAAGTTACTTGACTAAGATATTCTTATATTTAAAAGAAACTTAAGCAATCCATTTTATAATAACACTTATCGTTAGTTATCGTTGTGAACGTCTTATCGTAGCTTTCCAATCGTTAGCAAATCTAACCAAAATACGCTAAGAGTTTGTGCAAGTCTTTTATTGAATGAATTGCAAAAATGCAATAAGTTATAGAAAATAAGCATACCTTTTATGAAGTATTTATTTTTAAAATAACAATTCACTTGCTCCGAAACTGTGAAAGAAAGGGTCTAAAACTAATTTCAATTGTATAATTTTATTATATTGAACTTTAAAACAGGGTTGCAATATATGTGGAAATATAATTAAGCACAATCTTATTATTTTTGAGTAAAATACCCCAGTGCATCAGAAACTATAGTGAAAACCGTTGTGGTGTTTAAAAGTGTTATTAGATGTTACCTATTAAAAAATTTAGAATATTTTATGGAAGATCCGATCATAGCTACTGCAGACTTCTCTCGGTGCGATAATCACACATTAATGTTATAAAAATGTTATGTTATCAAAACCTTCTTAGGACATTCATTTTCGTACAAGAAGTAATGCCCAAAACTATTCATTTCGAATGAAAAAAACTAAAAAAAAACGTTTGAGTTGAATTTCCCTTTTATATAAAAACAATTGTACGTGAAACTTCCAAATAAATTAAACTAACACTTTAATTATCAAGGCACGAACAATTTGATATTAAGAGTGGGTAATAAAATTGACCTTGGTTCGATTAGTTTTTCTTAAGATATAAGACAAGCCAAATATGTTTTTTATTTTAAATACCACAAAGTTCGATTAATATCGTCTACAGATTTTGTGCATCTTAAGAAGACTATTTTAAAACATATTGGGTTAAGGGCCTCTTCTGGTGTAGACGACTGAATTTTACCTGTTTTTTTAAACTTGTGGACTGAACTCTGGAAAAGATTGTGTAATTCAGTTTTTTTTGTAATTGGTTGCACAGTACAATATAAAAAATATGCGTATGCGAGGGCTGCTTAAAAAAGTTATCGGCGTCCAAAGTAGGGTCTTCTAAAAAAAGCTTTCTTTATGGTTCGCAGCTTTTCGGAAGTCACCATTAGTTAAATACAAAACAAGAAATCATTAAGTATCAATGCCTTAATAAATGAAGCAGAATCATGAAAAAAGTTTATTTGTAAAAATTGCAAAATGAGAAATCGAAGAAATGAGTAAACAATTTTTTTCAATAGCCACATTAAATCAGCGTCCGTTAAGCCCCACCACACTCAAATCAGTAGAATTCAGTAGAACTTTAAAAATTCTGTGAGCCATTTATTTTGTAAATGCGTCCTTTTAGCAAAATATTGTTTTACATAAAAAGCCCTATCTCTGAAAGTTTTCTGAATTTAGAAGAATCCTTTTGTCTAAACCAGAAGAAGGCCTTAACTTTTTCAAACAAATGGCTGATCGACTGAAACTTGGATCGAAATTCCATTTTTAGTATAAAACTTTCGAATTTAAGTCGCATTTGGAAAAAAATGCTTTTGGCCTATTTTCACTATAAATCTTCGCAGCACTTAAGATTTTTAACTGCAATTTTATATAAGATTTTTATAAAGTTTGAATGACATTACTAACTACAACAACATTAAAGTAGATACAATTACAAATGAAAGTTTCAAGTACATATGTACCAGATAATACAAGCTTTTCTTTAGTGGAGCATCAACTGCTCAGTTTAATATATATTGGCCACACAATGTAAGACCAGGTTTAGACTAAACTGTCTAATAGTCCGTCAGTTGGTCAATGTTACGGCCTGGAACTGTTGAGCTGTGCTGGACTGCATGTGACACCCGATAATGGCTTATTCCGTAGCGAGTAGGGAAAAATTCTCGAAATTCATCTTACCTTGCACAGACTCGTCATCCAGGTCATCGGTACTGCTAGTGATGCGTGCTGTTTTTAAAACAAAGGCAGAAACAGAAACGTGAAAAGAACGTAGTATCATTAAATATAACAGCAATTTAAACTTATTTTTTTCGAAACTTCGGCAATAGTGAGGCTTGAATAGATTAATTTATAAAAAAAAAGCTTGTATTCACTCTTTTGGCCAAGTTGCGCATTTAACAACGTATGCACCACCCTATACTTACATCTAGAGCCTTTCGCGGAGCCGGCTCCACTAGAGCTTTGAATACTTCCTCCATTTCGGCCATAAAGTATACTCTCCAAAAATGGCATTCCATTGTTATTTACAATATTCAAGCCAAGGCATGATTCAATTTGCTTCCAGCGATGGAGACGCTCTTGCAACTCATTTGTCACTTCGCCTAGTGCATTACGGGCCTCTACAATCGACCGATCAACATCATCGATACTTTTACCGTGCGTCGAAACAAAGGCACCAACCAAACTAGATCTCTTTTTCCGCAGTTTTTCACACGCTTCCCTCGCTGACTGCAGCTGTTTTTCTGCGGAAGCGCGCTTTTTCTGGTGATTTTTGCTTTCTAGTTCGTAGGTGTATTGGAGCCACGATTGCAGCTGCGGAGGTGGCGCCCAACAATTATCAACCAGCTCGAACTCGGCACGCGATAGCTCGCTACGGAGCATTTCGATTTCTTTCTTTAGCTGCTGCACTTCCAGATCTGAACTAGACGAACTTAGGGATGGTGCTTCTTTTAAACGTCGCTCAAGATCCATTTTCTCCGTAGCAACATTTTCTTGTTCCATTCTAGCCCGTTCCAATTCCTGCAACATAGAAAAGGTTATGAAGAGTAAACGGCTTTAGGATAACGTACTTTTTGCATCTCCTGAAGACTCTGCTCAGCTCTCTGCAGTCCTTCCATATCTTGCGCCATCCGCCGCAGATGACGCTTGGCATTCTTGTTCTGCTGATACGCATACCAGCATCCGATAATCGCGCTCAGCAAAAGTGTAACTAAAATGTAGTCCTTCCAGCGAGTACCCGATTCTATCAAACAAATCGTTTTCGATTCAATTATTAAGAAACAAGAAAGAAAGTCGGTCAAACCCGACTATAACATACTCTGTACCAACGAAATTGTACGCTCAGCATAAATTTTGATGCTGCAGTTGCAGCTGAAAGCAGCGCTGCTACTGCGCTGCAGCAGCAAACAGTCTTTTCCTTTGACAAATCGAACAAAAATTTGTATTAGAAAATATGTCCAGAAGGTTCGAACCTTCTATCTAAAAAACTATGGGAGATATGACGTTATTCTCAAATTGGGGGGGCGGCAGGGGGCGTGGCCAAAATTGAAAATAAACTTGATCTGCCTGCAGACATAAGAAGCATATGTCCCATACATGTCAAACCTCTATCTCTTACCATCTCTGAGATCTGTGCGTTTATACGGACAGACAGACAGACGGACGGACGGACAGACGGACATGGCTATATCGACTCGGCTGTTGATGCTGGTCAAGAATATATATACTTTATGGGGTCGGAGATGCTTCCTTCTGGATGTTACATACTTTTGGACAAACTTATTATACTCCATGTACCTTTGGCACAGAGTATAAAAATAGAACAAGTCGTTACTTACCTCGCGGTGGCCCAAAGAGAACTACATCCATGGCTTTTAGTGAAATTTTTTGTTTGTGTATCGGGTCTTTTATTCCAAGAACATTGCTTACATAATGTAGGTTATTGACAGCCAGTCTACAAAACATACAGATTATTTGTGAAATTAAAAATCAACACGCAAATATCAAAATTAAGGTACTCTATTTATACCCCAAGGAACTTTGTGTGAGTTATTGGATTTGACTCCCTGTTCATAGTTTATTTATTTATTATAGGTTGTGACGCAGTCCCCTTTAGGTCACAATAGACACATACCCTATGAAGTTAGTGTTAGCGATTAAATAAATACAAAATAAATGTAAGCCAAATCAGGAGGTGAGTCGAATGTTGATTAGAATCTAAATATAAGTCCACTATCCCACGACTCACACGGAGCGATAGATGCATATGCATAAAGAATAAAAGTCAATGCTTATGATTAAGCAATAAATATTAATAAGCTCTTGACGAGGGTCAGGATGTATCTAACCCCACGCGTAGGGGCCCTTTGAGATGCACAGGCGGTGTACCCCTCCCACTAGAACGTCGCATATGTGTGCATATGGTAATCATCAACGCACATATACATAAACATACAGATGCTTCGTCTTACAAAAGAAACAATAGATAAGTTAGATTTAAGAGATGATTTTATGGAATAAAAGAATGATCGTACAAGTATAAAATTAGAAGCGTGCTAATCTAAGGTGTATAATTCTATACAAATGTCGACCTGCGAACCTATCAATTTCGTCGAGTGTGAACATTTTCCAAATCTGAAACCAACTTGATCTGCGTATGGTGCTTATACACCTACCTTAATTATAGTTATATCTCTTATAGTCTCTAAGATTGACTCATTCAGATGGACAGACGGGCATGGCAATATCGACTTGCCTGTTGATGCTGATCAAGAATATATATACTATATAGGGTCAGAAATGTCTCCTTCTTCCTGTTACATACATTCGCACAACTTAATTTTGAATGGGAACAGGGTATAAAAAAAACTCTATTTTTGGGCTTCAAATCGCTTAGCAAAAATCTTAAAAGATATTTAAACTTAATCAATCCATTTTGTTGCATCGTGGAAAAAACTACTACGCTATGCCGTTGCAATACGACAATATATGCTGCAAAATATGGTACCATTTCGCATGAGTCGGCGTTACAGAAGACATAAGGCATCAGGTCTGGAGATCACTAGTCCATCGGAATGTACAACCCCATCGAAAACATTATCCAACCCTCACCGGACAGAAAGACTGTTCACAACACCAATTTCATTTTGGCTATGCTGGAAGAGAAGCGTAAAATGAAACAAAACTACATAGAACAGAAATACATATATCTTGCACTGGCCAAATTTGAGCTTACTGCATCTCAGCTTTCTGCCTCCAGATCTTTTGTTCCTCAATGGCAGTCCCGAGGACTGCCCCATGTTTTTCAGTAAGTACGAGAACAGCAAAAGAATGTCAATTTTTTCAACCATAGAAAACATGCTACGCCTCCAGAAGAGCTAGTACGCGACAATCTGTTAGCCCCATCGCTTGGTGCCGGAAGTTATCATCACGTCCTAAATCGAAATTTGGAGAAAATCTGAAAAATCTGGAATCCCTGACTTCCTTGACTTCGCAATGGCAGTGCGCAAAATATGTGCCACCATATAAGCTGGCAACTTGACTTGAACAGTCCAATGCTTCTTAGGGAGCTAATAAAACAGCTGCCAACCCAGCCAAATATGAACTGGTTCATGCAAGCATGTGACAGAGTGAACACTAACACAGAATGTCAATGTGACCCAAAGCCAGAAGCATACTTGAAGAAAGTCGCCGGTTGCAAAAATAGAACCCAACAAAGCAGATACCACCAAGCTGCTATCACCTCGTAGCGTAGTGTGACAAGCTCAGACTTCTATCCGTTGATGACAGACATGATATAATAGGCGACAAAAAGCCATTTATAGCACGTCTCAAAGTTCACCGTCCCAAATGCTTATCCACCCGAGATTACGGTGTTATTAATTACAAATCTAAACACCGCCCACTGCTTCAAAAAACACACCGAGGCCCATATGGGATGTGACAGAATATTAAAGTTCGAGTTTTTTTCGCTTTGTTAAAAAGGAAAAAATCGGCGAAACCCGTTCAAGTTTCTTAACACAACTGATCGATGAATATTTTTCTGGTTTGTTTTATTGTGTAGTGCCGAAACTTACTGTTAATTGCAATCACAGAGCATTAAATGTGTTATGAATTAATGTAAACTTTGCTTATACTACTAGTTCAATTCAGGGTTCGAATTGCTGACTAGATATTAGCAATAGTCTAAAATTTTGACATAAAACTGAACTTAATGTAATAAAGTTAATTTAGTTAATTTTAGTTAATTTTAGTTCAACCAAAACCATAAACTTGACTTTAAACACAAATCATGAAAACTAAAAATTAATTAGTCTTCATAAAATATGATCCGATCAACTTATCTTGGAGATATGAACAAAAACTAAACAAAATTATAGTCATTTATCGTTTTGTTACATTTGACTGTTGACTATTTCGTTGTTTCAGTTGATTTGATTTGACTATCAACTGAAAAATTCAACATTTGGTATTGTTTGACGGTACGGTCACACCTTTCCCCAGCTGTTATTTGTGTACAAATAAAGTTTATGTGAATTTGAATCCAAAAAAAATCTGCTGATTCTTGTTTTATTTGATTCCCTAACACTAAAAATGGATATTTATCTATATTATAATACCCAAAATTATTCCAAGACATTTTTATCCTCGTTGGCCCGGGCAAGCAAAAACTCCGTTGCAGGGGTTTCTGCAAAGGCGGCTCAGTGGCACCACATGCAATTGCTCCAAAAACTAGCCGACCGCACCTGCTAGTTTCTGCGATTTTTTTGGCTACTTCACTGTGCCGTGTTTCCCTCCCTTTTGCTGCCAAAAATAATGAATTAGATTCGGTTGGTTTGGTCATTAAGTGTGCGATACTTATGAGCAATTTTCTCTTCCTCATGATAGCGCTTCAACCATTTCTTAAGCGCACACTTCTTGTCAGACATTTTATTTCTCCTATCGTCAAAATAAATAAATTTAATTAGTTTGGGGGCCCAAACAAAACTTGAACAGCTGTTCAATAAAATCCACACATTGAAAGAGAGTGGCAACGCCACGTCGTCCGTGTGGATTTTACTACCCCTTTGTTAGTTTGTCTCCGTAAACAATATAAGACGGCTACTGTCAAGCTTTTTTCGAACGATTTTACAGAGCCTGTTTTGTATGGAGATTTTCGTTTGCGAGCGCTTTTTTGCGTTCTCCGTGCCTAGCTTTAGCCAATAGTTAAGTCATTTCGAACCCTGGTTCAATTTGATTGTTTCCCTATGAAAATATGATTCAAAAACAAGTATTTTTACGTACTTATAATTTTTTGGTCTCGATTTAACTTGTTGTGGAAATGCCCATATACAAATATCGGAAATTGAAAATGGCAAAAAGCAGTGTCTGAACAATGTACACACAGTACAAAGCTTGGCACTTCCAAAGCGGACCGTCGACATAGATGTACTATGAAAGCAACACTCACTCTTTCACAGACTGCCAATTACACCGCGCCAATGCTACTTATCGGCTCTGGCCGTACCACGTGAAATCCGTGACGGTAGACGTAGCGAAAATATCGCCTCCAGATGCATGCTAGGATGGGGCATCCAAGGTTCAACCAAAGACCTTCTAAATTCGAAGATGCTTAGCGCAATATGCCCAAATGGGAGGCAGAGAATTCAAATACAGTTGTTTGTGTGTGCTCGATTTTCGTCCACTCTGCAAAAATTTCGACAATCCGACATCAGCATCCAATTTCTGCTGCTGCTTTGAATTCTGCTTCTACGAGTTTCCATTTATTGATATTTAGCTACATTTTTCACAAAGTGGGTGTTGGCTCAGCGAAATTAAAAAAGCATATACACGGGCGGCAAAAGTCAGAGCATGTTCTCTACTTCAAAAGCCGAAGCGCTCATTCGTTCACCTTATGGGGTCGGAAATGATTCCTTCTCTCAGTCACATACATTCGCACAACTTCATGATCCCCCTTTTCCCATTTTTAATGGAAACAGGGTATAATAAGTAAGGTCAAGTGTCCCGACTACAAAATACCCTGTTCTTTTGTTTTCATTTATTTGTTTTTGAATTTTTGAATTTGAATGTAGCCGGTTTGTAACAGCTATTAAAGGGTCATCCTGAAAGTAGGCAACATTATTTTGTACTTTTAGTGGTATTAGCCCTAACTAACGACGTGTTAGCCCCTTCTACAAGGTCAATTGTTTCGCACCAGTGCTTTCTGTCGGATCTGATTGTTCTTTTTATAATAGATAGATATGGGGCCTTGCTTAATATAAAGGGTGATTTTTTAAGAGCAATAGGAAAGTTTTTCAAAAAATAAAAACACATAAAATTCAGAAAAATGCATGATATCTTTATTTGAATCAATAGTAAGGTTCCATTTAATGTTTGAAGATTATTTCATGCAATTGTTGACCGTGAATCCGCCTCAAATGGTCCATCCGCTTAGTCCAATTTTGGCATATTCTTTCCAATATTTCGGCTGGTATCTCACGAATAAATGCTTCAATGTTGTCTTCCAATGCGTCAATTGAAGCGGGCTTGTCTGTATAGACATGAGCTTTAACATAGCCTCACAAAATATAGTCTAAAGGCGTTAAATCGCACTATCTAGGCAGCCAATTGACCGATCCCGAACGTGAAATAAAATGTTCACCGAACTCGCCTCTCAATAAGTCCATTGTTGCGCGTGCTATATGGCATGTGGCACCGTCTTGTTGAAACCACATGTCATGCAATTCAAGCTCTTGCATTTTGGGCAAAAAAAAAGTTGTATATCATCTCACGGAAGCGCTCACCATTCACAGTTACGTTACGATTCGCATCATTTTCGAAGAAGTACGGTCCAATGATGCCACCAGCCCATAAACCGCACCAAACTGTGACTTTTTCTGGATGCATTGGTAGCTCTTGCAATGCTTCTGGTTGATATTCACTCCACAATAGCCCGAATAGCCGCTTCACTGGGTCGATTAAACTGACCATAGAATGGAAGAAGCGCGCGATGAACTTTCTTAACAGAGCACGAATTTTGATAATAAAATTCAATAATTTGCAAGCGTTGTTCGTTTGTAAGACGATTCATGGATAAATTATAGACCAGACTGAAGATCTTTTACAGTGAAACAAAACACGAAACGTGCGTGATCTGTTTAAACCAGTGTTGCCAAATAGATAATAGCTAAAAAATCACCCTTTATATTAAACCACAAAGCTCTAACTTGAAAATTGTGGATCTAGCGATTTTTTGGTTGTAGGATCTGTTGGGGAAGGGTGTGGGGGGAACTTCCCAAATCTGAACAAAACTTTATGTGCGTACGGTATACACCTACCTTCATGCAAAAATTTGTGGCTCTTTCTGTTATAGTCTCTGAGTTCGACGCGTTCATACAGACAGACGGACAGACGAACGCACGGACAGACTGACAGACGGACATGGCTATACCGACTCGGCTGCTAATGCTGATTAAGGATATATATATACTTTATGGGGTCGGAAATGTTTCCATTTCCCTGTTACAAACATTCGCTAAACTTCATGATCGCCCTATTTTGAATGGAAACAGGATATAACAAGAGCGTAAAGTCGGCCCCGTCAGACTTCGACAGACCCGTTATTCAGGGGAATTAATGTTGAATAGCTCCTTCTTATGGTTATTATATCAGAGCATTAACAACTATATGAACATTTCAGCAATATGTTAGCAAACAGCGCATGCGGCTCAGATAAGTATGCAACGTTTATTTATAACCTTTATAGCTCTACCATTTATTATTCGATATTTAGGAAATCAGAGATTGTAGATACTGAGCACATATACTACGCTGTAAAATATGAGCTTGATATCTTCAAAATTGTTAGAGTTATTCAACATTTTCCATTGTGGAGGCGGGAGGGGGCGTAGCAAAAAATTGAAATTAACTTAAGCGTACGGACAAAAGGAGTCAACATACAAAACTTGTTTGCTCAAGCTCTTCTAGGCTCCGAGATCTTGGTGTTCATAAAGACAGGCGTACAGTGCTATATCGACTCGGCTGTTGAAACTGTTCAAGAATGAAAGGTTTGTTCTATTTTTAGCTCCAATTCGTTTAAACAGAGCGCGAGAGCTCGCTGAAAGTTAAAATCGAAAGTTTCTTTTGAAAACCCACACATTAAAACTCTGCCTGATATTCACTTGTATGGCAGTTATGCATCCTTATACTTAGAAGGTATTTCGTTGTATAAGACAAGGGAACATTCAATATATAACTTACTGTAAAATCTCGAGATGTTGTTTAATTAAATAAACTTTAGAGTAGGGAATCTTTAAGAGCAAAGGTTATTATGAGCGTCGATTATTAGTTTATTCAAATTTTTTAAATATTTTTATTTTAAACTTCCCGGCCGATCGTTCGTTTGGGAGATTTATCAGCTATTTGACTATATCAGTCATCCGACATGGTCAAAAACTTGTAGAGTTATGTAAAAGCATGTGAAACAGTCAAATACCAAATTGCAGTATGCTACCATTAAAAACAAAACAGTTTTTCTAACTAAGGCTGTTTTTCACACCTATCTTTTGTATGTCAGCTATACCATTTAATTGTCCGGTTTTCATCAAACTTGGCAAAATTATAATCACGCAAAGAACGAATACCTACGAATACAAAGTTTGCGACGCTTCCATTGAAAAGAAAACAATTTTCCATACTAAAACTAGTTTTCGGACCGATTGTTCCTATGGGAGCTATGAGATATAGTCATACGATCCGGTCGGTTCCGACATATTAGTAGCGTACTGAAAAAAGCTTCTGTGCAAAATGTCAGCTCGATAGCTTCAAAACTAAAAGAGTAGTTCGTGTAGAAACATACAGACAGACGGACGGACAAATCAAACAATCGACTCAGCTCGTCATCCTGATCAAGAATATAGTTTATGGGGTCGGAAGTTAATATTTCTATGCGTTGCAAACTTCTGGGCAAAGTTAACATAGCCTTTGCAAGGGTATAAAAATATACGAGGCATGTAGAAAAGTTAAATGCTGTTATTCAATGCAAATGCAAATGATCCAAAATGTGAGAAAGTTTGAATATTTCCAAATAGCTTCTATATTTTCCATACAGTAATCGGAATACCACACGAAAACTTGGGTTTTATACATTAACGTTTAGATTTTGAAAAACCACACGAGCGAGTTTGATCTAAACGAAAATAGTAGCTTGAAATCGGTACAGAGTAGCTATGTGTTTCATCTAGAAAGTTGGTATTCCCAAGCTACATGTGGGATTTATAAGTAAAAGTTTAGGATTTCAAATGCTGAATGCTACGTATAGCAAATATACCCGTAACGTGATGTTGATACATTAGCTCATCGTCGCTTGTCATTTCCCTTTATTACTATGATTTACGGCAATGCCGCGCTAGTGCTTGGTAGTCGTATGGGCTGAGATGCCGTTTAAATTGCAGAAACAAGGTTAGTAAGTTGTAAGTTCGCACCCAAGAAAAGTGAGTTAAAAAAATAAATTTATGTGTTGGGCTTCTCAGAAAGAAGACTTCCCCTCCCGTGTCCCTTTCTCCCCTCCTCCTCAACCACACCTCCTTGTGAAAAATGTAGTGATAACAGCAAAATAAAAAATAATAATTTGTTGGGCCCACAGCGTGGCAAGTAGAAAACCTACATGCCGCGTGTAGAAATGAGCAAGCCAAACGTGGCATGTAAAAAATCTACATAAACGCAATGGGTGCAAAATCGCTGATAAACTTGTAGAAAAACAAAAGTTTTACGTGTAGTTTTTACATTTTTATTTTCGCTACAACGAGAACTGCGCCCACCTATACAGACACCTCCTCGCGAATTGACAATTAGTTTAAGACTCCACGCCACAGAGAGCAGACGTGTAAAAAATTGTACGTAAACTGTTTTGTGAAAAAACTTTGTTAAATAATTTAATGTTAATATTGGTGTAAAATTTTTTGTAGTTTGCCCTGAAGACGGTTGCCGATGAGCAACCGAAATATATCGGAAAAAACAGAATCAATTGTTTTCCTACAAACCTGACCTCGAGCCGGCTTACACTCATCTAAAATTAGAAAGGTCGCCAAAAACAAATCATACAACGAAAACAGCAAAAATTTATATTTTATATCATCTGATTTCTATTCAATATAAAACGAGAACGTAAGCTTAAGTCGGCCCTGCCCGACTTCGAAATACCCGTTACTCAAGGCAATTAGTGTTTAATAACCTTATGCGGCTCAGATAAGTATGCAACTTTTTTTAACTCTGCCATTTATTATCCGATCTTTATGAAAATTTCTGAGATTGTACATATTGACCACATGCACTGTACTGCAAAATCTGATAGCTGATAGCTTGTAAGCTAGATTGCTTACAAATTTTAGGAGATATTTAACATTTTTTATTGCGGGGGTGGGATAGCTTACGTCTAAAATTTGATTGCTCTAGTGCTTCTAGTCTCTGAGATCTACGAGTTCATACAGACGGGCGGATGGACGGACAGACGGACATGGCTATATCGACTCGGCTGTTGATGCTGATGAAGAATATATATGGGACATTCCATATCAATTCAGTCACAACAACTTTCAAAAAGTTTTTATTATTGATGTACTATTATTAGTATTATTATTATGTACTATTATATTGATGTACTAAAGATAGATGAAAAAACCCCTAAATTTTGTTTCCCTATTGTCAATAGGTTTCCGGATAATCCGGAAAACACATAAAACGTTTAAAAATTAATATCTTTTGAACGGTGTAACGGGTTTTTTTCGAATCAAAAACCTCTTTTGGTGAATTTTCGGAAAAAATATAAAACAATTCTCAAAGTTATCAGAAGTAGTCTTTTTGATTAAAAAAAACTGTTTTTGAATATGGATTATGGATCTCGAAACTCCATTACAGCTATTTAGTTA
Source organism: Lordiphosa andalusiaca (assembly GCA_035044965.1). Lineage (NCBI taxonomy): Eukaryota > Metazoa > Arthropoda > Insecta > Diptera > Drosophilidae > Lordiphosa > Lordiphosa andalusiaca. Next base: position 346,640 of record JAWNNM010003610.1, on the reverse strand, counting down.
CTTTTTCGATACAAATATCATGAATATAATTGTGGAGGAGACCATTCGCGCAGCTATCACAGCTAACATTGCTAATCAATTCAAAACGACCATTGACGAAATGTATAATTATATTGGGATATTGATATATATGTCAATCTATCGTTACACAAATTTGAAAAGCTACTGGGGAAAAAATGCGTTTGAACCCATACGACACTGCACGACACGAAGCAAATTCGAATTGATTAAAAAATATTTCTCAATGCGTGATGAAAGCAAACGTATCAAAAAGGGCGAACCAGGATATGATCCCCTGTTCCGTATGCGTGACTTTGTAGAGTGTCTTAACCAAAGGTTTGAAAGCAAGCAAGCACGTCTTTGTGTCGACGAACAGATGTGTAGCACGAAAATAAAGCACCACCTGAGGCAATATACTACTGTGGGCAAAAAGTAAGGTGAATTTTCAATTTAAACTTCGCGGGCCTAACAATTCGGTCTAGTTCTTTTTTTCGTGAGTTGGCAGGACTGTTGATGACATCTGGGCCAAATTTCATGTGAATGTCATTATCAGTAATATATTTACGCTTGTGTTTTCCAAACGACCAAGAGTGCATTTTTCGATTTTTACAATGTCTGATTTAATTGAGCAGAGAAGTGCCATCAAATTTTGTTTGCGGAATGAAATTTCGGCTGCGGAAACGTTGAGGATGTTGCGGAAAGCCTTTGGTGATTCTACCATGTCACAAAAAAATGTTTATAAGTGGTACAAAGACTTCAAAGAGGGTCGAAAAGAGCACGTCAAAGTCGTTCAAAAATCAAGGTCATGATGACAGTTTTTTTCGATTTTCGTGGTGTGGTGCACTATGAATTCCTTCCGTCCGGCCAAACTGTTAATAAGGAATATTATTTGAGCGTTATGCGTCGTTTGCGTGAAGCAATTCGTCTAAAAAGACCAGAATTATGGGCCAACAACTCTTGGTTTTTGCATCACGATAATGCACCGTCTCACACTGCACTCGTTCTTCGTGACCATTTCGCCAAAAATTCGACGCATATCGTTCCGCAACCACCGTATTCGCCTGATTTGGCTCCGTGTGACTTCTGGCTATTCCCAAAACTCAAGAGACCACTTCGGGGAACGCGTTTCGAGTCGATTGAAGAGATAAAAGCTGAATCGAAGAAAGCGCTGATGGCTATACCGGAAATGGACTATTTGGCATGTTTCGAGGATTGGAAAAAACGTTGGCATAAGTGTATTTTATCGGGAGGGGACTACTTTGAATGGGATGAAATTGATACAAACAAATTCACCTTACTTTTTGCCCACAGTAGTATGCCTAATAAGACCCACAAATCGGGTTTAAAGCTATTTGTACTGTGCGATTATTTTGGATTTGCTTACCGCTTTGAGGTCTACACTGGCGCAGTTGATAACACAGTGCACCACAAATTTTTGATACCAACGAGACCCAATAAATTTGAAAGGTGCTTATGGTAGTATAAAAACCCTGGCTGGGTTTGGTTTGATTGGCTAAGGTTTTTATACCCGTTACTCGTAGAGTAAAAAGGGTATACTAAAGTCGTGCAAATGTATGTAACAGGCAGAAGGAAGCATCTCCGATATCATAAAGTATATATATTCTTCATCAGGATCAACAGCCGAGTCGATATAGCCATGTCCGTCTGTCCGTCCGTCCGTCCGTCCGTCCGTCCGCCCGTCCGTCCGTCTGTATGAACACCTAGATCTCAGAGACTAGAAGAGCTAAAGCAACCAAATTTTAGATGTAAGCTAGTATTGTCTGTAGGCAGATCAAGTTTGTTTCAAATATTGGCCACGCCCCCTCCCGCCCCCGCAATACAAAATGTTGAATATCTCCTACAATTTGTAAGCTATCGAGCTCAGATTGCAGTATGGTGCATGTGGCCAATATGTACAATCTCACAATTTTTCATAGAGATCGGATAATAAATGGCAGAGTTAAAAAAACGTTGCATACTTATCTGAGCCGCATGAGATTATTAAACACTAATTGCCTTGAGTAACGGGTATTTCGAAGTCGGGCAGGGCCGACTTTAACTTACGCTCTCGTTTTGAAATAGACTCCTGAAGTTTTCATAGGAAAATTAATTTTTCTTTTTTTTATGTTTTTTTCAGGTCTATATCTCATGAACTATTTGAAATTTTACTTTACTGTCTTCAGCTATTTTGTAGCGCAGGCCTACAAATCACTTCTTTTGACCAGCTCAAAAAAAAAATGTTTTCATGCTCAAAACCACAAAAATTTAACAAAAAAATAAAAACCTTCACCAGGTCGATCTCCATTATCTCGCCAACCATCCCAACCAGAGTTAAAACGTGGTGAAAAATTTAAACATCCAATTTCTGATTTGCGGCATGACCAGCTGAATCATTTTCCTCGTTGGTTGGTCGAGATAGTGGGCGAAAGTGGTGCAAACACTGAAAAACTTCACAAACTCAGTGTATATGCTCAAAATGTAATTTGCACTTATGCTACACAGCTAACAAAAATTGTTTTTACGAATATCATAATAAAACATAATTTCTTTCTCAGTTAGGCACTAACGACTTTTTTTCCCTTGAAGCCCCATAAGTGCCTTGAGGCACTTATTCATTCTTTCTCACCTTACAGGTGAACGAAAGCTACCCCATTTGTGAAGTCATTTTTAAACTCAGTGACAACAATATTCCTAAAAAAAAAATTATTCGACAACATTTGCTCAATTATTTTAGAAAGTAGCCTTAGAGGGTTAAGAAAACATTCACTTGTTTTTCCATTTTACTATTTTCCAAAGAATTCCAAATAAAGAAATTAAACAACTTCATATGCAATTGCAACCTAAAAAAACCGTTAATATACTAGGGGATAGCAGATTAACTCATAAATTGGTACTAGTAGTAGTATTTATTTCAAATTGACTTGACAATTTTATTGTTTAATTTATGATAGTTAATGTTTAAAAATCACCTGTTATTATTTGACGCCTGTAAGTTGAACCAAGTAAACCAAGCAACGACAATTTTAACCGTTTAGCAGATCGACAGCTGATACTGCTGTTAGGGTGTTTGTACTGAAGTAGCGGATCCTTATCGCTTTTAATTTCGGGCATACAGCAATTAGGTGCGCACGTCTTCTCGTGCACCTTAATTGCAAAGGGTGCAGGGATCATTACTTATGAAGGGATTATGGCCCATTTGCAGCATCTCGCATCTAGCCTTAAGAATGATACTTATTGTGTTGGTCTCGAAGGTGTAGCTGAAATAATTGTTTTCACCCAGATAGTAGTCCAATGTTTTATATAATATATGAGCCTAACGTTACTTGTCCGGGTCATATTTTCGCAATCTATGTTGTGTATTAGAGCGGACATGTTCTTATATGCCTTCCTCTCTGAAGCGCATTTTCAAAAAAGTTATCTTCATCGCTGAAAATGCAGTTTGCTGTCCTCATTGTGCTGCTTCTGCATTTGCATTTTCAGAATTGAACAAATTGAAAATGGATAATCAATTGGATATTATTTCGATGATTGACACAGAGTATTTAATGATGGCAAGAGTCTGGAGTCCATATATTCCAGGATGCTCATGAAAAACAGACACCGGAATTCATCCCGCAGTGTCTGGACATATGTACGGAAAAAGATGTACCCCAAAACTCAAGCGAGTTCTTCATGGAGAGTTTTCGGTGTGAGAGAAGCGCATTTAATATTTTGGTGGCTCGGTTGCCTAGGCTAGCAAGGAAACACACCATTTCGACTGGCTATACCACTGGACAAAAGGATTGCCAATGCGTTATATACTTTGGGCTCATTCACAGAATACCGAACAATTGGAAGACTGTTAGGTATTTCAAAAACAATGGTCAGATCATTTTGAACGACTTCTGCCGAGAAGTCATCATCCAGTTGGCAGATGTGTTTGTGCCACCAAAATACATGACACAGGAGAAGGTTGTTTAGTGGGTGAAAGGATTCCAAAAGTCTTCTGATATCTTGTCCGCATCAAAGTCAGTTGTTTTTGTTATTTTATTAATAGTGATGGGCACCATGTTTATCGACTAAAATAGTCTACTATCGAATAAAAACTATGCCACAATCGAATAGGTAGCGAGTAATGCGACTACATTTTTGCCAAATGCACATTTCTGCCATTTCAAGTGGCCTACTATATTTAAGTGGGGAAAAATTTAAATATTGCAAAAAATGCTAAATGCAGTTGCAGTGAGGACGGAACATTATACAATGCGATTTGGTCTAAAAAAGGCATACAACAAGACAAAACTAGAAAAAAATGGTTGCTAGTGTCTGCGCAATGGACTTAAAGGTAATCACTCATACGTAATGTTGCAATTTGCAACTGTTACAATTTTAAATTTAAAGTATTTGGTGTAGACTTGGTTTGAAGTCACAACATTTGGCAAAAAGGTAGCATGACCGTCAAAATTATACTTTTAACATAGCCAAGGCAATATTGAAATTAATATATTTTCTTTATATAGTATATTGTTGCATAATTCAGTCGTAATTCAATTCTCATATAGATCGGACGTGCCCTACCGTCAATCGTTAAAAGTGTCCAAACCAAACCTAACAAACACAAGACAAAATCTGCCGATTTTACAACAACACAATCAAAACAACTGATAAGAACCAACCGTGAGCGCCAGAGTAGCGGTCTCACCGCCGCAAAAGCTAAGCAGCATGTTAGGCCCTGCTGAACGACACAAGCAAACTGCACAATTAAAGTTTAACACCGACAAAACAAAATTTATCTCACATGGCCCAAAGATCCTAATAATATCAAGAATTGACAGCGATCAAACCCTCGAAAACATCTCTCCATTCTTGGTAGAAAAAGTAATCGACAACATCTGCGATGGTAAAGTCTCAAAAGTCGAATTAATTCACGACAACGGCACAAGAAACTAATAACTTCTCTCAAGCGGTAAACGGTGCTGAGCACACCACCAAAATCTGCTCCAAGGAGTTATTTACTGCAGCAGCAAAAAAAAAGAAGGAATAAAATACCCTAAAAGAAACCGGCCACATCTACACAACAGCCTGCAAAAGCGACACACTTTGCGTACACTGCGTCAACCCAGCCCATATTGACCCTGAATCACTAGAACCGTGCAACAACCTCCAATGCTGATCAACTGCAAAGACAACGGCCTCACAAATTACCCGCACAATCCACTTGATCGTAGATGTCCATCGATTATAAAAAATATCGTGATTCTGGCCATCAAAATGATCGAAAACACAACAATGAAAAACGCTTTGTTACTATACGGTACAACGAACGGAAAAAACTAAAAAACATCATCAACCAAGACAACAACCTAAGCTACCAAAGAGCAAACGCCCTTCGTAAACTCCAAATTTCAGATGAAATTAATATCAAAAAACGACAATCTACATTACTTTTCACTGCGGTCTAAAAACCCGCCACAGTACTCACTGCCTCACCGACTTAAATAATCCAACCCAAGCAACGACAGACCCAGCTGAAATAGCAGAAAACCTATGTGGGCACTGGTTCAACTTATCTTCCGACACCTTTATACAACACAAGCAACAAGTAACTTCTAACATATCTTACTGCCCCTCCACAAATGCAATGCACCTAGAAAAAACAGTAACCCTAATCGAGCTAAAATCCATCCTTTACAAATTAATAGGAAAATGCCTCGGTCGGGACCGCATCACCTACCAAATGCTTCAACACCTACCACTAGCAGTTACCCTCCTTATCCTTCAACTGTTCAACAACATACTCGACATCCACTTACCAAAACAATTCAAAATTAGCACAATCATACCTATTCTAAAACCAATCGCAGACAAAACCTCTGTTAACGCCTTGCTTCAAACGGCAAGTACCTAGACAGTCGACAAATGGGCTTTAAAAAGGGGAAATCGGTATCTGACGCTCTAGCAGCAATAGAAAATCAGACTACCTCAGCTCTTTCTACAAAAAACCACTAAAAGCCAAATACCCCTACTATCACTCGACTTTGGAAAGGCTTTCGGCAGAATCGGCATACACTCAATTACAGACGAGCTCAAAAACTGGAAAATAGGTCAAAAAATTCTGAACTACATAACAAGCTTACTCACTCACAGAAAAATATCCGTACAGCTCACCAACTCTTATTCTTCCACTAAACCACTAGAAAATGGATTCCCCCAGGGATCCCCACTAACCGTCATACTCTTCGCATTAGCATACAACAAATGAAATAAAACCATATCCAAACACAAATTTTTTAAGGTCACAGCCTACTATCGATAAACAAATTGAAAAAAAAACATCTGCCTTTACTTCTACGAAAACTCACCCAAATCCACCTTGCATAAACTAAGGACATTATACTCAGCACTCAGACAGCCATTTGGGGCATTACGAACCACCCCAATAAAAAACCTTTTATACGAAGCCAACTTTATGCCAACAGAAGACCGGACCACCCAAGCCATCCACAAAAGCTTTAGCATCATACTAGACACCAGACATTATCCAATAGAATACATTTATAAAACAATTACTAAATCAAACGAGAGCGTAAGTTAAAGTCGGCCCTGCCCGACTTCGAAATACCCGTTACTCAAGGCAATTAGTGTTGCGGCTCAGATAAGTATGCAACGTTTTTTAACTCTGCCATTTATTATCCGATCATTATGAAAATGAGATTGTACATATTGGCCACATGCACTACACTGCAAAATCTGAGCTCGATAGCTTACAAATTTTAGGAGATACTCAACATTTTTTATTGCGGGGGCGGGAGGGAGCGTGGCCAAAATTTGAAACAAACTTGATCTGCCTACAGACAATACTAGCTTACATCTAAAATTTGGTTGCTTTAGCTCTTCTAGTCTCCGAGATCTGGGTGTTCATACAGACAGACGGACGGACGGACGGACGGACGGACGGACGGACGGACGGACGGACGGACAGACGGACATGGCTATATCGACTCGGCTATTGATCCTGATGAAGAATATATATACTTTATGATATCGGAGATGCTTCCTTCTGCCTGTTACATACATTTGCACGACTTTAGTATACCCTTTTTACTCCACGAGTAACGGGTATAAAAAGACCGCCAAACTTTCCTCTGCGATACACAACACAATAAACTCTGCAAAATGGACAACCTACCAATATCGCCTCTCAACAGTAAAAGACATTCTACACCCCCCTGAATCACCAGGACCCTTCAATAATAAAATCCTTACACACCACTCTAAAAACATAAACTCCTCCGGAAATATTCCAAGCTAAATTTTTAGAAATTCAAGATTCCTTCAAAGACCACAACTTTTTAATCACCGTCGCGACGGTTCCAAATCTAACACAGGCATATCCTATAGCTTCATCGCCGAGAGCTCTATAATCTCAACCCATCTTCTTCCTAACTTCTCTCCAATCATCACGGCAGAAATCGCAGCCATACTTAACGCTTGCAAATACGGAAGCAATGAAAGAGGAAAATTCGCAATATATACTGACATCCCATTCGCTCTCAAGGCATTAGCCAACTACAACAATACCGATATCTACATCACTGCTATAAGAAACATTTCACACACCAAATACAACAAATTTATCCTAACATGGGATCCCGGACACTGCAACACCGCTGGAAACGAAATGGCCGATCTAGCACCAAAAAAAGCCCATACATTTCCCCTGATTGTTGAAAACAATTTCAAGTTAAACGACCTGTGCAAACATATGAATCGAAACTCCCTTAACTACAAGAGCACCTTGTATAATAACACTTCGCTGCACTACAAAACAATCAATCCCAATGCGACTTAGTTTGTCAACTTCCTCATACTCGTTTACCATACCTCTGATGCATAAAATATTATAGAACCCGATGTTGCCTCGAAAAGTTTATTTTTGGAGCTTGCTTTTATTTCCTGTTTCCCGTGAAAAGATTACCATGTACTGTTTATTGCTCTTGTGGCTTCTTTGCGTTTGTTGATAAGGTGCCTTTCCATATCCCTTTTTCGAGTGAGAGTCACGCCTAGATATTTCAAGTTCTGATTTTCGACCCCTGCCATCTCGCACAACTAGTATTTTTGACTTTTCACAGTTTATTCAATAATAATATCCAATAATATCTAGTAGTTGATATTTAGTTAGATAAAATTAATTAAATGACTACGCGTACAAATTCAGCAAATGTAAGTGCAAAGAACACTAACAACACCATGAGTCAGAGTCAACTCAATGCCCAAATGCAACAACAACAAGACTATCGCCGGATTTCTAGGTTTCAAATTCTTGACAAAGAGTCTGACGCTGAGAGTGAAGGAAAAGCTCCAAGTGCCGTAAAACCAAAACCTCCGCCAATCTACATAACAAAGTTTGTCCCGCTAATAGGCAACAAAAACTTCTATGTGACATCCATCAGCAAAGGCAATATTCGCGAAACAAAGCTGCAAGCTAATACCGATGAAGACTATCGCGCTGTCGAAAAATGCTTAAGAGCTGAAAATAAAAGCTACTACACCTACCAACTAAAAAGTAGCAAAGGCCTACAAGTAGTAATCAAAGGTATTGAATCAAGTGTACCTGCAACGGAAGTGGCTTATGCTTTGGAAGAAAAGGGATTTAATGTCAAGTCCTACTGCGCTCTGCGATCTGTTTGTGTGGCATGCGGAGAGCTGCACAACACTGCCTCATGCCCCGCAATCTATCAGTCAAAAAGTGCGGTAATTGTGGAGGTAACTACACTGCAAACTACAGAGGTTGCCAAGTACACAAATTCTGAAGAGCAGAATTAATATGCGCACGGAATTTGCTCGTTCCAATGGAAACCTTAATATGTACACACCCTCGCAATCGACTTCTGAAGTCTTCTTCACTACTACCCAAGGCGTTTCTTTCGCAAGCGTCTTGAAACAAGGAACAATTTCACACGAAACTCAAACTGAGCCGACTCTTCCAACTAAACAAGTGGAGCAACCATCAAACCAAAGGAGCTTAGAAGCCATGTTTCTATCGTTACAACAAACCCTGAAAGATTTTAGAGTGTATATGCCAAACGCAATGCAAGAACAGATAAGAATACAAGGCCTTCTCATCCAAATGCTCGCTTTGCAACAACCCAAATAATGGCTCTCCTAAGAGTATCACTCTGGAATGCAAATGGCATTCCTCGCCACAAAGTGGAATTATAATTTCAAATTATCGGGTTATGCATGCATTTTACGGCACAAGTCACCCAACTAGTAAAGCCCATGGCGGAATTGGTATCTTAGTCAGAAGCCGCATCAAACATTATTCACTATCGGGATATTCGGAAACCTACCTACAAGCCACATCGATATGCGTAGAATCTAAACGAGGCAATATCACTCTGTCTGCGGTTTACTGTCCCCCACGATTTACAATATCAGAAAAACAATTCCTAGAAAATTTTTTAATACACTTGGGCAACGCTTCTTCGCTCCGGGTGACTATAACTCGAAACATCGCCACTGGGGCTTCAGACTGACTAATCCCAAGGGGAAGCAACTCTACAGCGTACTCATGCGCGCATCAAACAAACTCGACTATATATCCCCGGGAGGGCCTACATACTGGCCAGCAGATCCAAAGAAAATACCAGATCTTATAGACTTTGCTAAAGGGTGATTTTTTAAGAGCTATTGAAAAGCTTTTCAAAAAAAAACACATAAAATTCAGAAAAATGAATGAAATCTTTATTTTAATCGATTGTACGGTGCATATAATTTAATGCTTGAAGATTATTTCATGCAAATGTTGACGGTGACTGCGCCGCAATTGGTCCATCCGCTTAGTCCAATTTTGGCATACTCTTTCCACCATTTCGGCCGGTATCTCACGATTAAATGCTTCAATGTTGTCTTTCAATGCGTCAATTGAAGCGGGCTTTTCTGTATAGACATGAGCTTTAACATAGCCCCACTAAAAATAAATAGTCTAAAGGCGTTAAATCGCACTATCTAGGCAGCCAATTGACCGGTCCCGAACGTGAAATAAAATGTTCACCGAACTCGCCTCTCAATAAGTCAATTGTTGCGCGAGCTGTGTGGCAAGTGGCACCGTCTTGTTGAAACCACATGTCATGCAAGTCAAGCTCTTGCATTTTGGGCAAAAAAAAGTTGGATATCATCTCCCGAATAGCCGCTTCAGAGGATCGATTAAACTGACCATAAAATGGAAGAAGCGCGCGATGAACTTTCTTAACAGAGCACGCATTTTGTTAATAAAATTCAATAATTTGCAAGTGTTGTTCGTTTGTAAGACGATTCATGGATAAATTATAGACCAGACTGAAGATCTTTGACAGTGAAACAAAACACGAAACGTGCGTGAGCTGTTTAAACCAGTGTTGCCAAATAGATAATAGCTAAAAAATCACCCTTTATAACAAGAAAAGTTCCACAAAACCTGGTAACTGCAGAAGCCCTTGCAGACTTGTCGTCAGACCATTCTCCAATAATATTTACCCTTCTGGAGTGCCCTAAGATCAGAGAATATCCGCGGAGACTGACTTTACACAAGACAATCTGGCTTAACTACAAAATATAGAGAAAAGTTAACTTCAACTCGGCCGAAATTTGTATACCCTTGCAGCACGTTTTAAACTTATTTTAAGGACATATACACTGAAAACAAACAAGTTTTTGTCAGTAAGACTACTTTTCTGACTTTACTTTTGTATGACAGCTGTACTATATAGATGTCCGATTTCGACCAAATTTGGCGGAATCATAGAGAAGCATTAAAAACTAGTAAACACGAAGTTGGGAGACGTTTCAAAACAAAAAAGTTTTTCGACCGATCGTTCCTATGGCAGCTATATGTTATAGTTCCGACATATGTGCAGCGTATTTGTACCAGAAGACTTCGTGCAAAGTTTGGTGGCGATAGCTTTAAAACTGAAGGAGGAGATACCATAGAAACAGACGGACAGATGGCTATATCGTCTCAGCTCGTCATGCTGATCAAAAATATATATACTTTATGTGGTCGGAAATGATTCCTTCTATGAGTTACAAACATCTGGACAATTTCAATATACGCTTTGCAAGATTATAAAAATATATCAGCAGTCACATCAAACTGAGCCCAACCATAAACAGCGAAGAAGACATTGAAAACTCAGTCCAAACCCTCAGCTCTATCATTACTGCTGCCGCTCATCATTCAAACCCACTTACAACAATAATAACACCTAAGCAAGATAGTAGACTAACGAACAGCTACATAGACCGACTGCCGGCTGAAAAGCGATACGCAAGAAGAGAATGGCAGCACCATAGGCCACCTGCGTCAAAAAATCGTCTGAGACTTGCGGAACGCATTCTTCGCAAAGCACTTGAAGCGGAAGAGCAGCTAGCCCATAGCCGTTACATAGAAAAACTATCGCCTACAAGCACCAAATTTCCCCTATGGAGAGCACATACAAGCATAAAGCCCCCTGCAAAGGTAGACACGCCTTTAAGGGACCAGAAGTTGGGAAGTTGGGACCGCAGCGAATAAGAGAAGGCAAATGTCTTGGCACTTCACCTTAGAAATGTCTTCCAGCCAAATCCATCCACCAATGGCTTTGCACATCCATTGGTTCCCATCGCCGCACAAACTGACCCAATCAAAGTTCACTCACTTGAAATCAAAAATGCTATCGGAGAACTACAACCCAGAAAAGCGCCCGGACATGACCTTATTACGCCTAAAATTATTATGGAACTTCCAAGTCCTGATATAACATATATCTCAAGGCTTTTCAATGCGGTACTGCGATGTGGATACTTTCCAACCCAATGGAAGAAGTCCACAATCATAATGATCCAGAAACCAGGAAAGGATAAAAGTCATTACCCATTAGTCTGCTACCTTGCTTTTCAAAACTTTTTGAGATGATCTTACTCCGTAAAATTGATTCCCATGCACACAATATCATTCCTTCACACAAATTTGGGATCCGAGCTAAACACGGGACTATTGAGCAAGTCAACCGCATAACTTCAGATATTCGGACTGCGTTTGAAAACCACGAATACTGCTCTGCCATTTTCCTAGATGTTGCCCAAGCATTTGACCGCGTATGGTTGGACGGTCTTACATTCAAGATAAAGACAATGCTTCCACCAAATACACACAAAGTCCTAGAAAGTTACGTCAGTAACAGAGCATTTACAGTTCGTCAAAATGAGTACACAACAGAAGAGTTCACCATAGGAGCCGGAGTACCGCAGGGAAGTGTTCTTGGTCCTTTTCTATACGTACTGTACACCGCCGACATACCAACAGACACTCGACTAACAATAAGTACTTTGCGGATGATACGACAATATTAAGCAGATCACGATATCCAATTACCGCAACAAGACTTTTGGTAAGCCACCTTACCTACGTGGAAGAGTGGCTGGCCAACTGGCGTATTAATATCAACGAGCTAAAGTGTAAACACGTGACGCTTACACTCAACAGAAGCAGCTGTCCTCAGCTATCACTAAACGCGACTTTGATCCCGCAATCACACGATGTTGTATACCTAGGTGTACATACACCTAGATAGAAGGCTCACATAGACTAAAACTTCAAATAAAACTTAAGGCCAACAGCCTTCAGTGGCTAATTAACTCCCGTTCCCCTCTAAAGCTGGAATATAAAGTCTTACTGTACAGAAGCATCATAAAGCCTGTCTGGACCTATGGCTCGCAGCTGTGGGGAAATGCTTATGAGAGCAGTGTAGACATCCTCCAAAGATCACAGTCAAGAATTCTTAGACCCTTCACTGGAGCGCCATTGTATATTCGCAATGAGTGTATCCACAACGACCTCAGCATCCCATTGGTTGAAACTGAAATTGAAGAACTTAAGCGCGAATATTCAGAGAAGCTTCTTGCCCACCCTAACCAACTTGCAAAATCTCTCACCATGCTGGCAACGCACTCTCGTCTCTGAAAAAACGACCCAGCGACTGATATCAAGGGCCGCAGAACACAAACTACCTCCAATAGGGGATAGTTCTATAAAATAGTTTCTATATTAAGATTTGAAAAATTATTGTTAGTTCTCTTTTTAAGAGAAGATCAAGAGCCATCTTTAGCAAAGAGGGAGCCGTCCATGGATGAACAGCAACCGCTCTTTTCCAAACGACCAAAAACTCTCAAAGCCCCCCTCCTTCGCTGAGATGGCCAAAAAAGAAGGTTGCTAGTGCCTTGGACGAGGCTAATCCATCTGGCGCGATCCTAACGCACCACTTAAAGTGGGTTGAGGCAGCCACAAGCCGCGTCACCCTTCACTTGCTGTTCGAGAATCCAGGGACATTTTCGTATTGCTATAGCCTAGGACTTGTTGCCTGCTAAGAAGACTGGTCAGTGAATCTGTATAAGGCCGCCAACGACATGTTTCGTAAAGTCTATTCGGTGCCAAGCTGAAGGATGTCGATATGCCATTTTGCCCGACGGATGGGGAATTACCCGGAAATGATCGATTACTTTACCACGGACGGAATCCTAAATTATGGATTCCACCGGGGGTATATGAAGGTCTGTGAGACAGACACTGCGTCGCTTGCTGACCTAGCAGCTAGCGTTCTTTAAGATGAGAGTGATGAAGAGATGAAAGTAGAGCAAAGTAGATATGGTACTTTTCAAGGAACCGTGAACTTCTGGTGAAAGAATCATTACCCAAGTACAAATTTTTAAAAACCAAGGGTAAATGATCTTCCTTCAGTTTTGGCTCACTCTAAGGTTCTTATGTATGCCGATGATGTGAAAATATGTTTAACATATGGTTTGCATATATGGATGCATTTCACTCTTGGTGTCAAGATAATTTTTTCAGCCTTAACAGTTTGAAATGTAAGGTCATGTCATTTTACAGAAGTTTACCAAATTAGGCACTTACATGATGGATAACGTGGCATTACAGCGCCTTAATGCAGTTAATGATCTTGGGGTAGTTCTTGACCATCAACTTAAATTGACCTCTCATGTACGGCTACTGTTAATAAGGCTAGAAGTGTTCTTGGGTTTATTAAGCGGTGCTCCAAGGAATATGATGATCCCTGCACTACCAAAATTCTTTACACTTATCTTGTCCGTCCTATTCTTGAGTATGGATCATGTGTGTGGTCTCCGCAGTATTCGATCCAACAACATAGAATTGAATCTGTGCAAAAGTAGTTCTTATTGTTTGCTTTTCGTGGTTTGAACTGGAATCCGGAGGTCCGTTTACCAGTTTACTTTTTACTTAGAATCGTTGTACTACTAACTATGCTTTGCATGATCCGTTTAGAGTCCTCTGTGCTGATTAAAACGAGAGCGTAATTTAAAGTCGGCCCTGCCCGACTTCGAAATACCCGTTGCTCAAGGCAATTAGTGTTTATTAACCCCATGCGGCTCAGATAAGTATGCAACGTTTTTTTAACTCTGCCATTTATTATCCGATCTTTATGAAAATCTGAGGTCGATAGCTTACAAATTGTAGGAGATACTCAACATTTTTTATTGGGGGGGCGGGAGGGGGCGTGGCCAAAATTTGAAATAAACTTGATCTGCCTACAGACAATACTAGCTTACATCTAAAATTTGGTTGCTCTAGCTCATCTAGTTTCTGAGATCTAGGTGTTCATACAGACGGACGGACGGACGGACAGACGGACATGGCTATATCGACTCGGCTATTGATCCTGATGAAGACTATGTATACTTTATGATATCGGAGATGCTTCCTTCTGCCTGTTACATACATTTGCACGACTTTAGTATACCCTTTTTACTCTACGAGTAACGCGTATAATAAACTCTTCCGCTTAATCAACTCGGAGCTTTCTCTTCCTGCTTTAAAACCCTCTAACATTATTTTCTAATTTTCCTTCTGGTTTCTGGTTTTAGTGTCGCACGTTGGCGGCTGCGCTTCTCGGTTGGTTGAGCGGGAGGTGAGCAGCTATGTAAGCAAACCTTCTTTCCAATAAAGATTTTAAAACATTTAACCACGCCCTGTTCAAGGCAAGAAGAGTAGTGGTAAAAGCTTTTGGATAATTATAAGCCCGCTTTCGCAGAATAGGCAAGAGATTGGACGATCGTAGAGCTGGAATATGAGTTCCCCAGTCCGAGGGCATCAATGCCGCCAATGATTTTGATTACCCTACAGAATTAATAAGGAGCGCCATACATTGTACCCTAAGACTTAACAACAATTCAATTAAAAGAAAGCTAAGGTATGTTTATTTCACTTAATTTTTAATGTATAAACCCCATATGTAACGCACAAAATAGATCTACAGTATTTCTATTAGACTTGTTCTTTTTTAATCCTTCATGCGCTCCAAGACTTCAAGCCGTTGGGCACTAATGCGATTGTACTCCGGCCTTTTCTTTTAAGCTGTCACTACAACTTCCTGGAGGGTGAAAGCTGTTGGGTACTTTTTCTGCGCTTACTTCTTGACTGCGACAATGTCAGTTTCGCTCGGTTCGCTCATCCCAAGCTGGAAAGTTAAGGGCGCGACCCAGATGGCTGCTCGCTTGATGTCTCGTTGACGAACGCGAGTTATGGAACGCCTCCATAAAAAACCTTGCAGTCAAGTGGATCTTCTTCCAAATTCTTGGGGTTTTCCGGGTTCTCGTCTGAAAACTAACAAATTACTAACCTCTCTGATAAAAAAATAAAATCCAATTTCGAACCACCATGGTGGTCTACAGAGCTGGATAAGTTCAAAAAAGAAAGTAGGCATACGTTCAACTAGCCAAACATAACGACTAAACAACCGATTGGGAGTAATATGAACAAAAACTAAGCATCTACAAAAAAGCTATTGGAAGTGCTAAACAACCTCTTGAGCCCATTTCTGTAGCAATATAGAATCCACCTCTGACACTTTTCGTCTTAGAAAGCCGCTGGCTTGCTCACCAACCTCGCCAGGGCTAATACAAAAAGTAGTGAGGAGTCTCTAGACCTTCTTTTTCTTTTCTGTACCGTAGGTACATATACTATTATAAGTTTGTGCAAAAGTATGTAACAGCCAGCAGGAAGCAAATCCGACCCCGTAAAGTATATATATTCTTGACTAGCATCGACAGCCGAGTCGATATAGCAATGTCCGTCTATCCGTCTGTCTGTCCGTATGAACGCACAGATCTCAGAGATGGTAAGAGATAGAGGTTTGACATGTATGAGACATACGCTTCTTTGGTCTGCAGACAGATCAAGGTTACTTTCAATTTTGGATACGCCCCCTCCCGCCTCCGCAACTTAGAAAAAAAGTCTTATCTCCCACAGTTTGAAAGATAAATCGTTCATACCTTCTAGATATTTAGTAATCAGGATAACTTATCGAACCGCCGACGAGTTATGATCAAAAGACTGTTCGCTGTTGCAGCGTCGTAGCAGCGCTGCTTTCAGCTGCTACTGCAGCATCAAAATTTATGCTGAGCGTATAATTTCGATGGTACAGAGTATGTTATAGTCGGGCTTGACCGACTTTCTTTCTTGTTAGAACTTATTTTTCTGATTGCTCCGTGAACTCAGCAGAAAATGCTAGGTCAACCGACTTGCCTTTACAACACAATAACAGGGACCGAAAATAGCATTTATGGAAAAAATAAAAATTACTACGAAAAATTATTTCTCCGTTGAAAAATAGGTTGCCAAACTTCATAACTTTGAATGGCGAGACCATTAAAGCGATACATTTTAGTTTGTTATTTTTTACCCAACAAATTTATAAAATTGTTAGCTTACAATTTTTACATACAAAACTTTTCCAAAAATTATTTGATAACTTTTTTTTGAATTATGAAAAAATCATTCATTTAAACAAATGTAGTAGTAGGTAGTAGTAGTATCTTTATTTAAAACATTTTTATAAGAGAAAAAAAAACACATAGTTATAATATAAAGATATTAAAAGTTAATTGGCATGGAATATATCCGTCTGCCAAACTCAGCTCACTTCGAGGATGCCTGCCACTTTCGGGTACTACATGCAGCTGCCCCGCTCGTCGCGAGATACCACATCGTTCCTCTTGAGTGACAGTGCTGGTCCCCTTCAAGTGTACTTGTTCATAATATTCCGCCGGTATCTCAGAGTCTCCTTTAAGAACTCAGCTAGAATGTGCCAGTCTTCACCGTTTAGAACCGCCAAGTATTCTTCCTTTGTTAGCGACGTCTTTTTCCAGTATAACCGCCTGAGTTCGCTAAGAATGGGACATATGGCGATAACGTGGAATACGTCTTCTCTAACCCGTAGGTTGCACAAAGTACATTCTTCGTTTGCTGTCGGTATATGCGGCATAAAATTTAAGGCGAGCAGTTCAACTCGTGCCTTAAATATCACTGATATGCTGAAGGAGTCATAAATGTCGTTGAAATAATTTTGCTCGTTTAAGTTGTGGTTCAATAATTTGTATGTGTTTCGGGTGCTACTCTGGATTGCTTTCTGCTCGTAGTTTGCTCTGGCTTCTACTTCCTCCCTTTGGATTATTGCTTGTTGCATATGGGGCCAGTTGTGAACTTCACTTTCATTCCAATTAATATTGTGCTTTTCAGCTAGTGTTACCCATGTCGAAAAGAATTGCGATTTAGAGCGAAGTAAGTGTTTCGTAACGATTTTGGGCAATCGGTTTTCCGGCATATGCATCACCTTGTTTATATAGGTAATGTGCTGTTCCAGGGTTTGGATGAAGAGTGGTTGGAGCCCAGTTTCAAGGTGAATGGCGTATGTTGGGGTATCGGCAGACGAAACATTTTCTTTATGTAGAACCGCAGCAGTTGCTCCACCTCATCGTAGTACTGGTAACCCCAGACTTGTCCTGCATAGCACATTATCGCTTTGGCGGTTGCTTCAAACATTTTAAATTTCGTGCTATGATATACGTGTTTTTTCCCGAGAAGCGATTTCCAAGTGCTATTCAGCGCCTTCTTTGCATCTGCTAGTTTTTCGGCAATATGTTTTGCGAAATTCATATTAGGTGTAAGTGTTACTCCTAGATATGTGAATCGCTTTACCACCTCGAGTTTCTCCCCATTTAGCATCCACTGCTCATCGTTAGCTGTTCGTCCTCGCTCCTTTATTATCATCACCTTAGATTTTTGGATATTTATTTGCAATCCCCAGGTGTCGCAATACCGTTGTGCCGCATCTATCATTTTTTGTAGTGTTCGCACGTCTTCGGCTAATAAATCCATGTCGTCCGCATACATCAGGATCTTCACTGTTTGATCTCCAAACTTGACTCCTCCTGGCAGTGCCATAACTATGTCGTCGACATATAATGCAAACAAAAGCGGACTCAGTGGGCAACCTTGTTTTACCCCGTTATTTGTTTTAAACCAATTTGAAAGTGTGCTTCCGTCCCATACTGCAGTTTGGTTTTTCAAGTACAAGCTTTGGATGATATTTACCATTTTAAACGATACCCCGATAGAACTCAATTTCATAATCAATTTTTGCCTGTCGATAGTGTCAAAGGCCGCTTTAAAATCAATAAAGAAAGTGAACATTTTCTTTTTACTTTCTAGGCGCTCTTTTGAAATGGCGGTAAGTACATATATACTGTCCACGGTTAAATATCGCTTTCTGAATCCAGTCTGGTATTCACTTAATATGCTGTTATTTTCCACCCAATCAGTCAAGCGTGCCAGTAAGATCGCTGCAAATGTTTTCATTATTGCGTTTATAAAAGAAATGCCTCTATAGTTTGCTGGATTCATGAGGTCGCCTTTCTTCGCGATCGGAAAAATTATGTTCTTACGAAAGCTATCTGGGATAATTCCGCTATCAAAAATATCGTTATACACGCCAGTAAGGCGCTCAATAAATTCTTTTGGAGCATTTTTTAAAAATTCCACTGGCAATGATCTGCTAATATGCTGGCATCTATTTTAATATAGGGCCTAGCCGCTTGTCCATTTAAGAGCCTAACAAGTTGCCAGAAGGCTTTGCTATCTCTCACACTGTTTATCTCCGATTCCATATTCTGGTAATAAATATACTCCTTGTATATACATAGCGCCTTATACTGTGAATTTGCCT
Organism: Lordiphosa andalusiaca; assembly: GCA_035044965.1. NCBI lineage: Eukaryota > Metazoa > Arthropoda > Insecta > Diptera > Drosophilidae > Lordiphosa > Lordiphosa andalusiaca. The sequence goes on along the minus strand of JAWNNM010003610.1, from coordinate 327,603 downwards.
TTTGGTAGTACGTTTTACTTTCAGCAGTGACTTCTCGTCTCATTTGTTTCAAAAGGTTCATATAACTCTTTCGTAGCGTTTCGCAGTCACTATCAAACCAGTGTTGTTTTCGATGGCTCTTGTTTGTAGATTGCATGCACTTCGCGGCTTCCTGTAAACATTCTGTTAGGTTTTCAATGTGCGCGTGGGTTGGGCTTGCATCCGTTCTGCGCAGGTTCGTTTTAAGTTTTTCGGCATATATATTGGCTAGATTGGACTTCCAGCGTAGCTTTGGCAAAAGTTTGCTTGCTGGATTCATTGTGGATTCATGGGTTACATTTAAGTTGACTTTTACTTCCAAAGGCATATGATCCGAGAATATTTCGCTTTTTATTTTCATGTCTTTTATATAGTTAGACCAGTCAGAACCAATTAGACAGTAATCAATGGTTGATGTTGACTGTGCTCTCACAAAAGTGTAATTGCCTTGGGCGTCCCCTACCGTTCTACCATTAAGCACGGTAAGGTTATGCAATTCGCACAGCTCGATAAGTTTTTTCCCATTTCTGTCAACTTGCATGTCCATCGCAATTCTTGGCTTCACGGCGATACTGCGTGCTGTGTGGTGACTCTCCGTTTCTACTTGTTCGCTTCCTATTCTCGAATATTAAGGTCTCCAATTATCATTGTTTTTTCCGATCCAACCTCCAAGAGAGCATTATTCAGTTGGTTATAGTCGCCAGTCCATTGAAACAAATGTATGATCTGTGGTTCTATATGTTTATATTTGAGTGCTTGATAGGCTAATACATCTATGGGCAATGGCGAAAATCGCTCTACTAAGAACAAATTTTCAAAAATTGTCTCTATCTACAACAACAATAAAATTGTGGATGATTAGCCCATATGTGAACATCTAAGAACACGCAACCAAAACTTATATTTGGCCGTCCTTAACACCAATATCAGACTAAATGTTGAAATTGCTTTTGCTTTACTTTAATTATCTATGGTATGGTATGGCTATGGTAATTATCTTGGGGACCCCCAAAATCTGAAGATACAACGCTAAAACCATTTAGTGCTCATTTTGCTCACTTAACTTGACAAAACTCTTGAATGGACCGGCAGTGTACAGTACGTATAGGAAAGGACCGAGAACGCTGCGCTGTGGTACTTCGGCTCCTATGGTGAACTCTTTTGTTGTGTACTCATTTTGACGAGCTGTAAATACTCTGTTACTGACGTTACTTTCTAGACTTGGTGTGTGTTTGGTGGAACCATAGATTTTATCTTGAATATGAGACCGTCCAACCAAACGCGGTCAAATGCTTGGGCCTTATCTAGGAAAATGTCCGAATATCTGAAGCATCAATTTTAGGGAGGAAGATCTTTTCAAAAAGTTATGATAAGCAAGGTTGCAGACTAATGGGTCTATATGATGAGCTAATGTTTAATCCTGTCCTGGTTTCTGAATCATTATGATTGTGGACTTCTTCGAGGATATTCTCTGATCTCAAAATGAAGAATGGTGAATATTATTAGAGAATAGTCTGACAACAAGTCTGCAAGGGCTTCTGCAGTGACCAGGTTTTGTGGATCTTTTCTTGTTATAGCAAAGTCTATTAGATGGGTTATTTTCTATGGATCTGCTGGCTAGTATGTAGTCCTTCCCGGAGATACATAGTCGAGTTTGTTTGATGGAGTGAGTACGTCCCAAAACCCCATTTTTTACATAAAGTAAAAAAAAAAGCAGAACAGCGGTGCGATGTTGGACTAGGCATTGAAAAATACGTCTGCCTTAGCTCTATCCAAAAAATATATTTCCGACATAAAATCGAAAAATCCTAATTTTCAAAATTACATACATCGGTCGATTTAAAAATAAGCAAAACCTTTTTTTTTTTTGAATTTTTAATTATGTATAATTAAAAAAGAAATGGCGCAGAATCAGAAGAATAGCACAAAATCTAAACAAAGTCGATCACGTTTGACCGCTGAGGATGGAAAATTGAGCCCTAAGACAAAAATTGTGACCCACGCTGCATCAGTTTCTGCAAAAAAGCTTCTGATAAGGACTTTTCGTTTGTTTTGCAGCAATCACTAAACACTCCAGATAAATCTGAGCCTTAGCTAAACAATCCTTTAACCAAAAGTCAGTATAACAGCATTCGAGTAATGTGCATTCAAAAGAACTTCGATATATACCCTAGCTATAAGAAAATACTACAGACCAAATTACATTGCTGACCACAAGGGAAATGCAGTTCTTCCTATTGGATGTCTTGGAGAAAGCGCTTCCGAGGCCAGATGTAAATATTACAAGCGAGATCGAAGATCACATGCCAATCAAATGGTAGTTAATAATATGAGTGAATTTTTCACAGGTTCATTTATCATTAATCACATCAGATCCGCTTGTATCAAGTGAATTAATTAATAATAGGAGCAAGAAGAAAAAGGTATCACTTTTACTTGCAATTTTGGAATCACCGTCGCCTGCGAGTTTGAATTTTCTTGATGAAGAAGATCAGGAATCTGATGACTGTGAATTGATTTTATAATTGAAAAAGAATAACACAGGTCGAAACCCAAAATGATTCAAGGATCAGACAAGGACATTCTTGTAGGATTTTCATCACTGAAAACGAATCTGGCCTTCAAAAGTACCCATCACGTAGAGATTTTGAGAAAAATGGTTTCAAAGTCTCAAAAAAAACCTGTTTTTGCACTTTTTAAATCACGTGTAGAGAATAATGCTGATGTGCTAGACGTCTCTAAGGCTTAAATTAAAGCTCGAACTGTCAACAATATGCATCAAATCGAAAAAAACCTTAAATCAATCCCAAATTTTCTTTCTTATACCCAGAATTATATACTAACAAAATATACATAAGTAATAGAATAACAATAAAACAATAAAAGAATGCAATTAAAAAATTATTTGCATTATCGGTAGCAGGTGCATGCTATGCGGCCTTTCTACTGGTGGATTGCCATTTGAGTTCGTGTCTCAGAGTGAAATTTGGCAACAATGCCCATTGGCTTGAGATACACACATAGAAGCGAAATGACAGCGCGCGACCATCTGATCTGTCGAAAGTATGCATTCCGCCTGACGGAAAAGAAATGAACTACAACTTCTGAATTTCTATAAAATGTTAGTAAACAGATTGCGAACAAACTGCATTACAATTTCAAATAAAAATACACATTTGTAATGGGAATCCGATGACAGTTCGGCTCTAGCATACATCTTTTATTACTTTATTACTAGTAATGCAGGATGTGAGCACATCGTCTATAATGCGGCCATGCATACGGCTATTTCCGTCTTACTGAAGGTAAAGTAATAATCCACTATGTAATGTCGATTTGCGCCGCTGGGGGGTTGCCTTCGGGTGTCAACGTCCGAGTGCTCGGATTCCCGGCTCAACGCAAGAAGTTAAACCACAAAAAAAAAACAGTTTGAAGGCTCTATATATAAGTGTTTAGTGCTACTATGGTTTGGTGTTGCTCCACTTGTTTTGTTGCCAGAGTCGGCTCAGTTCGAGTTTCGTATGAAATTGCAGATCAAGCATATTCTGTGCGCGTATTAATTTTGCTTTTCAGATTTTTGTAAACTGGATAACCCCTGTAGTTTGCAGTGCGGTTACCCCACAGTTACTGCATTTTTTGACTGATGGATCCTTCTTGTTTGCAGGACATGAGGCAGTGTTGTGCAGCTCTCAGCATACTACACAAACAGATCGCACAGCGCAGTAGGTGTTTTCAAATTCTTGGCAATAAGTACACTGCACTGGAATTGTGCGTTTGTGCGGCTCCTCTCTTGTCACTCTGCGGTGCAATAAGAAAGGCAGTTCGTAAATTAGGTGCACTTCATTTTTGTTGGAAGCTGTATCTTCCGGGCTTAGCTCAACTTTGAATTGTGGCTGCTGTTTTTTGTCTCTGTTTATTAAATTTATTACGGACTTGACCTTGTATCCCTTTTCTTCCAAGGGGGAAGCGGCTTCAGTTGCAGGTACATTTGATTCAATACCATTGATTACAGATTGTAGACCTTTACTACTTTTTAGTTGGTAGGTTGTAGTAGCTTTTATGTTCAGGTCTCAAACATTTTCGACAACGCGATAATTTGAATTTGTATTTACTTGGATCATTGTTTCGCTTATGTTGCCTTTGCTGAAGGATGTCACATAAAAGTTGTGGTTGCCTATTAGCGGGACAAGCTTTGTAACTAGGGCCGCACAGTTGAAATCTCTTGTGTAGATTGTCGGATTCTTTGGTTTTGCAATTTATTCCCATCCAGGGAATCTTTGTCAACAGGTTTTTCGCTTGTTTTGTCAAATTTTAGTTTGTTGCCGCCTTTTTGTCTTGCAGTCTTAGTTTTCGATTGTTTATGGTTATGTGGTGGGTGTTGTACTCATTTGTGCATGTGTTTGTGGGAGAGCGTGCTGATTTGACGCAGGTTTCTGCATACTTGTTGTTGTTGACTTCGTACAGGTTGGTTGGTGTGTGGTAACTTTAAAGGGTGTTTTCTCGAACAAACGAATATTAATTTGAATTTTGAAAAAAATCCGGGCTAAACAACTAATAAAGGGCTTTAAAATCAGTGTGACCGTACCATTTGACATTTATTAGGGACTTTGAATAAATTGGGATCCCGTAAGAGCGTGCAAACCGCATGGCAGAAAAATTTGACAATTTCGCACATAAGCTTTATCTTGTTTTTGGAAAGCAGCCTTTAAAATGCATCGCAAACAAGGCAGAAGTTCAAAACATATGTTCAACGAAAAAAAAAATGTGGAATTGGCTGCTTTTTGCTCGGTTAGCAATTTCAATGACGGTTACACCTCGATTCTCGAAATAATGAAAACAGCAGACATATCTCTTGGTCCAGTTGCCGAAAGCTTTCGGAAAATGAAATTGTCGACGCAAATGAAGGCTCTCTATATTGTCCTGGAGTAGGAGATGTCATATAAGGATGTGAATATTTTTCCCCTTAAAATCACGTACTTAAAAAAAATATATTATAATTTATGTTTAGCTAAACAATTTTATGTTAGAAATATCCCCAAAAGAATGCTTTTTTTTATAAAAAAAATCTTACTTGGAACTTTTTTTAGAATTTTATTTTACCCCGTCTTGACGCACTTTACCAATCAATCGATTTGAATGAAATTTTTCTTCAGTCCTAGCTTATACCCAAATGAATGAATAAAAACAAGTATATGGTAAAAATTATAAATTTATAAATTTATTTTAGTGTGTCGAAATCAAAAAACCAAACTTTACCACTATTTTTGTACCTGCCTCGGAGAACCCGGTAGATTCAAAAATAGCGAAGCTAGGCCGATTTTACGAAGAAAAATAGGTATATTTTTCAAATTCTGACGTTGCAGCCCTATAACTCCGGTGTTTTTGAACCTACCTCAAACGTAGAGGCTGGTGCGAAAACCACATCAATTCTGAGCACATCCTTTTTTATTTCATCCATTTTGGATTTGCCGTTTCGGAGAAAAATCGGCAACCATTGGACCAACTTTTTTTTTTGACCTTCTTTGACGGGCGCTACAGCAACAACTGCAACAACAACAGGAAAAACCCAGAATTCAATTTCTAGTTTCATCAATTATCTATCCAATTAATAAAACCGATTGTCAATATCTCTTATAGTTTTTGTATAATTCAATTTTTAGCGAAGCATTAAAAAATGAGGCTCAGGGGTAGAAACTACCCTTAAACACTTTTACAACGAGCTAGACCGGAGTTCGACAAATACACGTCTCTTCACACTTCAACCGACAAAATCGATTTTGTCAATTTCTGAACTTCAAAAAACCAGCTACATTTTTTTCATATACGGCAGATGAGACTTTTGTGTTGTTGGTAGGTTTATTGAGCCCTATTTTCAACAGTGAGTGTTCCTTGCCGACGAGGTGTGATTGCAAGATGCACAAAACTTTGTGGTTGTGGCTTGCCAATTGGAAACGGTATAGAAGAAAGTTAAAGTTGCAATAGGACCCCTTCAGAAAGAGAAAGAATTTGAAACCTGGATGATGGATAACAAAATCAAAAAGAAAAGCACATAAAGCGGACGAACGAAGGGAAAGACTTGGACTTATTTCGCCGAAATTGGTAGCTTTTTTAGATAGGTGCCAAGCTAGCATAAGCTACGGCAGAGGCTCTGGGCTATGATACAAATTTTTTTATAATTAACAAAACTAGTGTTCCAAGGTGCAAAAATCAGTTGCGTGATAGAAGAGCAAAAAATCTTAGGTTAAGCAACTTGAAAAATACTCCGAAGTTATTTACCCTCCAGTGGGACAGAGACCTTCTTCCCCCGCCAAGTGTTATTATAAAGGCGTGAATTAATTTTGAAAACCTGTGATTAATTTTTGCTTTTACAATTAGATTCAAATGAAGTATCAACTGAAAGGTTGCCAATTGGAGTAACTGGTGTCAGAAGCGGATTTTTGGTAAGTGAATCAAATCGAACCAAAAAAGGCCATTAAAAATGTTGTTAATATAACTCAAACTACGATTGATTTACTCTGTGCATAAAGGTACACAAAGAATAACTCGTTTTTGCATAACTATGTAACAGCTAGAAGGAAACTTATCCGACCCCATCTTATCTCTCTTCTCTCTATATATATAAAACTGTTCAACCTGACTAATTGACTGACTGGTGACCGTCGCACGGCCTAAACGGTTAGAGATAGAAGGCTGAAATTTTAACAGAAGATTTCTTATATGGTGAAAGTGCGCATTAAGGTGGGGTTTTGGAAAATTCCACCCAGAAATTCGTCGGAAAAGTTTTTATGGGGAGCATTTTATTTTTCATCCGATTGACTTGAAACTCGGTTTGTAAGCAAAGTATGCCAAAAATTGGACACGTGTTTTCCCAATTCCGGAAAATCCGCCCACAAGGAAAATTGCCGGAAAATTCGATATGCAAAAATGTATTTTTCACCAGAGTGACTCGAAAATCGGTTTGTAAGGATAGAGAAATAAGTTGAAATGTGATCTTCCGATTTTGGAAAATTCGGCCGCAAGTTCGGAAAACTCCCGGAAATGTCTGCATGCTAAATAACTATATTTCACCCGATTGACTTGAAATTCGATTTGCAAGGATAGCAAGTAAATGAAATTGAGATGTAATTTTCCTATGCTGGAAAATTTGACCGTAAGGTCGGAAAAATTTCCGGAATATTCTGCATGCTAAATTACTATATTGCATCCGCTTGACTGGAAATTCGGTTGGTAAGGATAGTAAGTGAAATAAATTGAGATGCCATTTTCCGATTTTGGAAAATTTTACCGTAATGTCGGAAAGTTCCCGGAAGTCTGCATGGAAAATAACTATATTTCTTCTGCTTGACTTGAAATTTGGTTAGTAAGGAAAGTAAGTGAAATAAATCGGGATATCATTTTCCGATGTCGGAAAGTTTGACCGAACTGCCGGAAGGTTCCCGAAAAGTCGTCGGAGAAAATTTTTATGGGGAAAATGTTGTTTTTATCCGATTGACTTGAAACTCGGTTTGTAAGCAAAGTATGCAGATTGATATTTATTACTTATAGGTTCATACTGATTATTATGACAGCGGCGAAGCGCGTCGTTTTATTTGCTAGTTAAGTATATATATTCTTTATAATCATCAACAGTGGAATCGATATAGTCATGTCCGTCTGACCGTCTGTCCGTATGGACGCACAGATCCCAGAGATGGTAAGAGATAGAGGTTGACTGGGTCTAGGACAAAAACTCTTTAACACTTTGAAGGCTATCAGACTTCAAGTATCGATTACAATCCTTTCTTTTACATATCTTTTTGACCGTTTCTTGACAAAACAGACTTATATGTAATGGGAAAAGTGGGCGCATAAGAGAAATCACGTCGGGCTTAGATTACAGCTCAATACACCATTGAAGAAAATGTTGGCGAGGAAGTATGCGTTCACTTCACAAGACGGTACACCATTTGGAAATATGTATGTGGCCTTGTGAACTAGCTGGCACCTATCCACAAATATGGTGTTTGGAGTTGTATAGCAAATACTTTACAACCTGGGACAATGTTAAGTGCTAAGTGATAATTTGAAAAGCACATGCGGATCAAATAAGTATGCAACGTTTATATAACCTTTAAACCTCTGTCATTAATCATCCGATCGTTATTAAAATATTTAAGATTGTAGGTATTGAGCACATACACTACGTTACAAAATATGAGCTAGATATATTACAATTTGTAAGAGATATTCAACTATTGTTATTGTGGGAGATGGAGGGGCAAAGCATTAATTTGAAACAAACTCAATCTGCGTGCAGACAATAATAGCCTTCATTGAAATTTTGATTTCTCTTCTAATTTCTGAGATCTAAGTATTCAAACAGACAGACAGACAAGGCTATATAGACTCGGCTTTTAATGCTGAACAAGAGTATATACTTTATGGGGTCGGAAATGCTTCCTTCTGCCTGTTACATACATTTGCATGACTTTAGTATACCTACGAGTAACTGGTATAAAAAGCGTTGACTGATATGCACCCAAAAATACCTAAGTGGTAGGGCGAATCGTCCTTACCTAACCTTACATATCTTACATATCTACTGTTGAAAGTCGATTAAAAACTAATCCAAAGTCAATATGGAGTTTTATAATCTCGAAAAGATCAACTTAGTCCACTCCATCTACTGCGAGCTTTGGTTCGCTGTCATCAAATACTGATAAGGGGATAGTAAATCTCTGCTGTCTTTTTTAGCGCCAATTTTGAACCAAAGAGTATCTGGGATGATCAATTCACTATTGATTCCATTTTTTCTACTCTAAATATTGGGACTATTCCCATTTCGGTTAATGATGTCTTGGAAGCAGTCATTGAATGTGATGACTCATTTAAGCTGAACAGTGATGGAATTTCTTCTTTTCTACTGAAGAACTGCATTGGTGAGCTTTGTGAGCCTCTCACTATGATTTTTACTAAGTCCCTTGAGGTTGGTCAGTTTCTAAGAAAATGGAAGGTAGCATCAGTTATACCTGTTCACAAAAAAGATTCGAAAACCAACGTATCTAATTATAGGCCAATTGCTAAGCTGAGCAACAAATCTAAACTTCTCGAGCGAATAGTCTTAAAACATCTTAATTTTGCTATTAATTCTTACATAGATCCCAACCAGCATGGTTTTTTCCCGGGTCGTTCCACTGTAACGAACTTAACAGTTTTTAGCAACATCTGCATTTCTGCATTAGAAAATAGTTGTCAGGTCGACGTGATCTACACTGATTTCTGTCAAGCATTTGACTTTGCTGCCAATTCAAAACAATTCAACGATCCATACACACGGCTCAGTTTATACTCTGCCTTAGTGCGTTCTAGTCTTGAATATGCTTCGCTTATCTGGAATCCTTCTGCTGCCGTTCACATAAACAAGCTTGAGCGTCTGCAGAAACGCTTTCTCAAATTTGCACTTACCCATTTAAAAATTTCAGAGCCTTTTCCACCGTATCTGAGTAGATGTCGCCTCTTGCATATATCAGGATAGAAGGACAATTGCATCACTAATATTTTTAAAGCACATTGTAGTCGGAAATATCGATTGTCCTATTCTACTGGAAAAGATTCCGTTCCGCCCAGATCTTTGAGTGACTTGGTCCCGTTTAAATTGGCAACTCATAGTCTTCCGTCTTCCAGTTGGCATGCGTTTCGACTTTAACATCGATAATTTTACTGTTAGCGACTTCTTGGGGACTTTTTTTCAAGTTAATTTTTTACTGTTAGTTTTAAGTTTAATTATTGTCGCAGCCAGTTAAGATTATTTGTTGGCGAAATACACTAAATAAATAAATAAATATCTTATTGAAGTGTTTAGAAAAACGTTCTTACATTTTAAGTTCAGTCCCCAAGAAACCAAATATTTTTGACCTTAGAATACAAACAGCTTGCAGAGAAACACATCCCCGATTTGTATAATCGTCAAAAGGAATTAATGGACGAAAGCAAAAATGAGTCTTTACAATATTCACCTACTCATGCAGATGAAATGGATTCTTTAGTTAAGCAGCTAAGCGATTTCATTGCTCCTTTTGATGGAATTCAAAGATTGCCTGAAGGTTCTAATGTTTTAAAGAATTGGTACAACTATCATTGGACATTGGGCCAGATTTCAGTTTGGCCGGCATAAATTAAAAATTTTAATGGAAACAAATCGTAACTTTGATCAAATATTCTGAAAGAGCATACATAAGGCATTTCAAATCCACTAAGCGTTTTGATATCAGTGCTGCCCTGAATTTTTAGCAGGGCTGCAAAGTCAATTGATAAGTCAGCTGCTTGTTGTGTTAAAAAAACGCGAAAAGGTCACTCAACTTTAAGCTTCTGCCAATTTATCACCTTTGAATAAAAATTGGATTTAAAATATGGAATATAAAGGCAATGGTATGTAGAATGTGAATACTGTAACAAACTGTGTGTTATTCTTGTTAAATGTAGTTCTTGTTTACCGTTTTGCAATGTTCTTTTATAGAAAAAAACTAACGAAAGTGCCCGTGAATTGTGGAGTATAAACTAACTTTCTGACAACTTCTGACAAAAAGTAAATATGTAGAGTTATACCTTAAAGTGTATTTCTTATGGTGTTATTAATGCTTTCTGCGGCTTTTTGCGGCTTCGCGCACAGTCCACCCATGCAACGCTGTTTAAATTATGGAATGCAAACAACCCCAATGTTGTTAAGGAGCATGCCTTAAGCACAGAGAAGAAAGCTGAGATTGTCAAAAAAATCAAAAACTTTGAAATTTATCTTAAAAAAGGTTCCAAAAAGCTTGTTTTATCCAGCCAATAAGACAGTATTGATGAAAAATTAATGGAAGACATATTATTGATTAACTTAAACCAAGCTCAAATATAATTTTATATTAAAAACATCAAAACTCTTAGCATTTAAAATTTTTTTTTTAAATTTTTCTTCCAAATGAGCAAACATAAAACAAGAAAGTTGGTCAAGCCAAACTATAACATACTCTGTAACAACGAAATTAAACGCTCAGCATAAATTTGTATGCTGCAGTAGCAGCTGAAAACAGCGCTGCTACACCGCTGCAACAGCGAGCAGTCTTTTGATCATAACTCGACAACCTCTCACCCATTCCTCGATCGATAAGTTATCCTGATTACCAATTATTTCTAGAAGGAACGAGTCATCTATCTTTAAAACTGTGGGAGATATGACGATTTTTCTTAATTGCGGGGGCGGGAGTGGGCGTGGTCTAAATTTAAAAATAAACTTGATCTGCCTGCAGACATAAGAAGCGTATGTCCCATACAAATCAAACCTCTATCTCTTACCATCTCTGAGATCTGTGCGTTCATACGGACAGACAGACGGACAGACAGACATGACGGACATGACTCGGCTGTTGATGCTGATCAAGAATATATATACTTTGTAGGGTCGGATATGCTTCCTTCTGGATGTTACATACTTTTGCACAAACTTATAATAAGTAAGTACCTAAGTACCAACGGTACAGAGTATAATAATGTCTGATCGCAGGTTCGAACCTTAACCTGGGATCAGCGATCTTCCGAACTCGCTCTGTGAACCCGAACCTAAAATTGTTCGCAGGTTCTAACCAGAGAGTCAACCCCTCCTGATTTTTTTAAAGTTTTCAGCCTTGCTTTGAATAATCTTTACTGAACTACAAAATATGGTATTAAATCTATATTTTAAACTCCTTAGGCTTGATTTTATATTTTCGAGTCACTCATTTTTATTCCCTGTTCCTATTGAAAATGGGAAAAGGGGGATCATGTAGTTGTGCGAAGTTGTGTAACAGGGGGAAGGAAACAATTCCGACCCCATAAAGTATATATATTCTTGATCAGCATGAACAGCCAAATCGATATCTGTCTGTCTGTATGAATGCGTCGATCTCACAGACTATAAGTGATAGAGCCACAAATGTTTGCATGAGGGTAGGTGTGTGCCGTACGTAGATCAGATCAGATTTGGAAAATTACCCAATTAATTTTAATTTTTTTTGCGAAGTTGTGTAACAGGGGGAAGGAAACAATTCCGACCCCATAAAGTATATATATTCTTGATCAGCATGAACAGCCAAATCGATATCTGTCTGTCTGTATGAATGCGTCGATCTCACAGACTATAAGTGATAGAGCCACAAATGTTTGCATGAAGGTAGGTATGTGCCGTACGTAGATCAGATCAGATTTGGAAAATTACCCAATTACTCCCCCTCCCCCCATTATCGCCAAAAAAAACCGACATATCCTAGACCCAAGAAAACGTCAGATCCACAATTTTCAGGTTAGAGCCTCGTGGTTTAGTATATATCAAGAACGGTCCAATATCTATCTATTCTAAAAAGAACAATCATATCGGACCTAAAAAAAATACCGGAGCTATAAGCGAAACAATTGAGCTTGACGTTAGTTAGGCCTAAAAGCGCTAAAATTTCAAAATAATGTGGCCTACTTTCAGGATGACCCTGTAATAGCTGTTTCAAAAACCGGTTCCATTCAAATTCAAAGATCGAAAAACAAATAAATGAAATGAAAATGAAAACAAAATCCCGTTTTGTAAAGGCAACCAAAGGCTGGCGCCAGAAGAACTCCCGTTTGGATTTTTTTTCCACAACTTTACGAAGCCTCTGCTGAAGTTCGATTCGTACAGCTTTTGCTTTCGCTAATTAGGCTAAGTCTTCCTGTCAATCAAGGCAGAACATTGGGCGTTTTCAGCAGACAAATCCGATTTACGATTACTGATTTATGATAGCCGATTTTACTTGCTGAATATAATGATTGCCGATTGCGATTGGTAAATATGACTATTATGTTTGGTGTGATGGAATCATTAATAAATCTATGATTGGTGACAGTTTATTGATTGCTCGACCAACTGTTTACCCCAAAACTAAAAATTACCTGACAAACTGAAGCCCCTAAAAATTGTGCATTAAAAGAGTTGACGAAATGCATTAAGGCCACAAAAAATAGCCTAACTTAGCAATCAGCGACATTCAGCAGAGAATAATTAGCAATCGCAAATCGAAAATCAGTAATCGTAAATCGGATTTATTTGCTGAAAGCCCCCATTGTTTCTCTTTAATAAATTTAAAGTTGTAATTTGGATTTGCACGTGTTTGTTTGTTGAGAAGAAATTATAGCTCGTAGCCAAGAGTATCCATGGAATGGTTGCCCTGGACTCCGGAACATCCTACTGAAAGAGACGAATTTCTCCCGAGACGAACGCTCCAGGGTCTCTGTTAATTTTTGGAGGTCCGATACTGCTTTCCTTTCGGACTGGGCTTCAATTTCAAACCTAGATCTAAGTGGATTATTTCATTAGCTATTGTTTCTTCGGTCAAAATTGCATAGTGTGTCAACCCCAGCAACCCATACGAGTGCATCGTTGGCGTATTATTATTAAGGACCCCAGAGTTTCAGTGTGTAAAAATAAGCATAATAACCATATTCGCACATTGCGCTTTCAGGTTTTAATAATCAAATGATTATTTATTTAATGCATTTTAGAATGCATACGAATCTCTTTGAAGCAAAGAAAGACCAGTGACCTTAAGGGGACGGAGAGCTTTAGTTATTACAGCTTGTGCTTGACTTGATCTGATTAGTTAGCGAATTAAAATCTCTGAGTTCTCTTAGAATAATTTACGTAACGAATGCTTTCACAATATCACCCTCTTCCACTTAAGATCTGACAAATTGCATAAGTGACTTACTTTAAGCCAATGCATAATTATCTGAGGTCATCATTGTTAAATTGTGTACATAATAAAATTAGTCCGGAGCAGCTGAATAGGGATTCTTGAAGGATTCCAGGCTAAGGACGGACTGCTCTGTAAGGAAAAAAACATCCTACCGCCACAACTTTTCTCACTTGTAAGAAGCTTTCTCATGCACAGGACCTTCGCAGTAGTCTTGGAAGAGGCTGTTTCCAGCGTGAGGGTAATACGGCTGGTGTATCACAAGTGCCGTTGGATCAACCCTCTACTCTCTTTACACTTCTGACATGACCCCCATGATCAACTTATTACAACATTTGCTGATGATACTTTTATTATGGCGAGAGACACATGCATGCCACTGACGTCGTGCAGCAATACTTCTACCGCTTAGGAAGATGGTCGAAGCGTTGGAACATTGAGCAAAATGTGTCAGCGTAACATATACCCTTCGTCACGATGAATGCCCAGGCGTCTTTCTTAACGAGCAGCAATTACGGCACTTACCTGGACATAAGTACTTGGGAGTATGTTTCGACAAGCGTTTCACATTCGGAGCTCACATCAATGCCCTTGTAAGCTCACTCTATGGTAGAGTGAATAAAGTGGGACGGCTACTCCGTAGAAAAGTTTCGAGATATGGGATCCAAGTATATGGCATAGCTGCAAAATGTCATCTGAGAAAGATTCGAGTCTTCTAGTCCAGGTGTTTGCGCAGACTATCGGGAGCACCCTGGTTTATGTGCACAAGACACTTAGAGCGTTATCTTAGAGTACCCAAGATTGGAGACGTGTTAAATACACAGGCCACCTGCCTTACGTGGAAAAATTGAGAAGCCACCTCAACACACTAGCCAGAACGCTATTGGAAAGACGAGGAAAAGCAAAAAAAAAAAACTTTTCCCCGGAGAACTTCCTAACAGACATATACCCTATCACTAGGCAGAACCAATATACTAATCATGTTTTATATCAACACAAATTCACTCTCCCATAATCAGACACTAGTCACAATTACAGAAAATAAGTTACTACGAATAAGCACACTCAGCCTAAAATTAGTTGCCAAATAGAAGGTAACAAAAAGTTTAGAAAAGTAATATTAAAGAGTAAGAATTTTAAAAAATATGGATTTCGTGAAAGCAAATTAAAAGCAGTTGACGGAACGACCATGATTTCATTTTGTTTTGCTTTCATTTGGCACAAAAATTAAATAAAGGCGCAAAAATTAAATAAAGGCGCAAAAGCAAAAAAATGCAAAAGATGCAAATGAAAATTTGAAGCTAGTGTTAAATTATAAGGCTTGTAAGTTTGCAAAGGTTCAATTAATTATTAAGTATGTCAATAAAATCTTTTAATTACTGAAGTTTGCAATGCGAAAGAACTAACAACTTTTCCATATTGAAGAAGCAGCAGAATTTAAACAACCGCCAAGCGCGGGGTGCAAGCAAATGGTCACAATAAAATGAAATCAAAGCGAAACCAGCCTCGAAGCTGATTTCTTGAAAGCAACTACCTTCCTTACTTTTTCTGGACACACTGTACATTTTGTAAGGAGCCGTCGTGGGCTGCGTGAGCACGAAATCCAAAGCAAATCAAAAGCGAAAGCAAATCACATTCATGAATACCACTACAAATTGCTTTCGAGACATTGTTTTAGTTAGCGTCAATGGATAGTCAGTAGTTTGGTCCCAATGACAGCAATTCCTGAAATCTAAATCCGTCAACTGATTTATCTAAATCTAAGTCAAATCTAGCTGGCATTCACGAATATCACTACTATTTACATCTGCCCACTTTTGCATCTTTCCTGCAAATAAGGGTTAATCTAATCCTGCCAAACCTTGGTTGTCTTCAGTATCACTTTTTGCTACTGACAATCTCTATTGTAGCAACTGTTGCTCCATTGGAGGCCAACAAAACTTATTGCTGATTATCAACTTAAAATTTCCCTCCAAGTTAAATAAGTAATCAAATCATTTAATGCTGAGCGTCTACGAAACTAGAGATGGGCGCCCCATTTCGCACTTGCTATGCTAACTTTTCGCCTGTATCTAACTAGCTTAAAATCCTAAAATTGATTACAGATCCTCAAGTACATGTTTTTAGGGCCGCTTAAAAGGTGCTATGTGTTGTATAAATTCATTTGTATTTGCTATTTGTACGTTGATCCGAAAAATAGCTGTATGTAGAAGAGTAGTAATCGGCCCCTTCTTTGAAAATTTGGGCCTACGCCACTGGCATACTGATGATGTGTTATAGACACCAATAGGATCGGAAATGCTTAGTTTAATTACATACCTTGGCAATGCTGCTCCAGCAACTTTATGTGTTTTAAAGAGCTCCACATATTGTGGAAGTTGAACGGACTGTGCTAACCAGTCGGTGGTTTGTTCAATAGTCCAATTGTGCACTTCTGATCGCAACCATGCTTCCCACAGTTCTTTTACCGAAATGTGCATATCATCGTTGAAATGGAATGCTTTCTGGCGTTTTTCGTAGCCAGAATCGTATTTTAACTCTTCCCGTAGAAACTGCGAATTGTTTGACAAAACAAGTTAAATGTGAAAATTTAAAAAAAAAAAGACACAAAGTTACTATGCACATACATCATCCGATTCGCTTAAGTCGATGTTTCCGTTATCATCGTCATCGAGTTGACGATGTAGACTGGCAATTGCCTCCATGCCCAAGCGATCCTGCACATTTCCATTATAACAGTCAAAATCGTCAGCACTACACGCACCATCGGCTGAACCGCTTCCCACAGAATCTGCAAATGCGATTAAGTTGTACATTATAAAATCTTAAATGAGTTTTTCGGAATTGGCAGACCACAAGAAATAATGGTCAGGAAAATCCTCATGGAAAAACAACATTTTTCGTCCGATTGACTTGATTTTGGTTTGTTAGAATAGTTTGCGAAATGATTTGATGATGTTAGAAACTATGGCCCTAGCTGTATACTAAACAACTCGCAACTAGTATTGTTGTTAATTATGCTAGGTAGTTATGTGTGGCCATGTGTAAAATGTAGTTAAGAAACTACTCAAAGAAGTATTAAGTGGTTTTATGGCTACAGAGATGAATTGCGCATGTGCATTTATCCCTGCATGATTTTCAACTAGATTGAAAGTAAACTTATGTAATATCAATATTTTGTATCCTCTTTGGTATTTTCACACCCGTTACTTTAAGAGTAAGAAGGTTATACTAAAGTTGTGCAAATGTATGTTACCGGCAGAAGAAAGCATATCCGACCCCTTAAAGTACGTATATTCTTGATCAGCATCAATAGTTGAGTCGATATAGCCATCTCCGTATGTCTGTATGAACACCTAGATCTCAGAGGCGAGAACAGCTAGAGGCACCAAATTTTAAATGTAGATTAGTATTGTCTGCACGCAGATCAAGTCTCCTACATTTTTTAAGATGTCGAGATATCAGATATCAGTCTATGTGGTCAATATCTACAATTTCACAAATTTTCATAAAGATCGGATAATAAATGGCAGAGTTAAGCCGCATAAGGTTATTAACGTTAATTGTCCTGAGTAACGGGTATTTCAAAGTCGGGCAGGACCGGCTTTAACTTACGCTCTCGTTTATATAAGTTGTCAGTCACGGTAAATAGGCTTTACAAAACTCACTACTAATTTCTGGTGCTCTCCGATATAGTTGGAACTGGGTTAAAATGAATAAATCTATGTGCCCCTTTAAGATTCATTATATTTGATTTTTATCTAATTTTACTGTTAAGTTAAATTTTGAATTTGATAAGGCTGGAATGACACGTTCGAATTCTACCGAAAATTTTTAACAAACATTTTGCTCTAATAGAAATCGAAATGCATGAGAGCGAGACAGACATCTGTTGAATTCGCCACGCAATTAACTGATACTGGGGCAGAGCAGCTAGCAGAATTGTATTTGGTAGAAACAATATTGTTTGTTTGTTTACATTTTTGGACTTAATTTAATCATTAAATTATTGCATTGATAAAACAGAACTTCTCCGTAAGATAACCATTCACTTTCTAAAAAAATTGTTTTTCCCAATAAAAAGTGAAAGCTGTTTGATTTTTCAGCTGACCAATGGGTCGGTCTTCTTTAAATATTTGGCTAGTCAAGAAACAAGATGATTTTCAAATGTATGGATAGAATTGGACTGGCGGACAGACAAACATGGTTAAATGAAATCGGCTTGTTATGTTGATGAATATTCATACCTATGGGTTCGGTTATGCTTCCTTCTCTGATTTACAAATATCAGACTTGATTACCCTCTGCAAGGAATACAATTGCAATATAAAAGACGATGTCTTCAAGATGACTCTGCCCAGAAAAGATTTTTATGTTTTTTTCTATTTAAATAATCTGGTGAAGAAGCGGCCCAGAAAAATGGAAGTTGTCTAACCATTTTAAGAGGGCTAATATATTTGCACACCAGCCAAGAAATTTAGCGTGTTTTTTTCTTACAAATTTAATAATTTGTTTTTGATCATTCGAATTCAACTTTCGTCGCTATTGGTCGTGTTCTTCAATTGCTCCGCTTTCCTCGCACCTGAATAAATTTAATCTAATCATTTTGAGGTATTACGGCCGTGCTTTGCCTTAATTGACAATGAAGTTCTTGTATTTACTTTTTACTTATTGTAAACTAAATCAGCAACTTTTGCGTTCTATTCGACATTTTAATTTTTGTTGTTGTGCTTCGGCTACGCTCCGTACTGTGCCCAAGTTAATCTCCGAAACACACAGACTGTTGCTGTTGCTGCTCTCTAGTGCTCCCATGCCTAACATGCCTAAGCATATTCGATTTGAGTTATTGCCGTTGCATGTTAGCTGATCTGCTGTTCTCTTAATCTCTCTCTTGAACTGCCCTTATTGAGTTCGTTTCGATGTCGCGCGCGTAAGAGTCGGTGGCATTTTTAATTATTATTATTGCCAAATACACTTCTGTTCAAATTTCGTGTAACAGAAAGCTGCTCCGCCGAACATTGCCGCCACAATAGCAAAATCACATCGCGTCAAGTCTTTGCTTATTGTTGGTTGTGCCCTAACGTCGCCCATACTAATTGCGCTGAGTTTGAATCTTGTGGTGGTCGGATTCTTGACCTCATAAAAAAAAATATTGGCGTTCTCAGGACCTGTTGGAAATGCAGACCCGTTGCATTGGAAATGCGTGTATTTATGCGTCAAATTGATTTGGAGTTCCAAGCCGCCGCTGCTGGCCTTCGGGATGCTCAAGCTAACTTTGCATCCGCGGAATCGCATTTCCGTCAGCTAACAATTTTGAGGAAGGCACCGTCACCACCACCACCATCGCCCAATAAAAAGAAAAAACTCGGTCTGTCGCCTAATTTGGAAAAATGCAGTCTGCCCCTGCATAATTCCGATTCTTTGCTCTCAATTACAGAGTCGGAGTCCTCTCACTCCCATGTGGTGACATCTTCACCGCCCTTGAGTGATCCTCAACCGGAACCAGCCTCCACTATAGAATTGTCATCATCTATCGTTACTGATGCGCCTGTGGAGGAATGCTCCACCAACGTTTCCAAGCTGGCCGTTAAAGTCCCTGCTACCTTCAGTGCTACCTTGGCCTCCATTCAGAAGCCCACCTCATCACTCGCCGCTGCACGAGTGCTCCTTGCGGTGTTCCACCTTCCACTGCGTCTACTTCCCATGATAATAATATGTTAACTACGGTTGTGACTACAGTGCGAACGGCCGTGGAACCTTTTCAGTATCTGACGTCGCTCCGCGAAGATATAGTTTTGTCTTGCGTTTAACGGCATCGGTCACGGAGGAATTCGTAATGAGACATATTTGCTCAAGGCTTAACTTTCTTGCTCTATCTGATTTAGTGGTATTGAAAATTACCTCTAAGGCAAAGGGATATCAACTCTTTTAAAATTTTATTACCTGAGGCTTACTTTCAGCGTGTACTTAACCAATCTTTCTGGCCTGCGCATTCCATAGTACATGAATTTGTTAATCGGCCACCTCGTAGTTCCCGAATTAACAATCTGTCTATTCCTATAGCCTCAAAAAATAAATTACGCAATTCTCCATCCTTTACCAAAACGTTCGCGGTCTTCGGAGCAATCTAGCCTCGCTTTATACAAAGAGTTTGTCGTTTGAGGTCGACGTTATTGCATTCTGCGCGACTTGGCTTAGCACTGTTATTTGAAATTTTTACTGACAGGTTTACAATTTATAAAAAGGACTGCGTCATCCGTCGTGGAGGCGGTGTATTTATTACTGTCTAGTCTGATTGGCCCTCTGAAAAAAAAGCTGTTGTGATGCCAGCAAAAACGAGTTTATATCGGTTAAGATCTCCCTACATGCCTATCATGTCTATATAACCTGTTCCTACTATATCTTGGACCATTTTAGATGTTCCAACCACTTTATACCTGTTGGATAATAATGAGGTTTTAGACTGCATGGCTGATTTGTCGCTTGGTCAGATAAATTCTGCCCTAAGCTGTAAGATCAAAGTTCTGCATTTGGTATTTACATCTGATACAGCTTTTTCTACAGTCTCTAGAACAATTGCTTTATCTGCTCCTGAAGACGCCTATCATCCTACGCTTTTAATTGATATCGAAATACCTAAGTCCAAAACTGCTTTATTGACGGCTCCACCGAAGCCCGCATTCTGCTTTCAGAAGGCAAACTTCCTCGAGTCAATCCTGCTCTCCATCCATGGTATGCTCGTCAGTTAATAGGTCTAAAAAATAATATGGCGAGGCTGTTTAAAAATATAAGCGCTCAGGATCTCTAGCCGACTTCGCAAAATACTAGGGTGCGCGTTCTGAATTCGACCAGCATAGCCGGGATTGCTATAATAATTACCTACTTGGATGCGAGCAGGACTTTCAAAGCGACCCTAAGAAATTCTATGACTTTGTCCGCTCTAATAAAAACTCGACGCAATTCTCCCCTTTAATGCATTTTAACAAAACAAATGCAGACAATGATGGTGACATAGCCAGACCGGATACGAACCATAATGATTCTCTAAGTTAGCCGCTCAAACTGCATTTACACTAAAATTGTTGATCATGGTGACTATTATCAAATTTGAAGGAACTCAAGCCGTCATTTTCACCAGGACCGAACAATGTTCCCAGCAGTGCCCTGAAGTACAGTGCTGATTTCCTCTGCGTCCCCCTTCTAAAGCTGTTTAATCTCTTGCGCTTGGCGCTTGGTGCCCCTATTGTGGAAGGAATCATTTATTATTCCCATTCGTAAAAAGGGGTCCGGGTCAGATATAGCTAATTACAGAGGAAGCTGTAAGCTTTCTGCCATACCTAAACCCTTTGATCAAATTATTACTTGCCAATAACAACACTTTTGCCGACCCATTCTTTGTCCAACATAGCACGGTTTTATTAGTCGGCGTTCTGTTTTCACTAACCTACTTGAGTTTTCATCAGTAGTACATCAGGGATTTCTTAATCGGAAACAAATTGATGTCGCTTACACGGATTTCAGCAAAGCCTTTGATTCAGTCAACCATACCTTAATTATACATAAGCTATGCTTAATAGGTCTCCCAATCAACTTTCTCTGCCGAATTGTATAATAACTCACCAATCGGTGCGTTTTCAGTGTGCTGTAGCCGAAACCGTTCACGTCACCTCTGATGCCCCGCAGGGCAGTCATCTTGGTCCTTTATTATTTAACCTGTTCATCAACGATAATCCTTAAGTACTTTCTTTTTCAACCGCCCTTATGTATGATGACAATATCAAGCTATGTGCCTGATTTAACGATCCAGTTTCTCCTTTTCGTTTGCAAAGTGATCTAAATTCTCCGAGTGCCTGGTGCCGACTGAATCGCCTTCCCCTTAATATTAGCAAGTGTAATATTATGACTTTTCATAGAACTAAGCCGTATCTTTACTATAAATAGTGAACCGTTAAATAGCATTCATAAAGTCGATGATTTGGGTATACTATTTAAACCCAATATGAGCTTAAACAGCCACATTTCCGTGATCTGCAATAAGGCTAAAAGTGTACTTAAATTTATAAAGAGATGGTCCAAAGAATTTAATGATCCCTATACCACTAAACTCCTTTACACCTCGCTGGTCCGACCAAAACTGGAATATTGCTCCTGTATTTAGTCTCCGCAGTATCTCACATACCAGGAACAAATATAATTAGTTCAGAAGCAGTTTCTGCTACTTGCCCTTCGTGACCTAAACTAGTACACCAACAGGCACTTACCTTCATATGTAGAAAAACTACGTCTAGTTGACCTTCCTTCACTCAAGTCCCGGAGAATTTGCCATGCGGTCATTTTTGTCCACAAGCTTTTGGCGGGTGAGATTGACCCATTTGTCTTTTAAGCCTTATCAATTTGACAGTACCTCCCAGATCAACTCGCCACTTTACTCCAATCTACCTCCATCCTCGCCTAACTATCTATGCTTATCGAGACCCCCTCCGTTGCCTTTGTCTTGCTTATAATGAATACTTTTACCTGTTTTCAATAGATTACTCTATCTTAAATGTAAAAAACGCCTTAATGTCATTCCTTAATTAATTATTATATTCTCCAGTTAACGTACACTCTGGCATTGGCAAATAAACCAGTCCCACCGGGTCAGATATCTCTCACTGTTCCTTCGTTACTTTATATTTTATGTTTAACTGTACTTTTTGAAAGTGTTTTTTGTTAAAGCTAGGTACAGAGACGCAGAGAATTTTTTCGGAGCCCATCTAATTACATAGCTCAGAGAATGCGCTGCAGAAAATTCTCAGAGCACATTCTGAAAGCGGGTCCGGAGACACCACAAATTTGCTCTGAGATTGAGAATGGAATGCCAACTCGTTTTTTGGCCAAACAGCTGATAAATTCTCGCAGGTGGTTAGTGAAATTATCAAACATATTTGATAATTGTCAGAGGTACCTAAAAGAAAAAAAATGGAAGCCAAAAACACAAAAAAAAAAATCAATACTGTCGGAGCAGCAGCTGCATTATCATATTTATTTTGTTAGTTGTTAAGCTATATTGAAAAGATCAAATTAAATTGAATTGAATCGAAGTAGCAAGAAACTGTTATACAGTATGTTAGCATATCAGCGCAGCTTGGCTGTTCGGGCCTGTATGTGGGCTTCCGACTGCCAAGGCTGCTGAATCGAAGTCAGTGCTTGTAATCACCTTGAAGAGCTCAGAAGTGGATCAGACGGCAATAAACATTGTTAATCCACCAACCACTAGTCTGTCTCTTAATACCGCGTTCACTAGTTTTTCGATACATCTTGGAAAATCCTCCTAGATTTTTTAAATACAAAAGTCATTTGGAGAACTCTACGACGGACGAACAAGTGGCTAATCGCTAATCGAAGCGGTCAAATATCAACTCATTTAATGGGATTTGACTTACAAAAAGCATTTCGGTGCAATTTGCATTCTCCGTAAATGCTCCTCCTCCTCCAGCGCCATGCAAAATGACCCCATAAAAACAACCATGGCGTTCCCCTAAGCCCTGCATTCATCAAAGAGTCTTCCAGTTTACACTTTCACAAAAAGATTAGCTTATCTTAAGCGCGCATTTTTTTTTATTAACAAAGAACAGCTGGCCAGTGCAGGGTGACCGTCATATTCAGTGATATATTGTTGTTTTCTGGTCACACTACAGTCTCAGAGGCCGCTCTGAGAATTATGAATCGATGCACGCTGCGAGTAAAATTCTCAGCGTCTCCGTACCTAGCTTTAGTTTAAGTAAAACAGTTTAAGTAAAACAGAAAATCAAAAGTGGATGTCGACAAGTGGTATTTTATTAGTTCTGTTAGTTTACTTGGTGGATATGATTGGACAATGATTTATACAGTTCCAAAGAAAAACCAAGTATATTAAGCTTGTTCAAACTCATGTGACAGCCATAAGGATGCATTTTCGACCCTATAAAGTATATATATTCTTGATCAGCATCGACAGCCAGTTCGATATAGCCATGTCTTTCTGTCCGTCTGTCTGTCTGTCATCATGAACAATCACATCTCTGAGTCAGAAAGATCTATAAGAAACCTCATATCTCCTACAGTTTTGCAGATAGTTGGTTTGAACACTATATGGTAATAGAACCCCGCACTATTTATTAATTCGTCAAAGAGTTTGGGAAGATCGTTAGTCAAATTATGATTATAGTCAAATTATGAGGAAAAGACACTTATTAAAGAGATATATGTGATTCCCTCTGAGCGAGACATTTAAACTCAAAAAACAAGGCATTCTCTCCTTTGTGTGAGATACTTCCACGAAATTGGAATACCTGCTAGGAAGAAAACATATCCCGTGAATGATCGGCGGTTAATTAAGTCACCACCCCAATCAACATCCACGTAGCGACATGTTCGCTATGCGGCTCATTATTCCTTTGTGCCAACTTAACGACAGAATGAAAGATGTCTGGTCTTGACGTAAGAGCCAGCCACATTAACTCGCCAATAGCTGATTGATATGCCATAACATCCACAATCACGCAGTCTTCACTTTTGCACGCCACCTGGAAACCTGCATCCAGTGGCACCGCTGCAGTTCGACACACCTGAAGATTGTACTTCTGAAGCATATCCTTGATATATAAGTTCTGGTTCATCGATGTACAGCCTGTTCCCCATCTCGTTTAACTTGCATGCCCAGAAACATTCGCTTTTGAACCTTGTCGACGCACTCGAATTTCATTGCAATCTTTGCTTTGATAGCAGTCAGGTCATTCTTCTTCTGGCATGCTATGAGCAAATCATCGACATAGATATCGATAGTACAAAACACGGTCTACCTTCTATATACTGTTTATACAAGCATGGCTCGTTCTGGCATGGATAAAAACGAATATCACAAAGCGCCACGTTCAATTTGGTGCATATCCCCTTGTTCAGCCTTAGTACATTCTGAGTCCTCATCTTGTCTACATATCCCTCTGGCTGCTTCATATAAACAACATCGCTCAACTCGCTGTTGAGATAGGTCGTGTAAACATCCATTTGGTACTTATGTAGCTTTAGCTCAGCTGCTAGAGCCTAAATCAGCCGTATAGTTTCATAACGACATACAGGAGAAAATGTTTCGGAATAGTTTACACCAAACCTTTGTGAATTCCTTGGCCAACTGCTACGAAAAATAATCCACCCTCCCAAGGAAGGGTGGAAAAGGTGTGGGAGAGGGAAGTTCTCGTCTCCAAGAATGATACATAGAGGGAGTGGGGTGGCTGTAACGGGATATAATCCACGCTTCCAAGGAAGAGGAAAATGGTGTGGGAGAGGGAAGTGATCCTCGTCTCCGATAGGAAGAGAAGCTGAAGAGGCCTCAACAAAGGAGAAAAGGATGCAACACGGCTCACGTATTTGGGTTTTCTTTCTCGGTAAATTTTTTTCTTTATTGGTGTTTTCACTTTATTTTTTTTCTTTTCCCAAAAAGATCTCACTGCACCGTTGCTTTCACTGGTTTTCCTTCTTTTCTTTTCTGTGCTCACCTCCCTTATTTTGGTTCTCGGTTTATTTAATGATTTTTATATTATATTATATATTAGATTTTTACTTATATCTAACTATTTTTTTCTCCACGAGCGTCCGATCGTTTCTCCTGCATTCGGCTGTATGATCCATTTTTGGCGGCGACGTCAGGAGTGGGATTTTTTTAGCCCCATACTGACGAGTTACGGATATTTTTAACGCCATGCGGACGCGATAAGCTTTAGTTGGTATTTTCTCTACGCGTTGGGCGTGCTTTTCGAATCTAAGGACGACCGTTTTTTTCAAAATATCGCTTTCTAGTCGACTTAGCGTCTATTTTTAGACACTCTTATCAGCTCGTGTGCACAAAAGCAGTGCACTCGCAGCAGCCAAACAACCAATCTGCAAACATGGTGGACTCTCCCGACATCTTGAGAAAGCACCCAGACAACCGAGCAGCCTGGGCCATTTACAGGACCAGACACCAACATGACGGATCAATGTACTCCACCGTAACTGCAGCAAATCACAACCAAGCACAGCAGGCCAGACAACCAGCAACAACCGGTTTCCACGGCAATCGGGTCTCAGTCCCGGAACCGACGCAGAAGCCTGTTTTCTGCCCAAGGATTGCCAATCCCGGCAAACGGAAAGATATGTACGTATCACCTCTTTTTTTTCTATATTATCCTGTTTTTTTTTTCACTTCCTGAGCAAGCAACGCCGGCCTGCTTGCTCAGACTTCTCCTTCTCCGCGCCGGTGATGTAGAAGCTAACCCTGGGCCCAAGGTCTACTTGTGCTCAGTGTGTGCGAGAAGAATCACTCGAGGAGTGTGTTCTGTTCTCTGTCACTGCTGTGGAGATTGGTGTCATCTCCGATGCTCTGGCCTTGCCAGACATCAGGATCATGACACCAATTTCAACTGTCCCACCTGCTGTAGCCCTTCTCCACGCCCCACGCCCCAAACCACCCCCATGACCACCACCCGCACCACTACACCCACCGCCAGGGCCGTGAGCACCAGCCCTGGGCACAGTCGCCCCACCACCTCGCGACACACCCCATCGGCTGGACCTGCCAATGCGCAATGGACGCGACCACACCACCCTATCGCTCCAATCATCACTCCAGCTGTCCCCGCAGTACGGCCCTGCCCCCCAAAGAATTTCATGCTCCTCCAGTGGAACTGTAATGGTCTTGGCAGGAAGATAGTTGAACTCACTGATTATATGGAGCGGAAGGGGATCTTGCTTGCTGCCATCCAGGAGACGAAGCTCACTCCTAGGAATGCGCTTGCTACTTCCGGCAACTATACCATCCTACGCCAAGACCGTGAACGCAACACTGGAGGTGGACTCGCCTTCGTTGTGCACAATTCGGTAAACTACCAACCGCTACCACCTGCACGCCTAGACGAGCACATTGAGGTCTTGGGGATCGCTGTCAAAAGCGGAGACGAGGATATAGACGTTCTAAACGTCTACATCCCCCCAGTGTCTGCCTGTCGACCGTGTTTCAAGCCCGACATACAACAACTTCTCACAGGCGACCTGAGAATCCTGGCTGGTGACCTTAATGCGCACAGTGATGCCTGGTTTTCTTCCATTGGATGTGACGCCAGAGGGGATCACCTGGAAGAGCAGATTGATTCGTCTGACTTCTGCGTGATTAATGAAGATCACCCCACCCGCATCACTGCCACTTGCAGAAGCTCGCCCGACCTCACCATCGTCAGCCCTGCCCTCATCGCCAATGCCACCTGGCACGCGGACATTGCTATGGGCTCGGACCACATCCCTATCACTATCAAGGTCACCAAAGATGCGGACTTCATATCTGAGGCCCGCACTTTTCTGAACTTTGGCAAGGCAGATTGGGATATGTTCGAGTCCAGCACGGAAGCAGCTTTTGCTGCTCTCTCATCACCCACCAATGTCAACGAAGGAGAAAAAGTATTTAAGCACATCCTCTCTGATTCAGCTAAAAGATGCATCCTTGCTGGTCGCATCCCGCAGCTGCGCCCCCTCTACCCGAGAGGGGAGAGACGCCCTCAGGAAGGATGACGCTGCAAATCCTGAGATCTAAATGCTCAATGAGGAAATCACCAAGCTGGTAAACCAACACAGGAAGAACAAATGGTTGGAAAAGCTTGAGCAGCTGGACAAAGGCTCAAAAAAACTTTGGAGCACCATCAAGCAGCTGACTATCCCTCGTAAAAGCGATTTGGTAACGATCTCGTTTGGGAGCACTACACCTTCTTCCCCTACCAAATGTGCTACCGCCTTTAATAGGCAATTTGTTGCCCACCCTGAGCACGCGGACAACAATAAGCGCAAGATCATACGCAGGATCCGCAACCTTCCCCTTGATGATGAACCGGTGACTTTTGGAGCGGATGAAGTCGTGTTGGCCATTAAAGACTCTAAGCCCTCCAAGGCTATTGAGCCTGATGGCATTGCATCCATCATGCTCAGGCACCGTGGACCATATGGGATCAGATTTCTGACTCACATATTTAACCTGTGTGTCAGATCTCTAGTAATCCCAAGTATTTGGAAGACAGGGAAAATTATCCCTGTACTAAAGGTTGGCAAACCCTCTGACCAAGGTCCTCCTACCGGCCAATCACGCTACTCTCCCCGGTCATAAAAATACTTGAGTCACTGCTGCTTCCTTACCTCAAAGTACACCTCCCCCCGGCCGGTCATCAGCATGGTTTCCAATCTGGCCATAGTACTTCCACAGCTCTCTGCGAGCTTACCACCACTATTGTTGCATTACTCAACAGCACGCGCCCACATGAGAGGTCAATCCTGGTGGCACTCGACCTCTCAAAAGCTTTTGATATGGTAAGCCACACCATACTACTCCAAGACATTGCCCAAAGTAGCCTACCGAACAGGCTTACCAGATGGATGGCTAACTACCTCTCTGGCAGGCAAGCCCATGTTGACTTCAGAGGGAAACAGTCAAAAACGAGAGTCATAAAACAAGGTGTGCCCCAAGGAGGAGTACTCTCCCCTCTACTCTTCAACACCTATGTGTCCAAGATCCCTCAGCCCCCACCCGAAGTCAGCATTGTAACGTACGCAGACGACTGCACCATCATCACCACTGGCCGAGATGTTGGTATACTTGAGCAGCGAATAAACTCGTACCTTCCTAACCTAGCTGACTTCTTTACCAGTAGGAACCTCAGCCTCTCCGCTCCCAAATCGTCCGCTACCCTCCTCACCACATGGACAAGAGAGGTCAGGCAAATCCTTGACATTCACATCAACGGACTAGGGATTCCGACTGTCAACAACCCCAAAATCCTCGGGGTCACTTTTGACTCCCTATTCACTTTCGCCAAGCACTCCGAGGGCGTAACAAAAAAGGTCAGAAGCCGGACCAAAGTTCTTAAGGCAATCGCAGGCAGCACGTGGGGCAAAGAGAAGGAGACCGTCACGACCACGTACAAGGCGATCGGCAGATCAATGGTGAATTATGCTGCTCCCATCTGGTCTCCGTCAATCAGTGACACTCAGTGGCGAAACCTCCAGCTTGCCCAAAACGCGGCGCTGAGAGTAGCCACGGGCTGTCACACCATGACGCACCCCGATCACCTGCATCAGGAAACGGATGTTCTCCCTGTACGCCTCCACAACAAACTCCTCACGCAGCAGTTCCTGATTGGATGTCACCTCGAGTCTCACCCTAATCAAGCCTGCACCCTGCAGAGCATGTCCAGGCGTCCCAAAGCTGTAAGGCATGACCTTAGGAATGAGCTGCCTCCAGTCAAGCAGCTCCTCGGAACCGGCCCACACACTCTGACCTCTTGTGCTGAGGCTAAAAACCAGGCCCACACTAACATCGTCACTGTGGCAATTGATTCTTACAAATCAAACATAGTCCTCGGAGGACGACCACCGCCAATAGACGACTCGGAGAAGACTTTACCGCGCCCCACCAGAGCATCACTATCGCAGCTCCGATCCGGGAAATGTAAGCTGCTAAACAGCTACCTCTCTCGCATAAACCCGGAAGCGGTGGACGAGTGTCCCAGATGTGGCCACAGCCCGCATGACACAGGACACCTCTTCGAATGCCCTCTCAATCCCACTGCCCTCACACCCCTAGACCTCTGGACCCACCCAGTCGAGGCAGCTACCTTCCTCGACTTGGTACCCCCATTAGCTTCTACATCTACTTATTAATTTTGTACCCTCTACCTTTCTCTTTTGTTTCTTTCTTCCCTACGTACAATCTTCCCCAACCGCTACTACAACAACAACCCGGCTCTCCAGACAATCGGATCTTACCGGAGCCTACCCGAGTCCCCCAGACTCGGCCAAGGATTGTCACCCCACGGAATTGTGGAATCGGGTATGTACACCCACCCATCCTTTCTACCTTTTTACCCCCCTCCCTCTTTTTCCCATCTATTTGTTTTTTTCATTTCTGAGTGGGCAACAACGGCCTGCCTGCTCAGAACACTACTTCTATGCGCCGGTGATGTCGAATCCAACCCAGGGCCCAAAACATGATGTGCCCTGCCTGCAAGGGCAGAATAACCACCAGAGGATATTCATTTGAGTGCTCCAACTGTCTCCAGTTGCTGCATCTAAAATGCTCTGCCCTCAAAAAGCCACGCGACTACAGCAGACCCTTCAATGGCCCTTGCTGTAATCGTTCAACACCAAGTGGCAGCCCTATCCCCTCTGCTAACTTGCCGCAACTGAGCGCCACGCAGCCCCAACAACAACACACACCGCCGCCACAACCACCGGCCATTACGCAATCTTCCTCGAGACCTGCGCGCTCGGCAAGGGCTGCCGCACAGTCGCAGCGCCCCACATCTGCGCAAAGGCAAGACCTACATCCAGCAGCGCACTCCTCACACACCACCACAAACCCGCAGTCTACAGAGGAGCTCAAAGTCATCCAATGGAACTGCAATGGACTCCGACCCAAGATCGCCGAGCTTGCTGACTACATGAGCCGCAACAAAGTCTGGATAGCAGGTCCAAGAGACAAAAATTACTATTTCAACTACTTTAGAATAGAGCTCAAAGACCCTCCTATTTTCATAAATTTCGATGCATTTATATCAGCTTGATGGACAAAGCTACAGACAGTTAATCCTGAAATATGAGATAACATTTATGGCAGACCATCCAGATTCATACACGCAATGTTATAGGAAATATTAATAGATCGTGATCTAGCATAGACCTTAAATTTAAAGTCAATCAAAAGCACAATAATAACACTCAGGCAGTACTAGATTTGAATTATTTCGGCTAAATTCATTTTTGCTTGATATTAAACCATTTCGCCCGAATGAACTGAATGGGTTCCGCACTCACCATCCTCATTTAAGCTATTTCTGTCTTCTTGGCGAAACCTACTCTAAATTATGGCTTCATCTCGTTTGCTTAATAAAACGAGAGCATAAGTTAATGTCGGTCCTGCCCGACTTCGATATACCCGTTACTCCGGGGAATTAGTGTTAAGCATTAATATTATTTTGAACATTTTAACATTATGTAAGCAAACAGCGCATGCGGCCCAGATAAGTATGCAACGTTTTTTGTAACTTTTATAACTCTGTCATTTATTATCCGATCTTTATGCTCTAGGTCTTCTAGTCACTGAGACCTAGGTGTTCATACAGACAGATGGACAGACGGACGGACATGGCTATTTCGATTCGGCTATTGATGCTGATTAAGAATGTATATACGTCATGAGTTAGGAGATGCCTCCACCTGCCTGTTATAAACATTTGCATGACTAGTATACCCCTTTTACTCTACGGTTAACGGGTACAAAAAAATAAGCATTTGTCAAAATTATATTCCAAAGAAAAACCTTCCTCTTCGGAAGGGGTTAAGTCGGTCGATCGAGGAGGCCAATAACAAGAAAGAAAGTCGGTCAAGCTATAACACTATAACTATAACATACTCTGTACCAGAGCATTTTTTTATTCGAATAGATAACGAATAATTTTTCAGAAAATTAATATTATTCGAATGATGCTTTATTTGAACAAATTTATTCCAAATAAAAGTATCCAAATTTATTTGTTTGACAAAATATTCGTGTCAGAATATATTATCTGCGAATAATTTTTTCACGAACAACAAATTTCTATTATAGGTGCATAAGCCCAAAAAACTTATCCTCACTATCTTACGCTTAGTTCGGCATGTCCAAAACCCAAGAAATTACACGAACTACCTTTTTATTAAAATTTATTTAATCTTCCTTAACAAGCAGCGCCAGAGGCCCTCTCTGGAAAACCTAGGCTTTTAACCAGACACGCGGGTATGACAAGATCCACATCTTTTGTCATCCTGTCATTTAGGGGTTTCAACGCCTTCTTATCTGAGCCAGATTTATTCGTTTTATTCATTCATTTTATTTAAATAACGAATAATTTTATCTAGATAATTCATTCGAATGATCGTTATTTATTTTTAATTATTTACAAATAAAATTTCATAAATAACATTTGATTTCAAATAATTATCTAGATTATTTTTATTCGAATAATGCCAATCTGTTGAATGGTACCGTTACCGTACTTTGCTTTATATTTTGTTATTCACACAGAGCTGTCAGTCAATTTTGAAGCTGCGAGTTTGGTGTGAACTCATGCTGCGGGTTTTCGCAGCTTCGACTATGTTGCGCCCAGTGTATAAAGGCTATAAGCTTGCAAAACAAGTGGAATAATACTATGGTGGCTGAGTTTCTAGAATCCTTGCGTCGTGCTGAACGACAGCGCAATTGGAGCTTAATCCCCAGATAGGAATCTAGTGAAGGCCTTCGTGCCAGCTCCCCCCTTGTGAAGTATAACGGAGTGTAGGAGTGGTTGTAGTGGATGAGGAATTCCCACACATCTTGATTTTTATGCATTGACCACTATCCAAAAAAAACAAGAAGTGTAAGAGCGACCCAGGGCCCAGTCAGAGTCCAAGGGATAGATGTGAAGCAGCAATCTGAAGCTGCGGCAATACACCTCTACAGCTAACAGAGCAGAAAACAGCAGAATGGGCATATACTGGTAGCTTTTACACAGCTTCCAGCATACAGCTCGATGAATTTGAGCGAAAAGTGGATGAGATCGCAACAGATTCGCTCAGCCGACAGTCAGTATATTGGCTGGACAAATGAATAAGCTTTGCTGAACACAGAAGGAAAATCTACAGATTCAGGGGCATAACGTTGATTAATAATCGATCATATGCTGACCCTTGCCTAGCTAAAAATATGACATGAAAGTCTCTGATGTACACCCATAGCGACCACCAAGCTATCGTAAGCATTGCTTACTAAGCAACATCCAAACACAACAAGCAGACAGTGCACAATCGCTGGTTCCACAAGTCGATTGAGAGTGATGAGGGTCTTCCGTATCGGAGGCTGCCACATTAACACTTGCGGATGAGAGCAGGAGCTACAGAGCATTCGCTGGTGAGAGTAGAGGCCATTAACTACAGACCATTAACGAAGGGAGCATACGATGGCAGACGCGATGGATGTTTACAACCAACAGCAGGGTGACAAGACAGCGCTAATAGCAGACATACGGCGGTGGGTGGGTAGAGCCAAGCATAGGCGTTGGGAGACCATTCACAGTCGCTGACTTGATGGATATCCTACTTAGCGATGATCGACAATAATGCTGCTATTTGCACAATATAATCATTAAATCCTTGCGTCGCACTGTCAGAGAGCACCATTTAAATTCGAGCCCCAGATTTGGATCTTGCTAATGCTTTGATGCCATCTTCCCCTCATGAAAGTAATACTTAGCGGTGGTTTCGGGAGAGGAAATCGAAGAATGGGGGAGGTGTTAGGGGCCGAGGAATTTCAAGTCCCTTGCTTTTAAGTATTCCCAAAATTTAATTTATTTATTAAAGTATTCAATGCATTCCCAATATGGCCGGATAGAGCTGCATTATAAACGCACTAAAGAATACGGAAGTCCCAGAATACCTTCAAAATAAGGCGCTGAGCCGTAATAAGAGGCAGACTACAGCTTCGTGCGTTACACAGTGACTGGAGAAGTAGCACAAGGTTCTGTCTTGGGAACACTTCTGCGAAACCTGATTTACAATGGTACTTTACAGGAACAGCCGGATGGCGCAATAGTTAGAAGCTTAGCGGACGACAATCCAAACAGTCTCCGAGTATGCATCATTGGTGATAGCTGGCATCATCCCACTGGATTTCGGGGCTCTGGAATCTGCAGAGATCAGAAGACGATCGACGTCCTATCCCAACGACTTGAAGCGCACTGAGCAACCTTGCACCGTTGGCAAAAGCGATACACAGAGTCAACCAACGGACGTTGGACTTAAAGATTTGAGTGGAATGAAGACATGGTCGTTTCGACTACTCCCTGACTTGACTCCTGACCCGACATGGGTGCTTTAGACTTATAAATGAATGTAATATACACAGGATTGGGGTGGGGAGGACACTACCCGCTTGAAAACTGGTGAACATTATGCTTCAGTCGAAACGAAGCTGCTCAGCGAAAGCCAAATGGAGACCGCAACAAACGGTGCTTTTTATCAGCTTTCGGATTAGACTAACAAATAATATAGATACAAAATCAAAAAATGTATGACATGTTTCGCGTGCTGTGTGGCATGTGGCACCGTCTTGGTGATACCACATGTCAGCCAAGTCCAGCTATTTCATTTTGGGATATCATCGCACGGATCCGCTTTTCTACCACAGTAAAGTTCCTGCCCTCGTCATCAATAAGTCCGGTGCAATGATGCCACCGGCCCATAATCCACACCCAACAGTGCATTTTTCAAAATGCATTGGCAGTTCTTGCAATGCTTCTGTCTGCTCTTCACTCCAAATAGCGCAATTGTGGTTGTTTACGTAGCCATTCAACCAGATTTGAGCTTCGTCGCATAACACAATTTTCCTTTAAAAATGTGAATCTTCATCCAACTTTGCCAGCGGACATTCACCAAAAGCTGTTAGTCTGTTAGATTTAGTCACAAATCCTGAATAGCCGCCTCAGAAGGTCATCCAAACTGACCAAAAACTGGAAGAAGTGAACGATGTACTTTCTGAACCGAGCATGAATTTAATTGATTGAACCGTCCTGCTGATTAAACTACCGCTTGGGAGTTATACAAACAAAGGCTAAACACTTATTAAAAAGCTATCAGGAAAGCTAAGCGCTCCTCCTGGGCCCATTAATGTAGCACCATCGAATCTACCACTGATGCACCTCGGCTTAGAAGGTTTCGGAGGTTGTTTGCCATTTCATAGCATCAGAGGAGTAACGCATAAAAAATTGAACTTTTTTTGTTTAATTCGTGAACAATGGGTTTTAGAAGAAATAGTAAATCGAACATAAATAACTACTTTCGGAAGCTTTTGGTGTAACAAGGTAATTAGTTTTTACAGATCTTGCTTTGCATAAAAATGGCATCTAAAGGCATCGGGACATCGAACTTCTACGGCAAGCGATTTGACAACTAAAGAGTGCTTTGGAGTTTGTGGAAAGGTCAAAAAGTACCAATTACGACATTACATTGATTCCACCAGATGCCGATGGCCTTACGAATGAGGAGGAGGGCGACGACGCACAGTGTAAGATTTTGCCGATCTGGGACGACTAAAATAAAAAAAAAAAGTGCTACAAATGCAATGATTTTTTGCATATTATAGTAAAATATCCAATTGTTATAGAGATAAACAAAAATCAGAATGAAATTATCATTAACAGCAACAAAACGGTCATTAAACAGGCCTTATTGCAACGCTCGCCAAATTACATTTGACACCCGGCAGCCAGTTACACAATTAAAGTGATTAAAATTATGTCGTAAGTGTCTTGTTTCCCAAGAGTGTTAATTATACCCTTGCAAAGGGTATTTTAATTTTGCCCAGAAGTTTACAACGCACAGAAATATTAATTTCCGACCCCATAAACTATATATATATTCTTGATCAGGGTGACGAGCTGAGTCGCCCCCGCAATTTAGAAAAAACGTCATATCTCCCACAGTTTTGAAGATAGATGGCTTGTTCCTTCTGGACACATTAAGTTATTAGGATAACTTATCCGCCAAAGGTCCGCCAAAGGAATGAAGAAGATCGGATGAACCGAAAACCGTTCGTTATGATCAAAAGACAAATTTTCTTGGTACAGAGTATGTTATAGTCTGGCTTGACCGACTTTCTTTCTTGTTCTTTTTGATGGAAACGTCTCCAAACTTTGTAATCGTGTTTTCTATGTTTTTTATAATTCTACCACGTTCTATTAAAATCGAACAACAATATGGTATGGCTGCCATTCAAAAGATAGGTCTGAAAACAGTCTTAGTTAGAAAAGCTCTTGTTTTTAATGGTAGCATCCAATTTTGTATTTGATTGTTTCACATGCTTTCACATAATTTAACAAACTTTTGGCCAAATAGGATGACTATATCATATAGCTCCCATACGAACGATCGGTCGGAAAATGGGAAAACGCGTATTTTTGAAAATATTTAAGCGAGGACTTGCAAGGCTATACAAAATTCGGCACAGACGAAGTTAGCTTAGCTTTCTCGATTTTTCTTAATTTTTAATAGTTTACCTGTAAAATTTTAAAGACCGGAGTTTAATACCCATACTGGAACATTTTGTATAATTTTTCCCATCAACACCTAAAAAGTAAGAAAATTAGCAATCTCTTGTTGCTTCAATGGACTATAACTTCTATATTCTATCGTGTTCGATGGTTCTGCAACATGGGGAATAAGGGGATGGACTTTCAGAACATGATCCAAAGAGAAAAAACTGCTTTTATTGCAGATCTTAGAGTTATTCATGTTAATGTGCTCCAATCTAATTCACATGTAATCGAAAGCAGCTCGATATTTGGTGGTATTGTGCTGTTGAGCGGTCACACTGGAGTCTGTTTCTATGCAAGTTGGAGCTAAAACTGCAATTTGATCCTGGATGTTCTTCACTTTATTTATAATTAGATCGCGAGTTCTTTTGTGAAAATAAATTTGACATTATCTGGATGAGGATGGGGCAGGCTTTTGCCTATAATTGCTTGTGTCGATTTTTTATCGATGATTTAAGTTGAATGGAACCTCACTTGAAAATCATAGCCTAGCATTCTCAAATTTCAAAAAGAGCTTCGCGTGATAAAAAACTTCTGCTCAAATCTAGGTGCTCACATCCGCAAAGCTAGCGAAGCAGTGATAGCGACCCTAAACTTGGTATGTATTAATTTTTGATACATCCACACAATTCTACTAAGTTTCAATAGCTCTTAAACTATGGCTGTAACGGATTTTTGTCGTCTCAGATTGGCAAAATCTTGCACTGTGCAACGACGAGCTCTACGCCAAAGATATGCAGGAAGACGTTCAAGGTATAATGGAGGTATTCTATAGCAGTGATGTGCCACTTGAGGAACTGCGCTCCACACTAAAATCTTCAAAACCATGCGAAAATGATCCAAAGAGGTCGAAAAAACCATGCTCCTTTGAAATGCCAGCAACCAGTTATATAATATTATGGATAATAAGATGAATTTGATTTTGGAATTAGGTGCGAAGTGAACAGTCGAAGTCTTCGAAGCATTTTTCGACGAAGAAGTGGTGGCTTTGATTGTTGACCAAACACGGATCTATGCTTCAGGCAAACGACCACAATTTTTCGTTCACCGCAGAAGATCTGCATATCTTTTTGGGCATTTTACTATATAATGGCTATCACTCATTGCCGAGAGAAAACATGTATTGGCAGTTGGATGAAGATAACCCTATGCCAATGGTTGCCAACTATATAGCACGAAACAGATTTAAAGAAATCAAAAAATATCTTCATCTTGCAGACAAAATCAATATGGTAGCTACTGACAAAATGGCAAAAGTAAGGCCTTTGCTGACACTACTCTGTCAAAAGTTTTGCCAATTTGGATATACGCATGAAAAGCTTCCGCTCGACGAGTCAATGGTTCGATTTTATGGCAGCTACTTCTCAAAACAATTCAGCCAACGGTGTGAGTGCTCAAAAACAACAAAAGCCACTTGGATCGAGGGTTGTTGTTTATTTTTTGGATAAAGTTCCCAATCCTTCTGATCCAAAGTCTTCTTTGATAATTTTTAACATCACATGCTCTCCCTGGTTATGTTGAAGCATAAATGATTCCGAGCTATTGGTACGGTACGAGAGTCTAGAACTAAGAAATGCCCTTTGAAATCAAAAGCCGTATTCAAAAGGGAAAGAAGAAGATTTTATGATTACTGATTTGACAATGATAACAAAATACTTTTTGTCAAGTGGAATGACGACAGCGCTGTAATCGTTGGTTCGAACTTTGTAGCAATTGAGCCGATGCACTCCGTCAACCGATGGTGCTCAATCACAGAAGCAAAAAATCATGTCAAACAGCAAAAACTAATTGCGGAGTATAACTCAGGAATGGGAGTCGTTGACCTTCACGACACGATTCCGCGGAAAAAAAAATGGTGTTGGCCTCTTTTCACTGCTATTATAAGTTCCCTTATGGTCAATGCATGGAAGTTGTACAAAGCGGCAAACCATTCTAAAGGGTGATTTTTTACCTATTATCTTTTTGGCAACACTGGTTTAAACAGCTCACGCACGTTTCGTGTTTTGTTTCACTGTCAAACATCTTTAGTTTGGTCTATAATTTAACCATGAATCGTCTTACAAACGAACAACGCTTGCAAATTATTGAATTTTTTTATCAAAATGCGTGCTCTGTTAAGAAATTTCATCGCGCGCTTCTTCCATTTTATGGTCAGATTAATCGACCCACTGAAGCGGCTATTCGGGCTATTGTGACTACATTTCGCACCAAATTTACATTGTTGGACATTAAACCACCAACACGCTTACGTAGAGTGCGAACTGAAGAAAATATCGCAGCTGTATGGGCCAGTGTTAATGATGACCATCAATTATCGATTCGTCGCCGTTCGCAGCAATTGGGCCTCTGTTACTCAACAACGTGGAAAATTTTGCGGAAGGATTTAAGTGTGAAAGGTCAAAATACAGCTGGTGCAAGAATTGAAGCCGAATGGGCTCTTGGAAAGTTGGCCTAAGATCGACTTTTTTTTTACCGAAAAATTGTGTTCAGAGACGAAGCTCATTTTTGGCTCAATGGGTATGTAAATAAGCAGAATTGACGATTTTGGAGTGAACATCAGCCAGAAGCATTGCAAGAGCTACCACTGCATCCAGAAAAAGTCACAGTTTGGTGCGGTTAATGGGCTGGTGGCATCATTGGACCGTACTTCTTCGAAAATGATGCGAATCGTAACGTAACTGTGAATGCTGAATAGTGAATGGTTTGCCCAAAATCAAGAGCTTGACTTGCATGACATGTGGTTTCAACAAGACGGTGCCACATGCCACACAGCACGCGCAACAATGGACTTATTGAGAGGCGAGTTCGGTGAACATTTTATTTTACGTTCGGGGCCGGTCAATTGGCCGCCTAGATCGTGCTATTTAACGCCTTTAGACTATTTTTTGTGGGGCAATGTTAAAGCACATGTCTATATACAGACAAGCCCGCTTCAACTGAAGCATTGGAAGACAACATTGAAGCATTTATTCGTGAGATACCAGCCGAAATGTTGGAAAGAGTATGCCAAAATTGGACTAAATGGATGGACCATTTGAGGCGCATTCACGGTCAACATTTGCATGAAATAATCTTTAAACATTAAATTATAAATTATTATAAATTATTATTATTAAATTACCGTATTTTTACTGAATTTTAAGTGTTTTTTTTAAAACTTTCCTATAGCTCTTAAAAAATCACCCTTAACTATGACATTACTGGAGTTTCATCATGATATTGTCCATCATTACCTGCGAAATTATAGGCAATCATCATCATTACTTAAGAGATTAACCGTGTCCAGTGTACCAACTACTCCTGGAAATCATTTTCCAAAAAGAATAATAGACCCATTGCGCTGTCGTCGATGCTATAACCGAATAAGATGGGCTTGTGAACAATGCGAAGTAGCACTGTGCGTGGAAAAAGAGTGCTGGAAACTTTTTCATACCCAAAAAAAAAATGAGAACAACTAAGCTTATACATTGTGCGCTTGGGAACAGCTCCAAAAACCAACTTATCAAAACATTTATATGCTAGTTATATTCCTTGTGTTAGAAAAAAACGAATGGAATAAACAAAATTGGTTTTAACTGGTCTTGGCTCTTAATGGGTAAACCCAATAACTCTAATTAGGCCTCACTACGTTTCTACGAATCATGCCAACACCATTGTCACAGAGGCCAGAATTAAGTGGGCTATCGATTCTTTCGAACCATTTAAGTCGCCTGGCCCAGAGAACATATTGGGTGCACAATGACCTGGTTTTATACAATCTATGTAAGGTGTCTCATGATCCACTATATCCCCACCAAATGGAGAGAAACTAACGTTGTATTCATACCGAAGGCTGACAAAGCTTCACATGTGTATTCAAACGATTATAGGCCAATCAGCCTATCCTCATTTCTACTCCAAACTCTTGAGAGTCTTTAAGACGTACACCTAAGGCGACAACATGTTTATAGCAAGGGTAGGTCCACAAATCGCCCTGCACTCTCTGGTTTCAAGGATTGAAAGATCTCTTGAAGTCAAAGATTATTCTCTAGTAGCATTTCTCCACATTAAGGGTGCGTCTAATAACGTCCAACCAAAAGCCATCACCTCAGCCTTGACTTATGTGGCAGTAGATGTGCCCCTGGTTAGATTTATCGACCAATTGCTAACCAGCAGGACGGTGTATTCCGAGCTTGGTGCATCTGCTCGCAGATACGTTAACAGAGGTACTCCGCAAGAAGGCGTACTCTCTCCGCTACTATGGGTTGTTAACCAATTGCTGCGGCTTATGGAGACGCTTTGTGACCTCATGCAGAACGCACTGGCTACACTCGCTCAGTGAACAGCATTTTGCGGAACTCTGGAATGACAACATTAACAACCGCATACAAAAGGCAACCATTGCTCGTTTCTCTTGGAAAAAGGCCATGGGTCGCAAACTGCGGTTTTCCCATTCTATGGTACCTTGGCTTTACACATCCTTAGTCCGCCACATACTACACTACGGAGCAGTGTTTAAATTGCTTTACTGAAAGTAGCAAAAGTTCTAAACTTCTGATTAACTGAGCAGTAAGTTTTTTTTAACTTAAGTATTTTGTTGCTACTTAAACTGCTGCTTTGAAAATCTCAGAAGTCAGTGTCAAAGCAATATAAAAAAAAAGAAATTTTGAAAAAAAGGAAAGCATATCAGAAGTCCATGCTTTGAAAGGTTTTCATTTAATTGATTGCGACTTTCCGAACTATTGTAAGTCTAAGCTAACAGTCGACGAATACTTCGTCAGTCGACAGTCAGTGCTTTAAAAGTTTTTCATTTGATTCGAAATTGGATATCGCCATGGGAATAGTGAATGTACCGGATGAGCGCTTGTCGAGTTATGATCAAAAGACTGTTCGCTGCTGCAGCTTAGTAGCAGTGCTGCTTTAATATAATTCGTTGGTACAGAGTATGTTATGGTCGGGCCTGACAGACTACTTTCTTGTTTTTAATTACAAAATGGTATTAGTGGAAGAAAATGCTACTGTTATTTTGGGCTGCTTGAAGTGTTGTACCTCAGTGGGGGGCGCAATAGACCAGGATTGGTTGCGGTGCACTACTTTCCCAACAACGAATATTAATAATACACATTTCTCTCATTTCCTTCTTTTCACACGAATATCAGATGCAGTGACGTTCGCAGGCTTTTTCAATGGGAGTGGCATGCTATAGAAAATTTGCTTTAGACAGAGCGACGACACTAGGCCCCCGTCTTGCGCTGTACCAAAAGCTTGGCATAGTCGGAGGAAGCCTCCTTGGACTGCTGGTGCTTTTTCTTGGGGGCAACGTGTCTGCACTTGCGCTGCAGGTTTACGAAAGTAATCCGATTCTGGGGGGCTTTGAAGCCCTTTTTGTGGCTCTTTTTCATATCCTTGGCCGGCAGGAGGCTACGAATCACTAACCAACACACAATATCCTCCTTGACAGAATTTGGAATCAAAATAACAGAATTAAACACTGACAAAGCAGCCTACGATATTTACATAGATTTACATTACTGTTTGCTTAGACTTACAATAATTCGGAAAGTCGCAGTCGATCAAATGAAAAACTTTCAAAGCTTTGACTGCTGATATGCTTTCCTGTTTTTCAAATTTCGTTTTTTTGATTTTGCTTTGACACTGACTTCTGAGATTTTCAAAGCAGCAGTTTAAGTAGAAGTCAATTGGCGCTTTCAGCAGACAAATCCAATTTAAGATTACTGATATTCGATTTGCGATTGACAATGATTCTCTGCTGAATGTCACTGATTGCTAAGTTAGGCTATTTTCTGGCTTTAATACATTTCGTCAACTCATTTAATGCATTATTTTTAAGGGCTTTTAACGCTGTTAGGTTGTCTGTTAATTTTTAGTTTTGGGGTAAATTGTTGGACGAGCAATCAATAAACTGTCACCAATCATAGATTTTGTATGATTCTGTCTCAGCAAACAAGATTGTCATATATACCAATCGCAATCGGCAATAATTGTATTCAGCAGGTAAAATCGGTCATCATAAATCAGTATTCGTAAATCGGATTTGTCTGCTGAAAACGCCCAATGAAATGAATAATTTTCTAAGTTTTCAAACACTGCTACGGAGCACTAGTTTGGTGTCCAGCGCTTGGGAAACAATCAGTCCCCAACAATCTGCATACTGAAAAGTGCGGAAATCTGTATTAGCGGCGCTCTCCGAACAACACTGCTAAATACTATTTTCCACCTCCTTCCACTAGACCTTATACCAAAGCAACTGTCGACTTTTGTCTATAACAACGGCCCTTAGAATCCGATGCCTTAAAAGGGGGGATTTCGGGAATGTCCACCATACTCATTAAGCAAACGGGTATACCGTTAAATACTGACTACCGTATACCACAAACGAAGTTCGCCAAATCATCCGACGTCTGTATTGCAAGCCGACACGAGTGGGACAACCTTCCCCAGAGCAGAGCCAGAGTAGGGCCCCGCCCTGAATAGAAAGAGACTTAGGACACTTTTTCAACCTCTCCTGCTCAATCTCTCGGAGACATCCGAACTAGAGATCCCAGTTCTACTTAAATTCATTCTGTCCGCACAATGGTTCAGTACCGTGGATCCCAGTCATTAACAGAAAAAGGGTTAAAGGTCTAAGTAGCCGGACGACCTGTCGCAGCCATCGCAACCTAACCTAACCTAACCTATGAATTTTAATAATACAATTCAATTATCTGCAAACGTTGCAATTCGTTTTTTGTTTGAAAGTTAATTCATGGTTAATTTATAGACCAAACTGAACATGTTTATCAACTATCAAACAGTCAAAAACAGTGTTGCCAAAACAAAAGTTTCTAATAAAATCACCCAGCTTTAAATTTAATATTATAAATGCGTGAAGGGATCCGACATTCTAACTTGCTTTAAACATAATGACTTCTAACCAGCTATTAAAACGAGAGAACAAAAAAATAATTTGTGAAACAATTATATTTACTTATTAGAGCGCACTTTTTTGTATGGAAAATTTAAAGTTTTACTGGCGCCCCCCCGATTCGCTAGTTTATGGCGTATATTTAACGAGAAAAAAACAAAAAGTTCAAAAGTTTATGTTTTGATCAGTGTTTGAAAATGCTATGCTATTTCGTAGTTTTTTATTTTTGCTCCTGCTTCTGCTCTGAATTTGATAGGAGCAGAGCAGTAGCATAAGCACAAAATTTCATCTGGAGCACTATAGCTTTGTTCCGTGCTGACAATTTTTTCAACGCTATAGAAATAGCATAAAAAAAACTACTATCAAAATACTATCTGGAGTTATAGCAATAGCAAAAAATATCGGAGCAAATCGGGCATTTAAATACTTGTAAAAGTTCCCGGGACACCCTATATGAGTTTGTCCTCACTGATTTACTGATTGGCAATCATCGCACAGCTTAAACGGTAAAAGATAGAAGGCTGAAATTTGCACAGGAGTTTCCTTCTGTGGCGAAAAAGCGTACTAAGACGGGGCTTGACTTGGAAAAGATGGCAGCTTTACCATATAGTTGTATGATCCAATCTTAGTGGAATCATAAAAAAATAATAGCAAATCATTTGAAAAAATCAAAATATTCTCATTAGAACTGGAATTATGCTATCGTCAGCCGATCCGGCAGGTTCCGACAAGTGTGCAGCGTATTTTTACCAAAAAATTTCGTGCAAAGGATGGTCAAGACAGTTGGGAAACTGTAGACAGCTGGGAGATAGAATTGAAACAAACAGACCAACGGACGGACGCACGGACAGACGGACATGGCTGTCTGAAGCGTTTATAATAGACGAACAAAATAACAAAAATAAAAAAAATCGAGATTTAAGTTTGAATATAAAGTTTTCTTAAATCACTCATACGCAGTGTTGCCTATTTTCATATTTTTTATTATTTATAAATAGTTGGCGTTGATTGGATTGAAATTTTATTCGAATTTAACATATGATATGAGAAAACTATGTTTGCTTGTTTTTTTTAAAGCTGCAGTTTTTAGCTGGCTCGTGGTCATGTTGTGCTGTCGCACAATTCACATACTGTCACATATTATATTTGCAATAAAAACTAAGCCAACCCTTTTTATGCAAATGGTACAGTCAAATTGTCCAGTCGTTTGTAACGCTTAGAAGAAAGCATCTCCGACCACATAAAGTACTATATATACATTCTTGAAATGCATCAATAGCCGAGTTCCCTCCTTCTAAATAGCCCTTTCGTTATATGACCATTAGACTTACCCTTAAAAATAGATTTGAAAGCGCGGGGCAGAAATTGCTTTCCGTAGTCCCAAAACAAACCATAAACGAGAGCGTAAGTAAAAGTCGGCCCTGCCCGACTTCGAAATACCCGTTACTAAGGGCAATTGGTGTTTAATAACTTCATGCGGCTCAGATAAGTATTTAATATTTTTTTAACTCTGCCATTTATTATCCGATCTTTACGAAAATTTGTGAGATTGTAGATATTGCCCATATACACTACACTGCAAATACACAGAGCTCAATATCTTTAAAATGTAGGAGAAAATCACCATTTTTTTTATTGCGAGGGTGGGAGGGGGCGTGGCCAAAATTTGAAATAAACTCGATCTGCGTGCAGACAATACTAGTCT
Source organism: Lordiphosa andalusiaca (assembly GCA_035044965.1). Taxonomy (NCBI): domain Eukaryota; kingdom Metazoa; phylum Arthropoda; class Insecta; order Diptera; family Drosophilidae; genus Lordiphosa; species Lordiphosa andalusiaca. The sequence goes on along the minus strand of JAWNNM010003610.1, from coordinate 283,125 downwards.
ACATTTAAAATTTGGTGGCTCTAGTTCTTCTAGTCTTTAAGATCTAGGTGTTCAAACAGACAGACGGACATGGCCATATCGATTCGACTATATGTATATACTTTATGGGTCGGAGATGCTTGATTCTGCTTCTTCTTCTTCTCTTCCTTCTTCTCCTTCTCTTCGAGTATCGGGTATACAAATTTGGGACCGATCGGATAATGTTTGATGGCCGCACCATCGACCTAAAGTTTCAAAAAGTCAAATGCATGGTGGAAAATGGGGGAATATTTTACACCAGGTTTTTCTGCAATATTTTTTTGTTTTTATTAATAATATATATCTAGTCAGTAGTTAAAAAAAAAAAAAGCTGCCAATTCAAGAACACAACAACTGATTTCTGGCACTTGAAGTAGGGTTTTTGTAACTTTTTTTCCACATATTGAGTCAAAATTGTTATACTTAAAAATAATAGCAAACAATAAAATGATAACTCAGTGCTACCACAAAAATATATACTTTCAAAACTACCTACCTTACGCTGTAGAGCTGGTTGATTATAGTATTTCGCAATACATTATTTCTTCCTAACAGCCCGCAATTCTGCAGTTATGGCACAGTTATTACTCCTTCATTACTTTGCCTTCAGTATGACGGATATAATCCGATACAGTCTGGTTTACTTTGCCATATGTATCGCCGCTTTGTAAGTGATGTGCGCACAACCTGCATTACTGGTAATAAAAGATGTATGCTGGAGCCGAACTGCCATCGGATTAACATTACAATTGCGCATTACTTTTTTTTAAATTGTAATGCGGATTGTGCGCAGTCCGATAAGTATCCCTTTATGGAAAAGCAGCAGTTGTAGTTCATTAATTTTCCGTCAGGTGTAATGCATATTTTCGACAGAACACATTTAGCTGTGCGCCGCTGGGACGCTGCTCTATTCGATTGCCGACGGCAAATTTTAGGGGTTAGTTTTTGTGTGCACAGCTTACTTTACATCAATTTTTTGAGTATCCTGCGGTAATTAATTATAAAACAAGAAAGAAAGTCGGTCAAGCCCGACTATAACATACTCTGTACCAAGAAAATTTGATCATAACTCGAAAACCGTTCATCCGATCTTCTTCATTTCTTTGGCGGATCGATAAGTTATCCTAATAACTAAATATGTCCAGAAGGAACAAGCCATCTATCTTCAAAACTGTGGGAGATATGATTTTTCTAAATTGCGGGGGCGGGAGGGGGCGTGGCCAAAATTGAAAATAAACTTGATCTGCCTGCAGACATAAGAAACATATGTCCCATACATGTCAAACCTCTATCTCTTACCATCTCTGAGATCTGTGCGTTCATACGGACAGACAGACGGACGGACGGACAGACGGACAGACGGACATGGCTATATCGATTCGGCTGTTGATGCTGGTCAAGAATATATATACTTTATGGGGTCGGAGATGCTTCCTTCTGGATGTTACATACTTTTGCACAAACTTATAATACTCTATGTATGTACCTTCGGTACAGAGTATAATTATGCTTGGTTAATAGATGGTGAGCATGACAACCCATTGTTGTTGCGTATGTCGAGTTGATGTGACAAACATTGCCATAAGACGTACATTCATCTTCAAAATTTCAAAAACAAATATATGAAAACAAATGAACAGGGTGTTTTGTGGTCGGGAAACTCGACTGCAGCACCCTTACTTGTTCTACCTTAAGTTTTGTGAAAGCCCCCAAAATCTGTCCCTGCGTCCACCACTGGTGGCAGTACGGGTCGCTGCCTGAATTCTCTACCGATAAAATAATTTCAATACGGTTGGAGGTCAACGAAAGAAATATCCATATCAATAAAAATAGCGATAGCAATAACGACAATAACGACACTAACAATAACAATAACAATAAGAGTATAACTGCCCTTGCGGCCCACTGTGCTAAAAGCAAACATTACTCAGATTACAAACATTACTCAGCAGTGAGCACATTTTAAAAAGAGCAGAATTACACATTTTTAACACACCCACACATGTTAGACTAATAGTCCATTTAAATTAGTGTTTCACTACGGATAACAAGCTGAAAATTTGTATATCATAGCCGTTGTGAGGTCTATGCAACTGCAGTCATTTCCCGCTACTTAATAAAGCGAGCTGACCAACTGACAACACAACATGCTTCGAAAAATCTTTCTCAACCTGGTCACCCTGGTAGCAGTCCGTTTTTACGTCTGTTGTGCTCGAGCTTGGTCACCCTTACGGGTAGCATTGCCCTATCTAGTGCAGCCGCTGTTGCTTAATGCGCTTCACAAGATCAGTGTCCATTCATAGAGTTCGTACAGTTCTTGATTCTTTTGGATGCGGAATTTGCCGCCTTAGAGGTCCATAAATACTGCGAAGATCTTTTTCTTCGTATCACGCCAATGGCATTCGCATCCGCAGCTGTTAATGTGCATGCTTCTGCGCCTTATTGCAGGACTGGAATGATAAGCAACTTGTATAGCGTAATGTTCGGTTTTAGAAAGAGGGCTCTGCTCTTGAGCTGCCTACTGAGCCTTTAGTAGCATCGGATGCAAGAATAATTCTTCTTCGAAATTCCAGACTAATGTTGTTGTCGGTAAATATCATTGTTCGGAGGTAGACAAAATCCTCAACTGCCTAGAATTTGTTGTCTTCCATTGCAATAGGTTGTCCATAACTCGAACTCATTGCGCGTTGATAATAGGTCTTATCCTCATTTACCTCCTAAGCCCAGAGGATTTGACTGCTTCTCAATCTCTGAGAACGCCTTGCTTACAGCTCGTAGAGGTTCTTTCCTATTTTGACGGATCCTTGAGCGCTTCTCAACGTCATCATGCAAAGTCGAATGTACTTTGCTGGTATACCAAAAGTGGGTGGGATTCAAAAAAATTTGCTCTCATCGGAGTGTCCAAGGCGGCTTTGTAGTCAATAAAAAGGTGGTGGGTGTCGACCTCATGGGTTTTTCTTCAGAATTTGACGAAACGTGAATAATTAGTCTATGGTGGATTTGCAGGTCCGAAGCCACACTACACAGTGGTTACGCCCATAGGCCAAAATTCAAAAAATCCATATTAAAATATTAAGTCAAAATGTAAACAAATTGTCTAAAAATCAAAAATTTCTTATTGGCAAAACAGGTTTTCCGGAAATCGAACGGGACAGGTTAAAAATAGAATGCAATGCATGAACACGTGCTTAATTTAAGCGGCGTTAAGTTAGCTTTTCATCAAAACAAAGTTGCATTTTAAAGTGGTCAAACGTTCGCTAAAGAGGACCGAATTAGATTATTTAAAATTAATTTTAAAGATGCAGGTTTTTACTTTAGTAAATGCTTCTTCTGAAATTAATTTGATTGATTTATTTTTGATTGATTATACTTTTTTTTGTGTATTTTTTTAAACGTAATTTTCATGTTAAAATAGTCTCTTATGATCCGCCCCGATCCGCCCTTTGTGAGTGTTATCAGTTAATTTGTCAATGTTTTAAGGTATTAAAAATGTTAGGTGTAGCTGCTGATATTTGCTGATTTGTGTATATGAATGAATAAACTTAACGTATCTTACTGTTTTCAAGGTCAAATTTGGGACGCAATCTGCTGCTCATCCTTTGTTTTTGGTGTTTCTTTTTTGTTCGTCATTTGTGTTTGTGTTTGACAATTTTGATAATTTTTTTTTTCTCATTTAAATGTTACCTTTTTCTATAGGCGCTTCTGGTAACTGCGTATTTTCCCGCATATATATTTTTGATCTTTTCCGTTCAGACCCTTTTAGAAAGGTCAAAGAAAACTACCGAAGAGAGACAAATCTACATTTTTATTAGGGCTCGACATTTCAGACGTGTATTTTTTTACACGTGTACGTGACACGTGTATACGAACGTGGTTCGTGTTTCAGTTCAAACGTAAGTGTACACGTGAATTACCGTTTGTGTATTCGTGTCCGAGAATAGGATCGAACGTACGTGTACAACCTGAAACACGTGATTGACGTGTTTAAAGCTAGAGACACAATAGGCTGAAGCCTGTTAACATACCAGCCGAAGTGTCTTCGGCATCTGATCCAAACGCATCAGATGCCATTTAAATTGCATAGAAAATTTGCTTTTAGAAACACACTAGCAACACGCCATCTGAGGAGCGCTTGCCTTCAGCATCTGATCCAGTTGACTTGGATCAGCGTGCTGCGTGGTGCAGCGCCGAACGAATCACCGGCTTGACGAGTGATATTTTGTTTTTGGCAAACGCATTGTTGACAAGGAAAAGAGAACATTCTTGTATTGGCGTCAGTGCTGTCAATTTAGCCTTTTACCGGCTAGAACTGGCGTTTTTCAACTGTCAAATGCAGGAAAAATTGTAAGCTAGCTGCTGGCGGGAAATTTGTCATTTTTTAAAATCAAACTGGCCGCTTATAGCATTATTTAAAATTGTTGCTTTATATAAAATTATTATTTATATTATGGCAACACTCCTTAACCGTCAAACGTGGCATCAAATTAATCGAAAGCTGTTGCAATACATGAAACCGATGCAGCACATCGGACGCTTGGAAAAAGCCTAAGAATCATATGTGACTGTGACAGCTCACATAATTGATTCAGCATGGAAGCAGAAGTCATTTACACTTTCTACGAAGGAATTGGAAGAACGGCATACAGCTGAGAACATTGCTGCACACATGAGGGGCATTTTTGAGGAATGGGATATTCAAGACAAAATAGTAGCTGTGGTGACAGACAATGCCGCTAATGCTCTCAATTCTGTTTTACTTTTTACCGAGGTCTCCGAAGTAGCAGATCTAAGTTGTACTACCCATTCAGTGCAGCTTGCAGTCAATAAGGCACTAGCCAACAAGATTGTTGTAGCTTTGGTGCAGAAGGCAAGGAACATTGTTGGTCACTTTAAGCACTCTAATATCGCCTCATATGCTCTGGAAAGGAAACAGGAACAATTGTCAGTGTCAAAGTTGACACTCATTCAGTTGTCCAACAAGGTGGAATTCTGTGTACGGGATGATGGAGCGCTTACAAGAGAACAGAATCCCCGTGACAAATGTTCTTTTGGATCGAGGGATCACATCTGCCGCCACTGCTGCTCGATTGGAGATAGTGGAGAGCGAATGGGAATCACTTGACGCCCTTGTTACTATGCTGAAACCCATTCAAGTACTCGCAACGGTACTGTGTGGCCTACAATGGTAAGGCCTCTTCTTTTGAAATTTATGGAGAAGCACCTAAATTCGTCTAAAGACGATGATGACATGAGCTGCACATTCAAAAATACCGTCCGCGATGAGCTGAGGCAAAAGATTTAATCTCACATGGCAACCTGGGAAAAGTAAGGTGTATGCGCGGCAAGTTGCATCTATGCTTGACCCACGTTATATGGAGTTGGAATCTGAACATTTGGCTGCAAGGGAAGAGATCAGAGCCCGAGTTCTTTAAATTCTAAGGGCCCAGGCACCTTCTACTTACAGTCAAGACGAGCCACAGTCGAGGCAAGCTGACATTAAGAACAATCACTGGCGTTAATTTACCAGGAAAACGTCACGCCGGAACACAATATCACCTCTCAATGGGACAGCTATCTTACTGAGCCCGTGTTAAGGTTTGATTTGAACCCACTACAATGGTGGCGCGCACGGCAACACAAATATCCGGCTTTAGCCGGTTTAGCTAGGAAATATTTGGTAATTACAGCCACATCCGTGAGTTTGTAGAGATGTTTCTCAACTGTTGGTAATGTAGTTAGCCCTAAACGCAGCTGCCTTAATCCTGCAAATGTTGATTTGTTGGTTTTTCTGTACCAGAACAGATCCCTTTTGTAAAAGTTTGTATCAGTTGTCACTTACGTCGGGTCTGATCCAACTCCCTAAATAAGTTAATATACACCCGATCAATTAAAAAAATAAATGAAGAACGAGTGATCAATGTAAGTCTATGATTTATTTTCTTATCGTTTCAAAATCGATGATTTTTTTTCTGATCGTGTAACAATGTTGTATTTTGTTTGTACCACGTTCTTTCATCTCTTTTGCAGGTTGATGATTAGAACAATAAAATTTCAAATGTTATGAATTTCTTCTCCATCCTTACCTCCTAGCATCTGAGCCATTCTAATCTATTCAGAAACGTATCAGTAAATTTCCTTTACCGGCTATACGCACTGCCTACCTGAGGAGTGGGAGGAGGGAAAGAGAGGTCCTTACCTCGTACATTCCTCTCCTTGTGTTCATGAAGTTCGTGGAGAAGGGGGCCAGATCACAGTGCACACAAACGAAATCGGCCTAGTGGTTTCGAACAGCACGAGAAAGCAGTGAGGATATTCTCGCGACACAATGATTCTGGCAAAATGCTTTTATAGTTATAACGAAAAAGAAACATTCACGTGTCACACGTGATTCACGTTAGCACTGGAAACACGTGATATACGTGTATTCCGATACATGTGTGTTAAATACACGTGTAGTTTTTAAACACGTATCTATACACGTAGCACTTAATTTCACGTGTTTACGTATCAAGCCCTAATTTTAATTATCTACATTTGGTTTGTTAGAAGATATTTGTTAATCTTTTTTGCACTCAAATTCAAATTCATTAAAATTTTATTTTTAGTAATTAAAATACATTTATTCTTATATATGACTAGCTTTATTTACCAACGGTTTCGCTCGCTTTGCATCAATTTGTTACTAATTTATCATGCTGGTAATATTTTATAATGTGATGCTTTCAAAATGTTCATGGAGCTGATCAAATGAAAATCAAAACAGTGGCATACAACAACTTTCCGCATATTTTGTAACTTTGTGGGTTGATTTTATAAATATTTAAAGTCACGTATTCCGTACTTTTTTTGCATGTAGCTCATAAAATACATTTGAAGCTAATCGCTGAGAACTAAACTTTTCTACAATCTTGACCACCAATTTTCTACCAACGAACTGCATTTTTCTGAAGAATTGAAAGCTGTCATTGTTGAATTATCATATAGATCTTGAAAATGAGCTTTAGATTGATCGTATGAAATGCTAAACAGCTTCATTCAGCAGCAGACTTTGTTAGTAGGTTTCCAAAAATTGGACAGCTATCTATTCCGTAGCTATTTAAGTGTAGGTTTGAATAGTAGGTTGGAGCTAATCGCATGGAGCTGATTATTCGCCCATACAACCTTGACCACCCATTACCCACCCAGTTTGGTGAATTTTCCGGAAGAATGACATGCAGTCATTGTTGAATTTATTTATAGATCTTTACAAATGGTTTTAAACCTGTTCGGATTGACAACTAAAAAGTTTCACACAACATTCTTACGCACATTTTCCGACTAATTAATTAGATTTTTCCAATATTTTAAGTTCACAAATTCCATATTTTTATACCCTGTTCCCATTGAAAATGGGAAAAGGGGGATCATGAAGTTGTGCGAATGTATGTAACAGGGAGAAGGAAAATTTTCCGACCCCATAAAGTATATATATTCTTGATCAGCATGAACAGCCGAGTCGATATAGCCATGTCCGTCTGTCTGTCTGTATGAACGCGTCGATCTCAGAGACTATAAGAGATAGAGCCACAAATTTTTGCACGAAGGTAGATTTATGCTGTACGCAGATCAAGTTTGTTTCAGATTTGAAAAATTTCACCCCGTCCCCCTTTTATCCCCAAAAACCTAGACCTCCTCTAGAAATCCTAGACCTAAATAGCCGTCAGATCCACAATTTAATTCAAGTTAGAGCCTCGTGGTTTAGTATACATCAAGCTAGGCCCAATATCTATCTATTCTGAAAAGTACAATCAGATCGGACAAAAAACACCGGAGTTATAAGCGAAACAGTTGAGCTGATAAGAGCACCCCACCACTTGTTGGTCAGGACTAGAAAAAAGTGTTGCCTACATTTGGGATAATTTTTTTAAATTCAAAAACAATTAAATGAAAACAAATGAACAGGGTATTTTGTGGTCGGGAAACTCGACTGCAGCGCCCTTACTTGTTGTATGTGTAAATTTGAAAATTAATTTAAATTTAATCAAGAGAAAGTTAAAATTTCCTCCAATCCACCAACAAAAGTGAACACAATATTTTTTTTTTGGAATTTTCAAATAGAGCTTAGAAAAATCCGATCGAAAGGAAAACAAAAATTTTTTTGTAAATTGAAAAGCTACATTTATCAGTTTTCCGGCCATTTTCCGACTTTAGAAATAGGTTTTTCAAAATTTGAAAGTTACCTATTTCGGATTTATTTGTGAGCAGTTTGGAGCTAGTCGCTGGGTACTAAACTTTCCTCCATACGTACTTGACCACCCATTCTCCACCCAAAATTTTCCGAAAAATAGTATGCAGTTATTGTTGAATTTTCGTTAAGATCTTTGAAATTGAGTTTGTACATGATTGGATGAAAAACAAAAAAGTTGCATACAACAGTTTTCGCCCCTTTTCCGACTTTGGGAGTAGATTTTCGAAAAGTGCAAAGTCACGTTGCTTATACTTGGTTTTATGAGTAACTCCGGAAATGAGTTTGGAGCTAATCGCTCTGATTTAAATTTCAACTTATTCAACCTTTACCACCCAATTTCCACCTGGGGGGTGAATTTTCCGGAAGTCTGGTATGCAGTCATTGTTGAATTTTCATATGGATTTCTGAAAATGAATTTGAGCCGGATCAGATGAAAATCAAAAAAGTTGTATACAACAGTTTTCTTTCAATTTTCCACATTTCCCGGCCGAATTTTCCGAAACCCCGTCTTAGTTTGCACTTTCACCACATACGGAAACTACTGTACAAAATTCAGCTTCCTATCTCTTATGGTTTAGGCTGCACGACGGTCATCAGTCAGTCAATTAGTCAGGTTGAACAGTTTTATATATAGAGAGATTAAAAAAATTAGAGAGCCGCATTTGTTTATATTTCCAAAATCTTGTGGGGAGGGGGAGAGGAGTTACACTTTCACAAATTTATACAGAAGATAAGTTAAATATACAAATCTTGCCGCGGCTCCGTACAAGTCCAATCACTGTGCACTGATAAGGTCCAGTCAGTTCGCTAGTTCTCAGTTTTAGACGATCACATAGGATGCGTGACGGAAACTTATATGCAATGTATTAAGAAAAGACAACTTGGGTCAGCACTGTTCTAAGTTTTGAACAGTACTAGCTCGCTCTTGCGACCGATCCTTTTTTTAAATAAAATTTGTGTGTTTTAATCTAACTTATCCATATATGGCACGTCAATTCTGTTTGTCTTTTGGAAGGGGTATATGCGTTCGCAGCCAGGCGTCTGAAGTTGGTCTGATGGAAGGCGTACATGCCCATTGGATCCCACCAGAAGGAACTCTGCACGTGTGTTTGTCGCAAATTATATTTAGTCTAGCAACACACACATTGACATGTTTATTGATAAGGTCGTCTTCAAGCGCCTATTAGGATCGGGCCCGAATCGCATGTGTAATTTTCAGCACAATGGTTAGGAGACCGATCCCACGGTACTTGGCTCAAACAGCAGGGTCTCCTTTTTAGGTAACGTACACTTAGATTCCAATCTTCGGATATGTTCTCTTGGTACCATATTTTGCAAAGAAGAATTGTCAGCAACCGATACCACCTATCATTATCTTTTTGGTCTTATATTAAAAGTATGCTTGTTCTTATTTTAGAAATATTAATTAAATGTTAAACAGTAGTTTACTTTTTTATACAGCACCGTTTGAAAAATACTCCATATATGACCCATTTTTCAACTTTGGTAGACCCTTACTAAAAAAGTATCAATGTATTCTGCCTGTATGTTGATAGAAAACATAATATCATGCTGTAACTTTTACCTGTTATTACCAAAATGTATAACCTTTTTAAAAAACAGGTGCAAGCACCTGCACTTATTTCCCGTTCCCGTAGCTACCTGCGAGTGGCGAAACAGAAATAATGAATGGACTAGGTAAAACTTTTAATCCCTCCTGATGCTACTTGGTTGTTAAAAGCCATAAACAGTATGGGCAGAGATGATGTTTTTTACCTAATTATTACAAATAAGTATGTTTAAGCAATCGCAAATTTCCATTCTTGGGCTCAGTTGATTTTTGAATTGAAGAGAGCCATATCACAGAGAGCATATGGTTTTAATTGTAATTCAACGTATTTTTGCCATTGAAAAAGCATGATTATGTCTTTGTCTCTAAGCAATTTGACATAATTTCAAATATTTAGAGATGTGGAAAGCGAAAATAATTTTCAACTGGCTGCCCAAAAGGAGGTCAACATGAACGAAGACATAGTAAGCGATGATGTAAAAGCCATACTTCACAACGCGTATGTCTTTATGAAGAGAAAATGGCAAGCCTGTAATCGTACAAAGTCCAACTTTATGAGAATAAACGCAGCCTGGCTTGAGGAATGTACAATTATATTAAAGGGCCAACAAGAAAAAGTCCACCTACCAAGTGACCGAACCAGAGAAACCACCAAATCAGTGGAAGAGTGTTCGGTACGTAAACAAAGAAAACAATCAGGAGAATTGTCTACAAAACATCTGTCGGAAACGCATTCAATTAAATATGCGAAAGTTACGGACATACAAGGGCTGACATTACAAAGGCCGTGACGATCGCAACGGTACGGCCCAGTACGGCGGAATAGGATAAAGCAAAGCATTCCAACGCCACCAAATACCGCACCCAAAAAATATACACCGGAACAAGCGCTAGAATTATTCATGGACATGGTACTAACAAAGGAAAAATATTATTTGTTACGAAGCTCCTTACAACGACAAATCGTTTATAACCTTGGATATAAAAAAATTGGATATGCTAAGAAGGAAGCAGTGCCGCCACAATTAAAGGTAACTGAGGTATCTGCAGAAGATTGTCTTCAAAATGTAATGGATCACACTTCGAGTCGACAAATTGACAGCATGCCTGAAGAGGCAGTAGAGCTGCTCCCCGACAAGCTCACTTTGATGAATAAATGGGGATGTGTTGGATCATCCGGACAAAGTGCGTATAAACAAACCATAAAAACAGAGGACGCAAGTGTCTCTGATGCAAGTATGATAATGGCATCTGTGATTTCTTTACGACTGAAAAGTAAAACATCCCACCATCATCGGTCCTTTACTGCCGCCCAATATTTTTCAAATATGCAAAAGAGTCTTCTGAGGTGATAAGAACAGCGGTGAATGACATAAAGAAGCAAATAAGTGAATTGAAGTCTTTTGTGCTTCAATTGAAGAATGGAAAAACTTTGACCGTTAATTATACTATGTACCTTACCATGATTGATGGTAAAATTTTAGATGAAATTACAAATACTTCTTCAACATTGACTTGTGCGATTTGTAAAGAAAATCAAAAAGAATTTCAGAATTTGGCCGACCACACAAGTGATGAGAACTGTTACGAGTATGGAATTTCACCACTGCACGCTAGGATTAGATGCATGGAATTCATTTTGAAGTTGTCGTTTACACTTCTACGAGAAAGAGAAACAGAGGACGAGAAAAGACTACCGAAGGAGATACAAAATAGTCGAAAAAAAATTATTCAAAATGAGTTCTTTCAGAAACTTGGCCTGAAAGTAGGTTGCCCTAAATATGGATATGGGAACACGAACGATGGAAACACGTCCAGAAGTTTTTTTGAAAACGCTGAGGTGACTTCCCAAATCACTGCTGTCTATAAAGATATTATAGGAAGGTTCGCTGTAATCCTCAATGTTATAAATTGTAAGGAAATGATCAACGGATCAAAATTTTTAGAGTATGCTTCAAAAACAGCGCAACTCTAACCCAAATGTATCCCGATAAAAAACTCACTCCCACGGTACATAAGATTTTGGCTCATGGTAAAGATCTAATTGAGTATCAATGTTTACCAATTGGTGAGTTATCGGAAAAATCACAGGAATGCAGAAACAAAGACTATAAAAAATTTAGATACACGAATACGTGCAAGATTTGGCGGAAAATGCAGAATGAAGACCTTTTTAGCATGCTGTCGGCCTCTTCAGATCCTTTAATTTGATCGCTAAGACACGTAAAATCACGAAAGGATTTGGAAGCAAATAGTTATAGCTCCGATATGTTAAGCTTTTTGGATTTTGGTCCCAATATTGATGATCATTTAGAAGAGAATAAACAATTTAATGATTAATTAGACATACCTTCTCTTAAAAATTGGGTAATAATTTTAAAACATAAAAGCCTTAAAAGTGAAACATAAAAATTTTATTATTTTGAAAAATATTTTTTTTTAGGTACTCTGAAGTTGTTGCGTTTTTGATTTTTTGCAAATTTTGACTTTGGTGACCTATAAGTAAGCATCTAGAAGGCCTAGCATCTTGTCCAAACAGTTTACTATAGGTTGAACAATTATCTATCATATGCCATTTGAATTATTCGATTATCTCATTTAGTTCAAAAGTTATGATTTTTGCAACGACAAAACTCAAAAGGCCCCACTGTGCATCGGCAACACAGTCGGTTATGCCCTATCGATTAAAATATACTCGGTACTAACAATTTTGATGTTGCAGTAGCAGCGCTGATGGATCCAAACAGCTGAAAAATTTGTTCTGCCTGCAAGTATAAGAAGTTTTTCTCCCATACAATCTCTGAGATCTATTTGTTCATACGGACAGAAAGTCGAATATGGCTATATCGACTCCGCTGTTGATGCTGAACAAGAATATGCTGATCAAGAATTTGCACAATCTTAATATACTCTTATTACTTCTGGTAAAGAGTGTGTCGACAATTGATTAAACTTATAGATATAGCTTCGAACAAACAACAGCTGATAGTGTTGGAAATCGCGCATATCAGCTATTATAGCAGCTTTTGGAAATTTCTGGCAAAGCGTTTGGCGCCAACATAACTAATATTTGAAATGTCTGTTAAGAGATCGCCCATCATTGCAAAAATGCACAACGATATGCCTGGTGCAAACCAAACAAATCAGGATACGCCAATGCAACTCGAGAAACGTAAGAGGGGTGCTCTGTCGCCCGAAATCTTAATGACCTAATGGCAGCTATTAATCAAATAAACACTAATGTTGACTTGAAACTGGCGAATCTGGAGAGCACACTCGCATCAAAAGAAGACATGTGTCAAATTAAAAATCAACTGGGAACGCTATATCAAGCCATAAACAATCTTGAAACTGAAAATGTAGCTATGAAATCGGAAATCGCTCAACTTAAGATGGATAGAGAAGCAGATAGACGGGAACTGTATAAACTGTCATAAGAAGGAAGAAACAAAAACCTAATAATAAAAGGACTTCTTAAGGGTAATGCAACTAAAGAAAAGATAGAGCACCTGATGCGAGACAAAATGGGAGTTTGCAATGCTACAGTTAGGGAAACCCGAATTCTATTCGAAAGGCAAAACAAAGTCGGCGTACTGGCAGAGATGGAGACAACATATATGGCAAAGGATCTCCTAAAAAACGTACGTACTCTATACGGCACCGCCATTTACATAGAAAAGGATTTAAACAAAGAAAAGCAGGAACAGAAAAGAGGTCTACTGATATTAAAAAAGGAATTAGCAAAAATCAATAAAAATGTAAAAGTGTTTGTAAAAAATGAAAACATTAATATTGGCGGCAAATGGATGAGTTTAAATGAACAGAACATTCTAATGTGTCAAAGACAGCCGGCCGAACAATCCATTGATGAAACTTTTGGCGAAAAGGCAAAGCACATAAGTTTGTCTTACACTGAACTGCTTAATAAGGCAAAAAACTACCACGCTTAAACACTTCCATCACAAGAAAACTATCACTAAACCCTGCAATAGACCAAACAATAGAACCAGCAATAGAACGATCAAGCAAAATTTTATCATATAACATAGCAGGACTCGCAAACAAACGATTACATACTCGATTTTTTGAACTCGTAAACTCAAACGATATTTTCTGCCTATATGAAACAGAGCACTTATTACACTGGGAGTTAGCAGTAAGAACAGCAAATAGAGGAAGAGCAAGTGGAGGGATTCTACTCGGCATAAAAAAAGACCTTAGAACACAAGTAAACTGTGAGTTTATAAAATCCGAAAATGCAACTACCATAAAACTTGGCACTGTGGAAGGAACTTTCTACATAGTACCAACCTACCTCAACTGTAACAAATGGACTGGCGACTATAACAAACTGAATAATGCTCTCTTGGAGGTTGGATCGGAAAAAACAATGATAATTGAAGACCTTAATGCGAGAATAGGAAGCGAACGAGTAGAAACGGAGAGTCACCACACAGCACACAGTATCGCCGTGAAGCCAAGAATTGCGATGGACATGCAAGTTGACAGAAATGGGAAAAAACTTATCGAGCACCTTACCGTGCTTAATGGTAGAACGGTAGGGGACGCCCAAGGCAATTACACTTTTGTGAGAGCACAGTCAACATCAACCATTGATTACTGTCTAATTGGTTCTGACTGGTCTAACTATATAAAAGACATGAAAATAAAAAGCGAAATATTCTCGGATCATATGCCTTTGGAAGTAAAAGTCAACTCAAATGTAACCCATGAATCCACAGCAAGCAAACTTTTGCAGAAGCTACGCTGGAAGACCAATCTAGCCAATATATCATATATGCAGAAAAAACTTAAAACGAACCTGGGCAGAACGGATGCAAGCCCAACCCACGCGCACATTGAAAACCTAACAGAATGTTTACAGGAAGCCGCGAAGTGCATGCAATCTACAAACAAGAGCCATCGAAAACAACCCTGGTTTGATAGTGACTGCGAAACGCTACGAAAGACTTATATGAACCTTTTGAAACAAATGAGACGAAAAGCCACTGCTGAAAGTAAAACGTACTACCAAAAGGCAAATTCACAGTATAAGGCGCTATGTATACACAAGGAGTATATTTATTACCAGAATATGGAATCGGAGATAAACAGTGTGAGAGATAGCAAAGCCTTCTGGCAACTTGTTAGGCTCTTAAATGGACAAGCGGCTAGGCCCTATATTAAAATAGATGCCAGCATATTAGCAGATCATTGCCAGTGGAATTTTTAAAAAATGCTCCAAAAGAATTTATTGAGCGCCTTACAGGCGTGTATAACGATATTTTTGATAGCGGAATTATCCCAGATAGCTTTCGTAAGAACATAATTTTTCCGATCGCGAAGAAAGGCGACCTCATGAATCCAGCAAACTATAGAGGCATTTCTTTTATAAACGCAATAATGAAAACATTTGCAGCGATCTTACTAGCACGCTTGACTGATTGGATGGAAAATAACAGCATATTAAGTGAATACCAGACTGGATTCAGAAAGCGATATTCAACCGTGGACAGTATATATGTACTTACCGCCATTTCAAAAGAGCGCCTAGAAAGTAAAAAGAAAATGTTCACTTTCTTTATTGATTTTAAAGCGGCCTTTGACACTATCGACAGGCAAAAATTGATTATGAAATTAAGTTCTATCGGGGGATCGTTTAAAATGGTAAATATCATCCAAAGCTTGTACTTGAAAAACCAAACTGCAGTATGGGACGGAAGCACACTATCGGATTGGTTTAAAACAAATAACGGGGTAAAACAAGGTTGCCTACTGAGTCCGCTTTTGTTTGCATTATATGTCGACGACATACATAGTTATGGCACTGCCAGGAGGAGTCAAGTTTGGAGATCAAACAGTGAAGATCCTGATGTATGCGGACGACATGGTCTTATTAGATGCGGCACAACGGTATTGCGACACCTGGGGATTGCAAATAAATATCCAAAAATCTAAGGTGATGATAATAAAGGAGCGAGGAAGAACAGCTACCGATGAGCAGTGGATGCTAAATGGGGAGAAACTCGAGGTGGTAAAGCGATTCACATATCTAGGAGTAACACTTACACCTAATATGAATTTCGCAAAACATATTGCCGAAAAACTAGCAGATGCAAAGAAGGCGCTGAATAGCACTTGGAAATCGCTTCTCGG
The DNA here is from genome assembly GCA_035044965.1 of Lordiphosa andalusiaca. NCBI lineage: Eukaryota > Metazoa > Arthropoda > Insecta > Diptera > Drosophilidae > Lordiphosa > Lordiphosa andalusiaca. The sequence continues at coordinate 267,154 of JAWNNM010003610.1, read as the reverse complement.
GAAAAAACACGTATATCATAGCACGAAATTTAAAATGTTTGAAGCAACCGCCAAAGCGAAAATGTGCTTTGCAGGACAAGTCTGGGGTTACCAGTACTACGATGAGGCGGAGCAACTGCTGCGGTTCTACATAAAGAAAATGTTCGTCTGCCGATCAATACCCCAACATACGCCATTCACCTTGAAACTGGGCTCCAACCACTCTTCATCTAAACCCTGGAACAGCACTTTACCTATATAAACAAGGTGATGCATATGCCGGAAAACCGATTGCCCAAAATCGTTACGAAACACTTACTTCGCTCTAAATCGCAATTCTTTTCGACATGGGTAACACTAGCTGAAAAGCACAATATTAATTGGAATGAAAGCGAAGTTCACAACTGGCCCCATATGCAACAAGCAATAATCCAAAGGAAGGAAGTAGAAGCCAGAGCAAACTACGAGCAGAAAGCAATCCAGAGTAGCACCCGAAACACATACAAATTATTGAACCACCTCTGAAACCGCTTGTAAGCGCGTTTTTCTTATTCACGATTGCTGCAGTTCAAAACAAGTCTAAACGATCCCAGCAGTCCATAGGTACCAGTAGCAGAAGGTTTACATGTTTTTCACACAGACAATGGCCGAATTTCGGACTTCTTGAATCGGTAAGCACAGAAAAGCAAGTTAATTGACTGCAGTCGATTTTGGGATTTTCTATCTTCTTATCGCTGCTGGTGCCGGTCCAAGGCGCCAACTAATGCTGTTTTTTGTTGTCTAATGAGAGCTCTTAAGCTTTTTTTCTCCGTTTCAGTACTCGCTACCTGATATGGTATCGCAAAATCAAGTGTGACTTAACTTGATATGATACTTGAATAATTGTTAGTTTATGTCTTCAATTTGTGGCTTCAAAGTATAATATAACAATATAATAAAATGGAAGAGGACTAAATCTGGGGAAAAATACAAAACTAACCAATAATTTTCATTGTGTTAGTAATTTGATGAGCCAGACAAACTAAATGCATTTGTACTTGAGCTTCTGTTGAGTAACCTGCAATATCAAGAAGTATGAGCATGATTTTTAAAACAGCAGCAAACATTAAACTAGGATGCCGAAAATGACGAAATAAAGGATGACAATTTCAAATGCAGTCTTCAAGAATCTTTGGTACAGAATCTTTTGTACCCATACAATTGCTGTGCTCTCTGCATGAATAAAGCCGGCTAAATACCAGTCATTATATTTGGAACCATTTAATTGTCCTACTCCATATAACAAACAAACAGACTAAACTTTCAGCTTATAACTCTAATCATTTCCAACATATGGCTCTGGGCCACATTAAATCCTGCTCAAATTCTGAACTTAAAATTGGTTTAAAAGCGATAGCATCCCCCAAATGTCAGACTTTATTTTCAAAGCTTAAATGATATTTGGCTTTCGCTACCAAATTTCACATTATCTCTGAAATATGGCTGTAATACAACTTTGAATCGGTAGAAACAGGATCGAAATCAGTTTTTAAGAGGCAAATTATCCAAATAGACATTTTGAATACAAACATAGTTTCTGAGATATGTACCACTGTTTGTTCCGTTATTACAGCTACCTATAGATCATCTTTAAAGTTCCTCAAATATTTTCTGAGAGTTTGGTTTGAGTCACATTTGATCTGGTTCCAATTTTGAACTCTAAAATGGTTCGGGAATGACAATATCTGGAATATTATACAACTGGAAACTAGGAGCAAAACCGCCAAGTTTAAGGTTTAAAGCATAAATAATTTCTAAGTTATGCAACACTGAAACGCTTTAAAACCGTTTTTAGCCACTAACACACCGGCTTACATACTTGGTAAACTCAGAACTCTGCACTTCAATTAAGTACAAACGGTACTCATGGGTGTCAATAGTACGGTTAGTACGAAAATAATTCATTAAAGTTGTGAGACTGTTTTGGGATATATTAAGTTTATTTTGATTTTTTTTTAAGAATTTGTTGATCAAGACCGATTTTGTCTCAAAATGAGTACAAAACGTTTGTTCTTAAAATCCAGTATTTTTTAATGTCAGCCCAGAAACATTCTAGAAAGTATATAAGAGCAGTTAAAACAAGAAAAAAAGTTCTTAGTTTGAGCCCATACAATTCGAAAGCTATTCCCACTTTGCTCTTGAACGAGGCCTCAGTATTGAACCAAAGAAATATCCATGGGCCGTAACCAAAGAGCAATTTAAAGCTACAGTCAGTCAGAAATTTACCATCACTCCATAACAAAAGTGTTAGAGCCAGTTGGGAATTTTAAGAACAGACTCGCTTAAAAATAATGTTTCTGTTGCACCCTTTGTGGAGCTAACATTATGAGTCTATTTTGTACTCAATCAAAGATATTTATTGCACTTGAACTAAGAACTCGGTTTTCTTGAAATTTTCACCTTACGGTCAGTTCAGAATGTTTTTGATTCAAGAGCGTTTGTACTCATTTCAATAATATTACCAGTCATATTTCCGGCTGAGAATGTTTACATACTCATTTAACGAACACCCAAAAACGAATCATAATTGAAATTTCAAGTACAAAACGGTTTAATTTCTATCCCGTTTGGTCAAGAGCGCCGGTAGCCTTTTTACACTCTGTACCGTAGGTAAGTAGAGCAAGGCTGCAAACCTTTAAAATAATCCATGAGGTTCGGTCCGGTGGTTCGAACCCATTGTAAAATCCAAGGTTCGGTTCGCGGACCGGTTTTTGGAACCCCTGAACCCAAGGTTGTGGTTCGAACCTTGGTTCGCTTGCACATAAAAGAAAAGTTGGACTATTGATTTATTAATACGTTGAAAGTGAAACAAATATACCTTCTATCCATATGCTATGATCATTACTTAGTCATCTATACTAGCTCTTAAATCAGAAAGAACGAACTTAGGTATTGAGAATGCTCGTTCAACTGATACCTGAGTTGCTGGTACAGCTAGTATAGTAAAAGCTTCGGTGTTATGACCATTCCAAAATTTTAAAACATTTGTCGATGGAATCTTGGAAAATTTTCAATGGAATCTATAACATCATTCACACATTTGATATTTGATTTTTGTTTATTGCTTTCATAAACTTCTCGTCTTTGCAATCAGACGTTGAGTCATTTATTGTCGATTTTTGAAAACTCTCATTAAGCATGTTAAATTTGTGAACCGAACCTCATTTTTCGGAAAAGTGGTCCAGTTCGGGTTCAGGTTCGAGGAACCAAAAATGTAAGGCGTATGGTTTATGGTCCGGTTCGCGAACCCCAAGAACGCCGAACCAAACCGGTTCTCAGGGGTTCGGTTCCGGACCGGTCAGCAGCTTTGAAGTAGGGTATTTTAAGTTTGTATGTAACATCCATAAGGCAGCTTCTCCGACACAGTAAAGAGTAAACCTTCTTGATCAGCATCAATAGCTGAGTCATATCCGTCTGTCCGTATGAACGCGCAGATGTTAGAGATGGTAAGAGATAGAGGATTGACATGTATGGGACATATGCTTTTAATGTCTACAGGCAGATTAAGTTTTTTTTCAATTTTGGCCACGACCCCTCCCGCCCCCGCAATTTTGAAAAAACGTCATATCTTCCACAGTTTAAAAGATAGATGGTTCACTCATTTTAAACATATTTAGTAATAAGGATAACTTATCGACCCGCCAAAGGAATGATGAAGATCGGATGAACAGTTGTCGAGTTATGATGAAAGAACTGTCCGCTGCTGCAGCGCTGCTTTCAGCTGCTACTGCAGCATCAACATTTGTGCTGGGCATATAATTTCGCTGGTACAGAGTATGCTATAGTCGGACTTGACCAACTTTCTTTCTTGTTTTTGTTTTGTTCGGTGTTATTAAAGGCTCCAGAAAGAATGGATTTCGGTTTTTCCTGAGGTATCGCAGATTGTGTCAATCAAAAATCAGAGCCAAACACTCGCCACCATGACCATAATTAATGCCGGCTTCTCAAATCTGGCCACACTGGGCCAAAACATAAGAATTGCCATCATGGCAGATGTTAGCGAACGATAACATTTTAGAAAATATTTTTAGGTACTTTCCAACATAAGCACACTTTCTGTCCTCTCCAATTGACAGAGTCAGCCCCAAAGTCACACCTCATGTCAAACGATATGTCATTTGGAAACGTTTTAAAACGACATATCTCCTCCAGAAAAAATGCGACATAGCCCCGACGACAAAATGTACAGGGCGAAGAAATGCCGTCGGAGGAATGTCGCTATGCCGATAGGAAATTCAAAATTAAATATTATATTGTTAGTTTAAACAGAATTAATCAATTTACATAATAAATGTAAGTATTTGAGGTGGCAAAGAAATTTGGATAGCCCGCTGCAGTTCTCTGGTGTCTGTAAACTAACTGGTCCTTTCATTTAAGACTTAAATGTATTGATAATTATAATATATTATGGAAAAACTTACTGAACTCATTACTGATGGCTTGCGACATGGCTTCGCTTAACAGGTTATATGAACTTCTATGCAGATGTTGCTCTAGATGAGTCGAATGACCACCACTTCCTGTATGGGTCACAGCATGTAGTGACACAGCCGGGGTTGGTGAAGTCGCTACTTTCGCAGACGTGGATGAGTCGTGCAGATTTTCCGAGCCACCATGTTGTGCTTGTTGTGGTGGTATATGCAGAGCTGGATCTCCGTTTGTGTCCGGCTTTTTTTGAAGTTGCTGATATGTATTATAGCGATTTAAGACCGAGGGTGTGTCATCAATTAAAGTATTAGCGCCAACATTTTGCATTACGCTGCATAAAATAAGGAAAGCATAATTCCATACAGCCATCTTCGTCATATTGATTGAAATTTATAGAGCGTAAATATAGTTCTTGTAATGGAAAGTAATTGTGCCTTAGAATTCTTGCGAGCGGGTCCGCTTGTTTTTTATTTGGTTGTATGAATCCTGGTAATCACATTTGAAAATTTCTATTCTTCTGTCGCCGATGATTCTGCAACTACAAAAAAAATAAAAAATTGCATTAACCTAAGATTAACATGATTCAAAGAAAAACACATGTACGTATTCATTTGTTGTCATTTCTTACTTTTAAAATGAAGAGCTATAAATTATACTTCCTAACAGGTATAACGCGGCTTGCTACGTTACTTTAAGGATCAGGTGAGAATGCAAATATAAACTGTATAAATTAATAGTAATATTTCGAAGTAAAATGTATGATTTTCAGTGTTTAAAAATAGAGGAAAGTTAACTTCGGTTCGGCCGATGTTGGTATACCCTTGCAGCACGTTTTTTAACTTATTTGAAGTACATATCCACTGAAAATTAGCCAAAGCAAACTGTGAACTATTTGAAACTACGTCAGTACCATAAACACTTTGTCCCCATAGCTAATGAGATCAATAAAATGGCAGCAAACTTAATCAAAATAATACTTCAAAGCGCCCATAGAGCTACCCCAAAAACGTCTCTTAAGCAATAACTACGGAATGTTCCATTGTGGAAAAAACCTTAGGTCTGAAAAAGGAGAGAAACAAAAGGTGGAACAAATTAAAAGGAAATAACGCAAGAAAACATGCTTCATTTTAAAAAAGCAAGCGCAATTATCCGACGCGAAATCAGATATTTTAAACAGTCACTCTAGAATTCACCTCACATATAAGTCCCAATCAGAGCTGGGAATGCTGATTAAAATTTTTTTTCCATTAAAGTCTTTAACATAGCTAAATTCTCAAGTACTCATCAATTATTTGATTTAAATTAGTAACAACTAATAACTAATAACAACTAATTTTCAACTTATTCTAAATTTTAATAGACAAATTCAACTTAAATTCAATTGACACGAAAAAATAGTTGAGCTAAAATGTAAGCAAATTTCAACAACACTGAATGATAATTGAAAAGTTCAACTATTTAGATCAAGTAATTGTCTCTAGCTTGGAAAACTCCATTATTAAACAAGAAAGAAATTCGGTCAAACCCGACTATAGCATACTCAGTACCAACGAAATTATACGCTCAGCATAAATTTTGATGCTGCAGTAGCAGCTGAAAGCAGCGCTGCTTCTGCGCTGCAGCAGCGAACAGTCTTTTGATCATAACTCGAAAACCGTTCATCCAATCTTCACCATTCCTTTGGCTGATCGATAAGTTATCCTTATTACTAAATATATCTAGAGGGAACAACCCACCTATCTTTAAAACTGTAGGAGATATGACTTTTTTCTAAATTGTGGGGGCGGCAGGGGGCGTGGCCAAAATTGAAAATAAACTTGATCTGCCTGCAGACATAAGAAGCATATGTCCCATACATGTCAAACCTCTATCTCTTACCATCTCTGAGATCTGTGCGTTCATACGGACAGACAGACGGACATGGCTAAATCGACTCGACTGTTGATGCTGATCAAGAATATATATACTTTATGGGGTTGGAGATGCTTTCTTCTGGATGTTACATACTTTTGCACAAACTTATTATACTCTATGTACCTTTGGTACAGAGTATAAAAAAGATTTTTTTTTATTTAAGCGACGACTGATTAAAACAAGAAAGAAAGTCGGTCAAGCCCGACTATAACATACTCTGTACCAAAAAAATTTGTCTTTTGATCATAACTCGAAAACCGTTCATCCGATCTTCTTCATTCCTTTAGCGGATCGATAAGTTATCCTAAAAACTAAATATGTCCAGAAGGAACAAGCCATCTATCTTCAAAACTGTGGGAGATATGACTTTTTTCTAAATTGCGGGGTCGGGAGGGGGCGTGGCCAAAATTGAAAATAAACTTGATCTGCCTGCAGACATTAGAAGCATATGTCCCATACATGTCAAACCTCTATCTCTTACCATCTCTGAGATCTGTGCGTTCATACGGACAGACAGACGGACAGACGGACATGGCTATATCGACTCGGCTGTTGATGCTGATCAAGAATATATATACTTTATGGGGTCGGAGATGCTTCCTTCTGGATGTTACATACTTTTGCACAAACTTATAATACTCTATGTACCTTCGGTACAGAGTATAAAAACTAATCAGCATTCCCAGCACTGGTCCCAATATACCAACATCCAAAATGTGGTCGAACAACCGTGCTTTTTATACTCTGTACCGTAGGTACATAGAGTATTATAAGTTTGTGCAAAAGTATGTAACATCCAGAAGGAAGCATCTCCGACCCCATAAAGTATATATATTCTTGATCAGCATCAACAGCCGAGTCATGTCCGTCATGTCCGTCTGTCCGTCTGTCTGTCCGATAACTTATCGATCCGCTAAAGGAATGAAGAAGATCGGATGAACGGCTTTCGAGTTATGATCAAAAGAAATTTTCTTGGTACAGAGTATGTTATAGTCGGGCTTGACCGACTTTCTTTCTTGTTGTTGAATAAATTCAATAAAATCGAGCCATGCAATATGGAACGCAGATTCAAAAAACATTATTACTGACCACAATACAATAGCCAGCACCTTCGCAAAACATTGGAGGCATCCGGCGATAAAAACTTTTCTTAAGCCTTTCCTTCCAGCAAAGAAAGCTTTATGAATCTGACCCTAGATTACACCCCAAGCCAATCAGCTGAGGAAATTGAAACAAACATCCGTTCGATTTAACTGTTAAGCTGTCTCAATGCTTTAAAAGGCCATACTCCGGGCTATGATAGAATTCCTTATGCAATGCTAGAACACGCGATACCAACTCTTCAAAATAGGGTCATCAAGCATCACAACAAAATAATTGACACAAAAATACCACAACAATATTAAACGCTAGACTGGTTTCCCAATCAATCCCAATCCCTCGTATCCCAATCAAAAAGCCAAACATCGTAAGAAATAAACCAGATTCTTGTCGGCCAATTTCACTTAATCAATGCCATGGATAAAATTATCGCCAAACGCCTGTGGTGGATTTTGCAGGAAAACAGTCAATTTGGCTTCAAGTAAGACAAATCAGTCTTAGATTGTCTGCTATACGCAGATCCCCTGACCTTATCCCCTGATAAGGTTAACAGTATACCTTTAACCTTTAACAAAAAGTATAAATGGAACGACCACGTAACAGAGCTTACTAACTCCATATCAAATACATTAAATGTTAATAAATGTCTTGCAAGTCCCCAATTTAACTGCCACACAGCGACTCTTCTCTGAAATCTGAAAGCTCTCATAGTCTCAAAGGTCGATTACATTTTAAATAAGGTTGAAATAGTTATGATCGCAGCAATATGAACAGCTCTTGGTGCTAGTATTGCACCCATTGACCTACAACACTCTTTTCTTTTTCAAATCCAAACTGAAGAAAATTCTGCTCAACTCAATCGACACACCAATCTAAAAATTTGTATGAGTCATGCTTTAAAAAAAAGGCAAGGCACCAATTCAACTCAAGAATGGATAACAAAAATGTTCAGAGACCGTAATATACCAATTACTCCTCTGTGAATGAGTAAGGTGGTTGTTCTACAGAAACCAAATAAACCTGTCATTAAGAAAATACAACAAAAACAACACGAATCCCATAATATACCAACAAGTCTTCCACATCAATGAATTAAATCCAGATCGCTGTTTTATCTATACTGACAGATCCGCCTCCAACAACACTATCACATTCGCCATATCTACAGAAGAGTCAGTATTAAGATACGTCCTTTTTCCAGAAGTATTCTGTCCTATCGGTCGAAATCAATGCGCTTATGTGGGTCCCAGGACACACAAACATACAAGGCAATGAAACTGCGGATACAGCAGCCAAATTCGCCAATCTATTCCACTAATTTGTACCGAGTCTCAAAAAAAAAAAGATGTAGACCATTTCCTAAAGAAAGATCTTCTGAAAAATCAAACGGAACAGTGGAACCTTACCTCAACTTGGTACCGCTCAGTTACCCCTCAATCACTATCGCCCCCTACATTCCTAAAAGGCTCTAAGCTGTCTCGACTAGATCAAATTAAAATAATAAGACTAAGATTTGCAAATAACAAACTAACCCACGAGCATAATATATGGACAAAAACATACCAAACCAATGCCAACTATGCCAAGAAACACGTGCCACAAACATAGAACACATTCTATTATCTTGTTCTGCTCTCCGTCCATCCAGATATATAAATTTTACAAACAGCAACCCTATCTCACTTCTTCTTAAGCTATATGGAGCCAATGAACAAACAATTATACAATTTTTAAAACATGATCAAACTTACTATATAAATTAAAAGTTTCGACAAAACGAAAATTCTTTGTTTAAGTAAGACTGTAAATAAATATTATATATAAACCTAGATTTATGCTAATCAAAAATGTATGCAACCTATTTTGTATCTATTAATCCTATGCACTAATAAGTGTAACTCAATCAATGTTAAATCAATCCAAAATAGTATACTTTTATGCCTTCCTCACAGAAGCACATTTTCAAAAAAGTTATCGTCATCACTGAGAATGTAGTATGCTGTCCTCATTGTGTTGCTTCTGCATTTGCATTTTCAGAACATATGTTCTTTGTTGACAATCAACAAACTCACTGGCAGTGAAAAAGACAAATAAAAAATGGATAATAAATTGGATATTATTTTGATGATTTACACAGAATATTTAATGTTAGCGAGAGTCTGGAGTGCTTCCATGTCCATTTATTCCAGCATATTTTGGTGGCTCGGTTGCCTAGGCTGGCAAATAAAGACACACCATTTCGACTGGCTATACCACTGGACAAAAGGATTGCCAATGCGCTATAAACGTTGGGCACATCCGCAAAATACCAAACAGTTGGATGACTGTTCCGTATTTCACATACAATGGTCGGAGCATTTTGATAGACTTCTGCCGCGAAGGCATCATCCAGTTGGCAAATGAGTTTTTGCCACCAAACTACATGACACAGAAGAAGGTTGTTGAGTGTGCGCAGGGATTTCAAAAGTTAGGATTCCCTCAGGGCTTTGTTGTCTTCTGACATCTTGTCCGCATCAAATTCAGTTGTGTTTTATTTTATAAATAATAATGGGCACCATGTTTATCGACTAAAAATAGTCGACTATCGAATAAAAACTATCGAACAATCGAATAGATTGCGAGTAATGCGATTACATTTTTTCAAAATGCACTTTTTTGCCATCTCAAGTGGCCTACTACATTTGTATGGGGGGAAAATGCAATTTTGCCCAAAATGCGAAAATGCTAAATGCAGTTGTAGTGAGGACAGCATGAACTCGACAATCGTTCATCCGATATACCAAATTTCTTCGGCGGACTTATAAATAATACTAAAAACAAATTATGTTCAGTAAATCCCACTCTTCTATCGTTAAAATTGTGGGAGATTTGACTTTTTTAAATTGGCAACACTGATTTTGGCAGCTCAGCTGTTTTCGTGTCACATGTTAATGTCTTACATGTTCAGTTTGGTCTATAATTTAACCATGATTCGACTTACAAACGAACAACCCCTGCAGATTATTGAATTTTATTATCAAAATGGTCTCAACAATACAGTGCAAAATGCCCCTCAGCACACGAAACAATGGCCCGATTGAGAAGCGAGTTCGTACTTAATAATTAATAATTTAATAATTTGAACTTAATATTTCACGTTTGGGGCCGGGCAATTAACCGCCTGGATCATGCGATGTAGCGCCTTTTCTTGTGGGGCTGTGTTAATGCACATGTCTATAGCGACAAGCCAGCAACAGTTGACGCACTGGAAGCCAATATTGAAGAATTTATTCGAAACGTACCGCCCGTTATGTTGGAGGCGAGGCTGCGGTCAACATTTACATAAAATCATATTGAAACATTTAGTTCAGGGCCTGTAACATTTATTACTTTTAAGTTAAAAATAATGAAATAACAACTAAAATAAAAAATTATCAAATACAAACTTCAATTTTTAAAAAAAAAAATAATTAACAACTTACAATTTTGAAATAATAACAATTTGCCGACGACAAAATGTATGGGTGATTTTTTTTGTGCACAGCTTACTTTGCTGTTGCTGATGCTTATGTATCACGTTTCGGATTATGCACCTGAATCAGAATCAAAAATGATAAAACGACATACGTAAATTCTACTGAAAAAATAAACGAAAAGTAGTCTGTAATATTCTAACTGTTTCAATTAATAAATGTACCAATAAAATATTTTCACGCATTGTAATTTTGAAAATTGTTTTCTTTCACACGCACACTAAATATGTATGCATTTACCCTGTCACGCTATCACCCCTGGCCTGTCAATTCTAAATGTGGAGACACCCCTGGTGGAATTTATCCAACTCATGCTTACCAGCAGGGTGGTTAACTCACAATTAATGCTTGCGTCCGAAGATATGTAAGTATAGGCTCTCCTCAGGGAGGTGTTCTTCCGCCATTGGTATACCCGTTACTCGTAGAGTAAAAAAGGTATACTAAAGTCGAGCAAATGCAATTAACAGGCAGAAGGAAGCATCTCCGATATCATAAAGTCTATATATTCTTCATCAGCTTCAACAGCCGAGTCGATATAGCCATGTCCGTCTGTCCGTCCGTCCGCCCGTCTGTATGATCACCTAGATGAGTCTAGAAAGAGCTAGAGCAAACAGATTTTAGATATAAGCTAGTATTGTCTGAAGGTAGATCAAGTTTGTTTCAAATTTTGGCCACGGCCCCTCCCGCCCTCGCAATAAAAAATGTTGAATATCTCCTACAATTTGTAGGCTATCGAGCTCAGATTTTAGTATAGTGTATTTGGACAATATATACAATCTCACAAATTTTCATACAGATCGGATAATAAATGGCAGAGTTAAAAAAACGTTACATACTTATCTGAGCCGCATGAGATTATTAAACACTAATTGCCGTGAGTAACGGGTATTTCGAAGTCGGGCAGGGCCGACTTTTACTTACGCTCTCGTTATGGGTGGTCACAGTCAACGAACTGTTGCGGCTCATTAAAATGCGGGACACACGGTGATAGCGTACGAGAATGACGTTGCCATAATCATACGATGCAAACACTTTCAGATTGGACGACGAATTTGTTACACCTTATGCCTCTAGATATATTGGATAGACAAATAATACAGCTTTCAGGATGAGAGAATGTGGTACCTGAAAAGTTAATAACCCTGGTCACTCCACTATACTTCGGCATCAAGTGTCGACACAACCGATGCTTGACTATTGTATCGCAAATTTAACGCTAACTACTATGTATAAAGTCGCCATACCAAGTAGTCTGGATTGGAACTCGATTTCGCACTGCATACCGAATCAACTTCTACACTGATGGCTCCAAACTGGGTGGACCGGCAGGAGGAGGAGTCTTCAGCTCAGAGCTCGGTATCAAAATATCATTCCGACTTCCTGATCATTGTAGTGTTTACCAAGCAGAGATTGTAGCAATTAAGGAGGCTACCAATTTTCTGGAAAAACTCGTAACAAGGGGAAGTAACATGTTAATTTTCTCAGATAGTCAAGCTGCCTTAAAAGCCCTTGACGGTAACATTAATAGTGCCAAAACTCCAACCGAGTGCCGCAGATCTCTTAATGATTTGGCTCAGCACTTTAAAATCAGTCTCGTTTGTTTGGGTGCCTGGACTCCGCAAAATTGAAGGCATCGAGATGGCCGACCACCTCGCTAAAGTGAACACCACCACTCAGCTCCTACCAGATAAGAGCACCATAGGGGTGCCATTTCTGACCTTTAAATTACAAACAAAAGAAACTACCTATCGATTAATTACGAATCAATGGCAAACGATTTACACAGGTGGGGTATCTAGGCTTAAAAGGCCAACTTTTAATATCAGAATAACCAGGGCGTAACTACGTCAAGAGAGAAAGAACGTTTCCTTACTAGTATGGGCCCTGACTGGACACTGCCTTATTGGAAGTCACGCCGCATGGCTCGGTATCAGACACAATGACTTGGATTTTTCCCATTTAAACCATTGCAACTTAACCTAACCTTACCCTGTCATACATGGGCCAATCTTACATTAATTCATATCCCATTTCGAGATTTTAACATGCAAAGACGAGCAATCAACAAAAAAAAAATGCAATCGTTCAACTAGCGCTCATGACTTGAATTGCGATTTGAGGATAATAAATGCTTACTTTGGCAAGTCATATTACTGTCAAATCTCATCAGCACTTGAATAACAATTTAAATAGCTGTAAAATTGGTGAATTATGGCTGTGGTAACAATGACTTGAACACAAGATTATATAAAAAAAGTCGTATTTTTTATACCCGTTACTCGTAGAGTAAAAAGGCCAGGGCCGTTGTTACGAAGATAACAAACGATCCTAATGTATTTTCGGGTGCTGAACTTAAATCTTACTAAATTTTGCCAAATAATAAAGCTCCATTTACACGACCTGATCGTTTAGCTGAGTATTCCTCATCTGAGCAACTCAGGTGAGCAACTCAGTTCAGCGTTTGCACATGCCTAAGTAGCTAAGTTGCGTAAGTTACAGAACTATTGGTTCATAAAAACTATCTAGTTCATTTGAACATTAATGGTGTTCCTGAAAGTGATTTAGATTTGATTTAGATTAGTTTTAGATTTCGCTGATCAGCTGTTCACAGCTGCTCCATACAAAAAGTCAAGTGTGCCCAGAGTAAGTGAGGGATTGACGGTCATACTAATTGATTATAAGTAAACAACTTGGAGGCTGATTAAGATGTGGTTTAGATTTGATTTCGTTTTGGTGTGACCGTTTTTCCATGGCGCGCTTGGAGTTAGTTTAAAATCTGCTGTGTTAATATTATTGAGAATGTCACACTTTGTTGCACTTAAAGTTTTGTTAATTAAATGCATTTTTATACTCTGTACCAAAGGTACATAGAGTATAATAAGTTTGTCCAAAAGTATGTAACATCCAGAAGAAAGCATCTCCGACCCCATAAAGTATATATATTCTTGATCAGCATCAACAGCCGAGTCGATATAGCCATGTCCGTCTGTCCGTCCGTCCGTCTGTCCACCCGTCTGTCTGTCCGTATGAACGCACAGATCTCAGAGATGGTGAGAGATAGAGGTTTGACATGTATGGGACATATGCTTCTTATACTTGCAGGCAGATCAAGTTTATTAGAGCGAAGCTCTTTTACGGACGGTAGACTGGGGGGTAAATCCAGAAAACGATTGTCTTTGCGACAGATTTTTTGGCTACGCTTTTGACTTTGCAAAGTCAGCAGCGTTTGTGTGTGAGCTCACTCAGTGCGTGCGTGTATATGTATGTATGCAACTTTAATGTATTCTGCAAATTATATGCGCTCTCTCATTTTCTCACGCTCTGGCACTCTCTGCTGCCGACGCTTTCCTTTTTTTCGCATGTTGTTGTTACTGTTGGCATTGTTAACGGACTACTTTTTGCCGACGAGACCACCTAATATATTGCATCATGTCTCTGCTTACACTGGAGTCTGCTAACCAGTGTTGCCAATTTAACTATTTTCGCACCAGATCTAGGTATTTTGTAAGGTCGAAAGCCAGAAAGTCTGTGTAAGAAAGCGATAGCAGCATGTGGGTTGTGAGCAGAGTTTTCAACAACCGGTCCTCTCTTTGCAGTTGTCAGAAAAAAGAACGGTTATGGTTTGCAAAGTCAGCAGCTTTGGCCTATACAAAACAGGCATAGCAGCAGATGGGTTGTGAGTTGGGGGGTCGTGGTGGAAGATCAGAGGTGACGGAAAAAGTGATCAAAACACTGACCGAAAAGGTGACTGAAACAGTGACTTAACTATGACTGAAACAGTTACAGAAACAGTGACCGAAACAGTAACCAAAGCAGTAACCAAAGCAGTGAAAAGTGCTAAGTTAAGGCTATTTTCTGGCTTTATTTTATTTTGTCAACTCATTTAATGCACAATTTTTAAGGAATTTCAGCAACAACTTTTTTGGTTAAGCCGGGTATTCTGCACCGCGGAAACCCAAAATTCCTGCCAAACTTCATATCAAAAAATTGTGTCTGGAATTTTTCGTTTGTCAGTCCACCAACATGAACAAAATCCACACTTTGTCTTGATAGCGGCGTATCGATAGCGGCGTTTCGAAGGCGTGTGTGGTTCGAGAAACAGCTGATACACAGCTCAGGAACATAATGTTTACAATTATTTTGGAAGTGATTTGTCAAAAAAAATAGAGGCAAAAACTGTGAGGAGAAAATTGCTTTGATACAAGCAGTTGAGGCAAGACCATGTCTTTGACGAATCTCACATTTCTGGAAAAAGCACATATAAATAAAGAAGATACATTTTATTGTGATTAAAGTTATTAAGTTCATGTGACTGGTTTTTCTGTGACCTTTGCTCTTAGTAAACCTGCAGTTTTTTTAGCCGGCTCGAGGTCATGTTATGCTTTCGCACAACTTTAAACAGAGACACAACACCACAAAGGAGGCTGGTAGATCGTACAGCTGTTTCAAGAGAAACCACCCTCTATCTTCAGCGATCAATGCATACCATCTGAACGTGTCTAAGAAGTCTCTCCATGCCAGCGGAGGCATAACCGTTTGGGAATCCCAAAGCAGAATGCGCGGAAAAACGTAGAGAGGCAGCGTAGAGGCAGTTCATTAATTTTGTGTATGCTAGCTAGCAAATGACTGTAAGAAGGCTTTGGAAGAGAGAGAGACAGAGAACGCTATGAGCGATAGTTTGTTATAGTTGGGCTCCGCACACTCAAAATAAATAGCAAATTTCCGGCAGTAATTTCCCGCAAAGCTGGATACAGGCCTTTGATAAAAAATATCAAAAAACATGTAGCACTATCGACATTTACTTTTAACCATTAAACAGAACACGCAGTCAGAGGTTCTTTATTGTTTTGATGGAAGTTAAAGACAGAGAGCCCCTTTCTTGGGAAACACTTTTTACTAGTCAAAATGTAAATTGGATTAAAAATAAATTTCATCTGGATATAACCATACAAAAACAATGGTACTTTATATTCTTTTGAAAGTGTTGTAGTTTCAAATCAGATTATTATTATCCTTCGTAAAGAGCTTCGCTCGTACCGGGTGTTCCACGACGCCCACTCTTTTTTTTATTTTGCGACACGCCCCCTCCCGCCCCCGCAATTTGAGAATAACATCATATCTCCCACAGTTTTATAGATAGAAGGTTCGAACCTTCTGGACATATTTTCTAATAAAAATTTGTTCGATTTGCCAAAGGAATGGTAAAGATCGGATGAACCGTTGCCGAGATATGATCAAAAGACTGTTCGCTGCTGCAGCGCAGTAGCAGCGATGCTTTCAGCTGCTACTGCAGCATCAAAATTTATGCTGAGCGTATAATTTCGTTGGTACAGAGTATGTTATAGTCGGGTTTGACCGACTTTCTTTCTTGTTTTTTAATGGATTTTAGAAAGCAATCGAGTCTCTTTAACGCAAAGAATGACCAGTGGCCTGAAGTGAACTGAGTCATAAGAGCTCAAGTTTTTACAGCTTGTGCTTGACTTGTTCGCGATTCCATTTCTGCGCAATTCTCTTAGTATGTTTTAAGTAACAAATGCTTTCACAATATCGTCCTGCTTCTATAATTTATGATATGCCAAATAGCATAGGTGACTCCAATTCACCATAAATAAGTAAGTGATTGAATTTACCGTTGTAACATTGTGTACATAATAAAATAACATATTCTTCATGCACCTACTATTTAAGAACCTAAGAAAAATAGTTTTCACACTATAAAAAGCATGTTAAGCTTTCGCGCCGTTGTTTGGTTTAGCGGCCATGGCCAATCAGATGTACGGGCACACTGCCAGCTGTTCGCGAAATCGAAATCAAATCGGGGCACAAAAAGGATGACTCCGTCAACTGATTTAGATTTGCTTAAAAATAATCTAAATCTCTTTCAGGAATATCATTATTGTGATGTTTTTTTGTTTATTTTTAAAAAAAATGAAATGAATAAAGAAGCATTAAAAATTATAATTGCCGTCTTGTCAACTGAAATGCAGGACGAAATAAACAAAGAAGCGAAAAAGAATGACCAAAAAAGTAACAGAAAGTATACAAAGCGAGCAATGTGGAGCCGTGACTGGCTTCGACGCCGAGTAGAAGGTCGAAATGTGGCCCAACTTGTGTTGAGTTATAGCCTATTCACACTAGCCCCCATCTACCGTTTACCGTCTACCGTCAATGACGGTACGTAGGAACTTGCCGTGCCAAATTTTCTCAGAATATTCCCCCGTCGGCTGGGGATGTTCCTATCGCATGCTGTTTCACTCATCGTGAACGCGATATTTCTGTGTCCACCACTAAAAAAATTGCCATTCGCAACGAAAACGTAAACAATGTGAGCGCGGCAAGTGATTGTCAAACTTCAAATGTAGACTGTTTGAGAAACGTTTACTAGGAGATGGCCATGCTGATGGAGCAAAGAAGGATTAAAATCCACTGGACTGATGTAAGGACGAAAGCTGGCACCCGCCAGGAACGGATTTCGTTGGCTAGGGAGAGAAATGGAAAGAAGAAGAATGTACTGACGGTAGACGGTGGACGGTGACAGTCTGAACACGAGTGTAATTTTTCCACCATCTTCCCATCGTTCCGCAGAGATGGACTGAAGTGTGAATAGGCTATGAACTGCAATATGAGGATTCGGAGCCAGGAAGTGGCAACGCTCGCACACTTTAATCAGGTAACCCTGTAACCACTCCGCTGAGTGGTCAGTTCAATTAGAACCGGTTCTATTTCGCCTGGTTACTTAGCTGAGTAAATCAGGTGGCTACTCAGGCGCCTGTTTACACGAGCTGACAGCCAATCAGACGAAAACTCAGCTGAGCGATCAGGTAGTGTAAATGGAGCTTTAGTGAAGGAAAATTATAACAACAATTTTAAAAGTTTTAATAATCTCATTTTTATTGATCAGCACGACTAGCTAAGTTGATTTTGTCTTCCTTCTCCGTCAGTTTGAAAGCTATCTTTACCAAACATTGCTCGAAGTCTAGTAGCACAAATACGCTGCACATTTGTCGGAACCGGCCGGATCAGATGACTATAGCATGTAGCTGTCATAGAAACGATCGGTCGAAAAACTAGCTTAGTGAGGAAGACGTATTTGCATTCAATGGCAACGACTCAGCGAAATACCAAGGGACACAAATCTCACAAATCTGCGACCCAACCGTATCCGCATTCATACTTATTTTAAAGACTGTCAATATGATTCCGATGGCACTCAGAGACCATTAACTCAATAAATATACAAATAATACATATGTATAACAAATATGTATATTTTTTATGCAGAAGTACACTGAAGTTATCCAAGGGCCTAGCCGAATAAGCATACAAAAGCTGCCCCCTCTCTTATCAGCACCAAGTTTAAATATGTGATAACCATCAATTGGTCTCACTCATACTCAAAGTCTTCTACATTTTTAGACTGATTGTCGCTATTGGAGAAGAGTTATAAGGGCGAAAAGTTCAATCAAAAGTGATGAATAATGGGCTTTCAGCCACATTTTAGCAAATTGCTTGCGAATCGAACCATAGAATTTATTTTAAGTATTGCATACCGGCGTATCGATGTCGGTTGAAGTGTGAAGACGTGTTTTTGTCGAGCTCCGGTTTTATTCGTTGTAAAATCTTTAAAATCAGTTGTTAAAACAAAAACTTTCGACTCGCAATAAAAGACTTTAATAATATCTAATAGTTGATATTTAATTAAATTAAATTAATTGAATGACTACGCGTACAAATTTAGCAAATGCAAGTGCAAAGAACACCAACAACACCATGAGTCAGAGCCAACTCAATGCCCAAATGCAACAACAACAAGGCGATCGCCGGCTTTCTAAAGAGCGCAACAACGCTTATTTTGCAATTGTCTCTCCCGAGCCCACCAGCACGGCGACTGTAAGCTCTCATACTACCACCGCGACGTGGAGCTCTCAATGCCCCACCCCCTCTCCTCAGCCCACTATGATGAACTTTTCGGCAAATGCAACAAAAAGAACGGTAACGTTTACTCCAGCGCAATCAACCTGTACGAACTCAACAACAACAACTATGCAGAAATCAGCGTCAACTCAGCACGCGCTCCCACTAACACACACACAAGTGAGCACAACACCCACCACCCGCTCGTATGTGCAGACCGGCATCGATCGGTATGTAAAAATAAACAAACGAAAATTAAGCCCGCAAAACAAAAGAAGCGGTAATACACCAAAATTGAACAAAACAAGCGATAAACCTGCGGACAAAGATCCCCTCACTGGGAATAAGTTCCAAATTCTTGCCAAACAGTCTGACGCTGAGCCTGAAGAAAAAGCTGCAAGTGCCGCAAAACCAAAGCCTCCGCCAATCTACATTAGGGATACTAGCTGTACGGCCCTAGTAACAAAGCTTGTCTCTCTAATAGGCAATAATAAATTCTATGTGACATCTGTCAGCAAAGGCAACATACGCGAAACAAAGCTCCAAGTTAACACCGATGACGACTATCGCGCTGTCGAAAAATGTTTAAGAGCTGAACATAAAAGCTACTACACCTACCAACTAAAAAGTAGCAAAGGCCTACAAGTTGTAATCAAAGGTATTGAATCAAGTGTCCCTGCAACGGAAGTTGCTTATGCTTTGGAAGAAAAGGGATTTAAGGTCAAGTCCGTAATAAACTTAATAAACAGAGACAAAAAACCCCCTTTTCAAAGTTGAGCTGAGCCCGGAAGACATAGCTCCAAACAAAAATAACGTGCACCCCATTTACGAACTACCTTACTTATTGCACCGCAGAGTAACAGTTGAGGAGCCGCACAAACGCACAAATCCAGTGCAATGTACCAATTGTCAAGAATTTGGACACACTAAATCCTACTGCGCTATGCGATCTGCTTGTGTGGCATGCGGAGAGCTGCACAATACTGTCTCATGCCCCACAAACAAGGAGGATCCCTCAGTCAAAAAATGCAATAACTGTGGAGGAAACCACACCGCAAACTACAGAGGCTGCCAAGTATACAAAGATCTGAAGAGCAGGATTAATACACGCACGGAATTTGCTCGTTCCAATGGAAACCTTAATACGTATACACCCTCGCAATCGACCCCTGGAGTCTTCTTCACAAAAGCTACTAGATCGTCTTTTGCCCCATCGACTACTACCCAAGGCGTTTCTTTCGCAAGCGTCTTGAAACAAGGAACGATTTCACACGAAACTCGAACTGAGCCGACTCTGACAGCAAAACATGTGGAGCAACCATCAAACCAAAGTAGCTTAGAAGCCATGTTTCTATCGTTAAACCCTGAAAGATTTTATGGTGTATATGCAAAACGCAATGCAAGAACAGATGAGAATGCAAGGCCTTCTCATTCAACTGCTCGCTTCGCAACAACCCAAATAATGGCTCTCCTGAGAGTATCACTCTGGAATGCAAATGGCATTCCTCGCCACAAAGTGGAGTTATCCAAATTTATCCAAGACAATGAAATCGACATAATGCTTCTTGCGGAAACTCATCTGACGGACCGATATAATTTCCAATTATCGGGATATGCATTTTACGGCACAAATCACCCAGATGGTAAAGCCCATGGCGGAACTGGTATCCTAGTCAGAAGCCGCATCAAACATTATCCACTAACGGGATATTCGGAAACCTACCTACAAGCCACATCGATATGCGTAGAATCTAAACGAGGCAATATCACTCTGTCTGCGGTTTACTGTCCCCCACGATTTGCAATATCAGAAAAACAATTCCTAGATTTCTTTAATACACTTGGTCAACGCTTTTTCGCTGCGGGTGACTATAACTCGAAACATCCCCACTGGGGCTCCAGACTGACTAATCCCAAGGGGAAGCAACTCTTCAACGTACTCACGCGCGCATCAAACAAACTCGACTATGTATCTCCGGGAGGGCCTACATACTGGCCAGCAGATCCAAAGAAAATACGATCTTATAGACTTTGCTATAACAAGAAAAGTTCTACAAAACCTGGTAACTGCAGAAGCCCTTGTAGACTTGTCGTCAGACCATTCTCCAATAATATTCACCCTTCTTGAGTGCCCTCAGATCAGACAATATCCTCGGAGACTGACTTCACACAAGACAAACTGGCTCAAATACAAAAAATATATCAGCAGTCACATCGAGCTGAGCCCGACCATAAACAGCGAAGTAGACATTGAAAACTCAGTACAAGCCCTCAACTCTATCATTACTGCTGCTCATCATTCAAACCCTCAAACAACAACAATAACACCTAAGCAAGATAGTAGATTAACGAACAGCTACATAGACCGACTGGTGTCTGAAAAGCGGCGTGCAAGAAGAGAATGGCAGCACCATAGGTCGCCTGCGTCAAAAAATTGTCTGAGACTTGCGGAACGCATTCTTCGCAAAGCACTCGAAGCGGAAGAGCAGCTAGCCCATAGCCGTTACATAGAAAAACTATCGCCTACAAGCACCAAATTTCCCCTATGGAAAGCACATGCAAGCATAAAGCCCCCTGCAAAGGTAGACACGCCTTTAAGGGACCAGAGTGGAAGTTGGGCCCGCAGCGACGAAGAGAAGGCAAATGTCTTTGCACTTCACCTTAGAAATGTCTTCCAGCCAAATCCACCAACTAATGGCTATGCACTTCCATTGGTTCCCATCGCCGCACAAACTGACCCAGTTAAAGTTCATTCACTTGAAATAAACAAGTAAGGGCGCTGCAGTCGAGTTTCCCGACCACACAATACCCTGTTTATTTGTTTTCATTTAATTGTTTTTGAATTTAACAAAATTATCCCAAATGTAGGCAACACTTTTTTCTAGTCCTGACCAACAAGTGGGGAGGTGCTCTTATCAGCTCAACTGTTTCGCTTATAACTCCGGTGTTTTTTGTCCGATCTGATTGTAGAATAGAATTTTCAGAATAGATAGATATTGGGCCTAGCTTGATGTATACTAAACCACGAGGCTCTAACTTGAAAATTGTGGATCTGACGGCTATTTAGGTCTAGGATTTCTAGAGGAGGTCTAGGTTTTTTGGGGATAAAAGGGGGACGGGGTGGAATTTTTCAAATCTGAAACAAACTTGATCTGCGTACAGCATAAATCTACCTTCGTGCAAAAATTTGTGGCTCTATCTCTTATAGTCTCTGAGATCGACGCGTTCATACAGACAGACAGACGGACAGACGGACAGACGGACAGTCGGACAGACGGACAGACGGACATGGCTATATCGACTCGGCTGTTCATGCTGATCAAGAATATATATACTTTATGGGGTCGGAAAATTTTTCTTCTCCCTGTTACATACATTCGCACAACTTCATGATCCCCCTTTTCCCATTTTCAATGGGAACAGGGTATAAAAATGCTATCGGAGATCTACAACCCAGAAAAGCACCAGGACATGACCTTATTACGCCTAAAATGATTATGGAACCTCCAAGTCCTGCCATAACATATATCTCAAGACTTTTCAATGCAGTATTGCGATGTGGATACTTCTCAACCCAATGGAAAAAGTCCACAATCATAATGATCCATAAACCAGGAAAGAATAAAACCCAAGGGTCATCATATAGACCCTTTGGTCTGCTACCTTGCTTATCAAAACTTTTTGAGATGATCTTACTCCGTAAAATTGATTCCCATGCGCAAAATATCATTCCATCACACCAATTTGGGTTTCGAGCTAAACACGGGACTATTGAGCAAGTCAACCGCATAACTTCAGATATTCGGACTGCGTTTGAAAACCACGAATACTGCTCTGCCATTTTCCTAGATGTTGCCTAAGCATTTGACCGCGTATGGTTGGACGGTCTTACATTCAAGATAAAGACAATGCTTCCACCAAATACACACAAAGTCCTAGAAAGTTACGTCAGTAACAGAGTATTTACAGTTCGTCAAAATGAGTACTCAACAGAAGAGTTCACCATAGGAGCTGGAGTACCGCAGGGAAGTGTTCTTGGTCCTTTCCTATACGTACTATACACTGCCGACATACCAACAGACTCTCGACTTACAATAAGTACTTTTGCGGATGATACGGTAATATTAAGCAGATCACGATGTCCAATTACCGCAACAAAACTTTTGGCAAGCCACCTCACCTACGTGGAAGAGTGGCTGGGCAACTGGCGTATTAATATCAACGAGCAAAAGTGTAAGCACGTGACGTTCACACTCAACAGAAGCACCTGTCCCCAGCTATCACTAAACGCGACTTTGATCCCGCAATCAAACGATGTTGTATACCTAGGTGTACACCTCGATAGAAGGCTCACATGGCGCAAACACATAGACTCGAAAAAACTTCAGATAAAGCTTAAGGCCAACAGCTTTCACTGGCTAATTAACTCCCGTTCCCCACTAAAGCTGGAATATAAAGTCTTACTGTACAAGAGCATCATAAAGCCTGTCTGGACCTATGGCTCGCAGCTATGGGGAAATGCTTGTGCGAGCAGCATGGACATCCTCCAAAGTTCACAGTCGAGAATTGGATCCACAACGACCTCAGCATCCCACTGGTTGAAACTGAAATAGAGGAACTTAAGCGCAAATATTCTGAGAAGCTTCTTGCCCACCCAAACCAACTTGCGAAATCTCTCACCATGCTGGCAACGCATTCTCGCCTGCGAACACAAACTACCTCCAATAGGGGATAGTTTTTTAAAATAGTCTCTAGATTAAGATTTGAAAAATTATTGTTAGTCTCTTTAAGAGAAGATCCAATAAATGCCAACCAAGCATAAAAAAAAAAAAGTATTGCAAAATCTACATTAATGGCTATTTAGCCAAAAACATTATTTTTGAGCCGATATTCTGTATGTTATATGGGTATTTTAGCGGGTCGTGAACGTGTTTAATGTACAAAAAAAAATGGAAAACAACAATTTCCCCAACTTTTTTTGCGATTCGATAGCATTTTGTTAACATTGGCCAACATTGGCTTAATTTAGTAAAATTCAAAAATTTGCAAATGAAGTGATCTTTTCTAATGCAATTAATAAATATTATTATATATAAATAGTATTTACACTATCAGCCATGCTCCGGTTTTCACTTTTATTTGCGACTTCAGCATTTTAATACGATTTCAGATTAGAGCGCACCAAAATTCGCATATTTTTGTTATCGATAATGTTCCATTCCCAACATGTTTTGTGTCATTTCACATAACAAAAACAGCTGATGAGTACCACTACTCATGCCATCGATAGTCATATATCGATATGTACCATGGCCAATTCGCAAATTGTTGTTATTGTGGGCAGTTTTCCATCTCGCTCAATTTCGTGTACCTCTATTGAATAATTAATTAAAATATTGCCTTAATGCGAATTAAGTGGGACAGTCCGTAAGACAAATCTAAAAAGATTAAAGAACTGAATAAAAAGAGTTCCGTGGGCTGTCTGCTTGTGCATCTTTATTTTGCATTTACTTTTCATTTCACAGAAGCAGATGTCGCCGGTTTACAAACGGCAAAACTTTGCGATATCCGAATGTCGGAGCACCAACTTTTACGATTTGGTGATAGCCGTCAATAAAACTTTTTTTGGTCTCTTTGCATTAATCTCTTTTAATTGATTTGCAATCAGAAGAAGATTCTGTAGAAAAAGTGCAAACATATCATATGGATTTTAATGTCTTTAAAAGTAGCTTTAAGTGAATAAATAACAATTCTCAGTTTTCTGATTGACTAAGGTTTTTTTGAAATGGACTTCTGAAGTTTTTATATTAAATTCATTTATTTTATTAATGTTTTTTCAGGTCTATATCTCATGAACCGTTTGAAATTTTACTTTACTGTCTTCGGCTATTTTGTAGTGCTTAACAGGCCTACAAATCACTTCTATAGTGCTTTCATGCTCAAAATCACGATTTGAAAAAAAAATTAACCTTTAGGCGGAAAATTGTTAGTGAATCAACGTTTGAATGCTTGCGTTTAAATTTAACGGACTTAAAGCATTCTTACAAAAAACTTTAGCCTAAAAGCTTATGCATTAACTTCAAAAAGGTGACTAACAGCAGCCATTAGCTTAGTCTACTGATGAGAGAATCGGGAGATTCTTGCAACCAGCTATTTTTGGGTGTTTTAATGCATAAGTTGTTTACAGCTGTGGACACCAGTTATTTTTTGGTATTCTTTACTTTTCGTCTTTTTTCTTAGTCAAGAGTTCTCTGTTAAAACGCATCATCAAAAACGACATTGAAATCTAAACATGTTTGGTGAAGTGCAAACAAAAAAAAGAAATTACTCAAAAATGGAGAACTGTTAGAAGCTTGATCTATTTAGTTATGCTTGTGGCTTCTATGTTCCCGAAGGTGCATCTAACCAGAAAAACAATACAAGCTAAACCTCGGAGTTTAAAAGTGCGTACCGTCTGTACTACTCTGATCAACCAGATTTGTTTGATCGTTCGGGGACGCCAAATACAGTGTGCCATTTGGTACGCCGGTCATATGGACAAATCCCAATGGACATACCAAGGAGAAGTGCTACGGGTGCATAAATTTCATAAGCGGTATAATCAGAAAAAAAATGTCAAAGAAAATTTACATTCCTGGTCCCCATGCCTCCCTTCCACAGCCACATTCCGATGCAAATCCACCACCAAAAGCACCGATTCCGGAGACAGTAACGCTATTTACAGAACAGACCAATCCCAACGATCCAATGTTTGAAATTGACGAAGAAGACGGTGGACCAGAGCTAGAAGCACAAGCTGAAATGGATTACGTTGTGGCCAAGCTGGGATTGTCCCAACGCAACTCTGGATATTTATCTAAATTCTTAAAACGCAATAAAAAGGAACGAATTTTAATGTGACGATCTTAAAAGCAGTATTATTACACAAAACAAACGAGAAGCCGTACATTCCAATAGTGTAAAGCAAAGAATTTAAAGAATGTTTTTCTACAATGCAAGTGATACTGAAAGACATTAAGTACAATGAACACTTAAGGAAAATTTGCTGCGACCTAAAAGTTGTGAATATACTGCAAAACATAAAAGGAGGGTGGCCAAAATACCTTTGCTTCATTTGCCGTTGGGACTCACGATCTAAAGTTGACCATTGTTCTCATGTACGGTAAAGAAGAGAAGAGGTTGTGAAAGACTCAACTTTGGATATGGCAACACAACCACTATTACAAAACATATCTAATGTATTGCTGCCACCGCTGCACATAAAGCTGGGCATGGAACAGTTTTGCTTATAATTATATTTCTCTTAAATTGGTGGCGATTTTCAATAGAAAAGTAAAAAAAAAACAAAGGATAATTTTGATATTTTTTGAAATTTTCGTGATTTTTAGCATGAACAATTTTTTTTTTTGAGCTGGTTGAAAGAAGTGATTTGTAGAAGAAGTGATTGGGGCCTGGACCTGAGAAAAAAACCATGTAAAACAAATGAATTTTCCTATGAAAAGGAGTCTTTTTCAAAACAAGAAAGAAAGTCGGTCAAGCCCGACTATAGCATACTCTGTACCAAAGAAATTATATGCTCAGCATATATTTTGATGCTGCAGTAGTAGCTGAAAGCAGCGCTGCTTTTGCGCTGCAGCAGCGAACAGTCTTTTGATCATAACTCGAAAACCGTTCATCCAATCTTCACCGATAAGTTGATCGATAAGTTATCCTTATTACTAAATATATCTAGAAGGAACAACCCACCTATCTTTAAAACTGTAGGAGATATGATACGTGATACGATACGTTTTTTCTAAAGTGCGGGGGCGGCAGGGGGCGTGGCCAAAATTTAAAATAAACTTGATCCGGCTGCAGACATAAGAAGCATATGTCCCATACATGTCAAACCTCTATCTCTTACCATCTCTGAGATCTGTGCGCTCATACGGACAGACAGGCGGACATGACGGACATGACTCGGCTGTTGATGCTGATCAAGAATATATTTACTTTATAGGGTCGGAGATGCTTCCTTCTTGATGTTACATACTTTTGCACAAACTTATAATACTGTGTATCTACGGTACAGAGTATAAAATCCTTAGCCAAACAGACCAAACCCAGCCAGGGTTTTTATTCTACCACAAATACCTTTCAAATTTATTTGGTCTCGTTGGTATCAAAAAAATTTTGTTGAAAAATGGTTCACAGTGTTATCATTATCATTATGCGCTGTTAGCCAGAGCCGTTAAAATTGTGAAGTTGCCACCTTTGTTATTGCAATATGTAGACCCCGCTTTGGACAACGCAGTTTGGAAATCACCATGATTCATAAAAATCTTCCGCTCTTGTGGATGGAAATACCAAGTACTTCAATACGGAGTAAAGAGGGATTGTCTCCTTTAAAATTTTGGAAACGGTCGACTGGTGGATTCGAAAAAGCAATTGCAGCGACGTCCGACTTTCACATGTAGCAAAAACACTACATATAATATAATAGATACCGCGCCTCATACAAATTCCCTTATTTTTCGTTTTGAAGCTTCATGGCCCGGGCGGGCGGGGAAAAAAAAAATCTAAAAATAGAAATGCCTAAAAATGGAGAACAAGCCTCTCGCAGCTGCCAAGAGTTTCATAGCTTTAATTTTATTACAATAAAGCATGGCCGATTAAGTTTCACATTTTTTACAGACACAACTAAAGTCTACGGTGGCGTTGTGGGCAGATGCTTTTTTTATAGAACGGAGGTTGTGTGTTCGAGTCCTAGTGCTGCTGACACGAAATTTTTTTTCTGACCATGTAGACCCAATTGATTTTAACAGTGAGAAGTTTGTTTAATACTTTTCCAAAGACTCTTTTACCAAAGAAATAAAACTAGATTTGGTGTCAATTAGGCATTTCGTCGGGTATGTAGCGCACAAAAAACTCTCAAAAGTTATTTCTGAACAATGTAACAAACAATTAAGAAAAGAAAATGAAGTAATTACCGTACCAAGGGAATTGTTTTTATTTTATAAAAACTACCAATCTCAAACCGATTTTGGAAACCTTGTTGCACCTTCTGATGCACTAATGGAAGCTAACACAAAACATGTTTTGGTTTTTGAAAACTTTTTCACTGCGGAGCCAGAAAAAAAATCGTTGTCTTATATCACAGAGTTGTGCCACAAGACTACTTCTAATTGGTTTTTAGGTGATTGCACCGAACACAGGCTGCAACTCCTAGATTTTCTTTTCCTTGTTTTTCTTCGAAAACATTGCATATGGGCATTGGAAAAGGCAGTCTCAGAAGAAAAAACTTAAAATTATTAACAGAATGTTGATTTAAATATGAGAAATGTGAATTTGTCTGAGAAACTTCACTTTTTCCATACGTTAAGAAATTGCTCAAAGGGCATAGCCGAATAACCATACAAAAACTGCCCCCGCTCTTATCAGCACCAAATTTAAATATAAGATAACCACCTGTGAGAAGCTCACTATTGTTGGAGTGGAGTTATGAGGGCGGAAAGTTAAATCAATAAAACATGAAATTAGTATTTTCCAAGTATATTTCAGACATATTAGGCCCACTGTATATCAAATAAAAAGGGAAAAAGGGGAGATTTCAGTCAATGCTGTGTGAGTAAATACAGTGTTCTTAATAGTATTAAATATATTTCAAAACTATTTACATGTTTTTTTTAATTTTCACCATGCTAAACACTTCTGATGCCATTACAAAAACAATATGATTTAAAGGATATCCAAATGGATAAGCCAGCAAAAAACTGTAAGTGAAGCAATTAATTTACAACTTAAAAAATTTAATGGTAAAAATCAATAATATATTTTTGGCCTTCGAATTGGTGGAAAAAATGCGGAAAATTTTTTTGAATTGTATTGGGGACACTTACAATATTCATTTAGCTCAACCAAATCGGTTAAGCCGTTCTTGAGAAAAAAAACACTTTTTTGATTTAACTTTCCACTCTCATAACTCCACACTCCAACAGCGACCAACAGACTAAAAATTTAGGAGAGGTTCTCATTGAAGGTTATCGCATATTTAAATTTGGTGCTGAAAAGAGAGGGGAAGTTTTTGTATGCTTATTCGGCTATGCCCTTTTTCCGAATTTTTTGAGTCTAGGAAAAAAGTAAAACTTCTCAGATAAATTCATATTTTTCAAATTTAAATCGTTATTTTGGTATTTTGGGACTCAAAACCAAACCTTGGGTTCGGTTTTCGTAATCGTTATTCAACTAAGTTTACGTAGAAACAAGTTTGTTTTGAATAGGCTTATAAATGTGGCTATAGAAATGTGAACAAACCTCATTTAACTCACGTTCATGATAATTTCTCATAAACCTGACGTGGTGGGGCAAAACGAACAATTTTTCTTAGTTCAGCGCCCTTTCTTGTAAACTTGAGGGATCAATTAAACGACATATAATAAAAAAGAAAAATTACAAAAAATTAGAAAGCAGTACAAAACAAGTAAGGGCGCTGCAGTCGAGTGCCCCGACTACAAAATACCCTGTTCATTTGTTTTCATTTATTTAAATTTAATTTTATTTCGGTATTCTCCCAACGCTACAGATACATAGGTACTATAAATTAGTGAATTGGTCACAAAAACATGCAGGACGATATAATAGAAATGTAAATAAAACTAAGAATCCTATGTAATATAATTTAACTCTATAATTTTTTTTCCTATGTAGCAGTTACACTGTGCGAAGTCTGATCCACGACTCTAGGTCAAGGCCAAGAATTTGTTTGCCAAAGTCCGAGATATGGTCTCTGCGACCGAGATTGAATACGTATCTTACGATTGAGTTAAATGTCACCCTCAGCTTTTGCATACTGTTGGAGTCACTACTACCAAAAACTTCCACACCATACAATAGAGTCGGGATGAGAAATGTTTTAGCGACTAAAAGCCTGAGATGAAGAGATTA
Organism: Lordiphosa andalusiaca; assembly: GCA_035044965.1. Classification (NCBI taxonomy): domain Eukaryota; kingdom Metazoa; phylum Arthropoda; class Insecta; order Diptera; family Drosophilidae; genus Lordiphosa; species Lordiphosa andalusiaca. The sequence goes on along the minus strand of JAWNNM010003610.1, from coordinate 237,344 downwards.
CCATCCCAAATGTTTTCCCGGACGAATTGGTAATGTGGTTGCTCTACGTTAGGGTATTATTAAATTGGATTCCCAGGTTAGTGGTATCCTCCGCACATTCCAGCGAAACATTGTTTATAGTCAGCTTTGGCAGATCATTGACATTCAGGGACTTCTTATAAATTACTTAACACTTAGATTCTTTAGAATTTAGCCCCAAACCATTCGCTTTAGCCCACTCGCTAATTCTCAAAATATCCGTTACAGATTCTAACACACTCATTTATTTCACGTAACGGTCGACTTACAAAAAGTTGAACACCATCGGCGTGCAAATGGACGTCACAGCCTATCAGACAATTAGGAAGGTCATTGATATACACAGTGAAGAGTAAGGGCCCTAGGACTGAACCTTGAGGGACACCACGAGTAAGACGTACGAAACCGGACATACCCGACCCCGAAACCACGGCTTGTTTTCTGTCGCACAGATAGGATTTAATAAGACGTGATGCAGTTGAGGAGAAATAATACAGTTTTTTAAGCTTGGTACTTAAAATAGAGTGGTCGACTGTATCAAATGCCTTACTGAAATCTAGTAGGGCTAATAATGTGACATTGTTTTTGTCCACCTGCCTTCTGATATCTTCTACTATCTTTAAAATGGCTGTTGTGCAGCTTCTGAACTTTTGATAACCTGATAGTTGCTGGCTTAACAACGAATTGGATGAAAGAAAAGTTTGAATTCGGTTATCCATTAGCTGTTAGAATACTTTTGCCAAAAAAGGGAGAATAGAAATGGGCCTGAATTCATTTTGGTCTCTTGGAATGGGTATTATTTTTGCATCTTTCCAGGAGTCAGGAAATACAGAGGTTGAGAAAATCGTATTAAAGATATAGGTGATGTCATCAAGAAGCAGAGGCAGTTACATTTTTAAGAATTTTGGGTTTACTTCATATAAGTCTTTCGTATTTGATTCAGGACACATTCAAGGACATCACATGAACTTACACACTCAAAACTAAAGCTATTATCACATAGGGGTAAAGAATTCAGGTACATATTTTGGGTTGCTGCAGGTACATTTAAATTTTCAAATTTTGTGTTTAGCTCTTCCACATCCAAGTCTGATCTTAATTGCGGCTTAGCCTTTCCTACACCTAAGCTTTTTAATTCTCTCCAAGTCTGATTTGGTGTTCTTGCATTACTGAATTTTATCTTTGTATATTCATATTTGGCTGAGCATATCGCTTTTGTAACTTTTGTTCTTAATATTTTAAATTCCTTCAGCAGGTAGTCCGTTTTGTAGCGTTTCCATTTTTTTGTACGCAATGTCTCCTATCTTAATTTGGTGTTTGATTTCAGAACTGAACCATGGGTTATATGTGTTGGCTTAACACTTTTTAGTGGCACGCATTTATGAACAGAAGGCCAATGTTTGCATTTAACTCATTCATTTGTTCGTTGCGCTTGGGAGGTAGAACATAGTTCTCCAGTCACAATTGATAAATTCTACCAGCAAGCTTTCCTATTCAATTGATTTAAAATCCTTAAACCTAATTAAAATGTTAGAATAATCTAAAGGAAATTCGTACGTCAAATAAATTAAATCATGTTTGGAAAAAGCCGGTACTGGGACCTGGTCATAATGCAAAATCTTGGACGGATCACTAACAAAAAATACGTCTAATAAAGTGTTACTTGTGTTTGTGAAGTGGGTTGGTTCCGATTCATTGGCAATATATTATATAATCATATACTGTTGCACATATTTAAAATGTGCTTCTCACGAAGCATATTGCTATTGAGGTCACCGGTTATAATTACACCGGTATGGAGCAGCTGTGAACAGCTGATTGACGAAATCTAAATCAAATCTAAATCACTTTTAGGAATACCATTGAAGTGTCGATTTCATTTAGATTTTTTAACTTCTATCATATTTAAAATAATATGTAGTGAGTTTTATCTAGAAAAAGAAGTATGAAAAACGGCATTCTCTAGGGAACCACATTCTGCAAAGTCCGACCGGGTAGCGAAACCGTGAACTATAATAAACCGTTTTAAGTTATGCGCCAGAACTGACAAAAAGTATGATGAGACACGAAAACGTTATTTTTGGAACAGATAGAACTGAAACGAAACCGGAACATTGGTACCGGTCTAGTTTTGGTTTTTTTACTTTTGCAGAGCGCATTGTAATTTAGGTCAGATTTTGGTAAATCAAAGAAGGAATCATAAGACCAGTCACTATGTCACTATGCATAAAGCACATAAAGCTTACGTACTCTGATTTGATTTTCATTTGTACCTATACATTGACAGCAAACTAAAATAAATATATCTAATCAGAAAACTAGATATGTTTGTAAATGTGTAAGCATTTAAACCAGTAATAAATAGATATCCATCGTAAATCCTTTTTTCTCAATTTGAAACCATGTGAGCATCTGTGAAATAGGAAAAGAGAATTCTTTTACATTTAACTTGTTTATCAAATTCGTATACGGAAGTTCAGTCGGTTGCTGATCAATCACTGCTCATTAATGGATGGAGATATAATAGCAGATTATCTGAAAGCTCTGACGAAGTTGATGAATATTTGATGTCGCAAGAAAAATATCTTGTTATTGAAAACACATCAGATTTATTAACAGATAATGCTGCCATTTCACGGTTCGACACATGACGACATGACAATCTAGTAGGTCTTCGTGTTGTCATGCTTTTAATGTTAATACCTTATCAATTGTCATGTTTGAATAAAAAGAAAATGTCGAATGATACTTTCAGTGTAAATAAACATGATACATGAATGTATTAATGAGTTAGTTCACCTAGCTTCAACTATTTTTTGAGCACAACAAAAAAGTTTCGTTGTGTGCTCTTTAGGGCTTTAGAGCGCAATAAAACCCGTTGTCCAAGAATGTTTGGTTCACAGGATCTGCCTAGAAAGGAATTCATTGTGTCCCTTGCAAACACTTACGTTCAGGCATTCGTCTTTTAGCACTTTGTTAATTGCATCGTATGTTTCGGGTATTACTATTATGGGATTTGCTTGCAATAAATCCAATATCAACGCTGACAATTGCTGCTACCAACTGGACCTGAACTTCAAACTCCACTTTCATAGTTTGACCAATCAATGAAAACTTATAACCCAATTTTTCACAGGTTCACAGTTTGATCTGGTGCTTTAACTTGAACTTAAACACATTTTATAAAATATTATGACACGACATTTAGTGTTAATGGAATCTCATTTGTCAATTTCGAAATGATCATTTTTCTATCGTCATGTCTCAGGTGTCGAACTGTGTAAAGGCAGCCTTAGCTACTGGATTCCATTAAAATTGTTGTTGCACATAATCTTGACCAAAACTATGAAAACATTCTATAGTGGTAGTCAAATTCCTTCACAGTTTCCAAAATTGTATGAGATTTCAAAAGTTGTGTTATCTATTCCCCCTACGCAAGTTAGCGTGGAACGATTATTCTCCGGCCTAAAATTTATATTGAATCCGCATAGAAATCTATGGACTTAACCATATTGAATGCAATTATGTTACTGCGATTTAATCACAAGAATGCTATGCTCGTAGAGTAACAAAGTAACAAGTAACGGGCGCTGCAGTCGAGTGCCACGACTACAAAATACCCTGCTCATTCGTTTTCATTTATTTGTTTTTGAATTTGAATGTAGCCGGTTTTTGTAACTGCTCATCTGGCTCAAAGGCTCATCCTGGAAGTAGGCCACATTATTTAGTAATTTTATCGGCTTTAGACCAAACTAACGTCAAGCTCAATTGTTTCGCTTATAACTCCGGTGTTTTTTGTCCGATCTGATTGTACTTTTCAGAATAGATAGATATTGGGCTTAGCTTGAGATGTGTACTAAACTACGAAAATTGAAAACTAACACTAACTTGAAAATTGTGGATCTGACTGTTTGTTAGGTCTAGGTTGTAACGGTATTTTGGGGATAAGAGGTGGACGCGGGGGAATTTTCCAAATCTGAAACAAATTTGATCAGCGTACGGCATACATCTACCTTCATGCAAAAGTTGTGGCTCTATCTCTTATAGTCTCGGAGATCGACGCGTTCATACAGACGGACAGTCGGACAGACAGACGGACGGACGGACGGGCAGACGGACATGGCTATATCGACTCGGCTGTTCACACTGATCAAGAATATATATACTTTATGGTGTCGGAAGTGTTTCCTTCTCCCTGTTACATACATTCGCAGAACTTCATGATCCCCCTTTTCCCATTTTCAATGGGAGTAGTGAAAATGTATGTAACAAGCAGAAGAAAGCATCTCCGACCCCATTGGGTGTGTGGATTGTTGAACAGCATGAATAGCCGTGTCGATATAGCCCAGTCCGTTCTTCTGTCCATATGAACAACTAGATCTCGGAGACCAGAAGTGCTAGAGCGTTTTCACTTTAAACAAGATGGAAGTAGAGAAGGATACCAAAATATGCTACCTGTACACGGAAATAATAAGAGACAGCGGAAATATAAAATTCAAACGGTACTCAAAAACCATAGCGTCAGGAAGACTAATGAATTTTCATTCAAACCAGCCCATAGCACAGAAAATAAACACGGCCAAGAACGTCATAAACAAAGCCTACACTCTAAGCGACGCATCATACAGACCCGAGATCTACATAAAATTAAGAACAATACTAGGGAAAAATAGTTATCCAGACCAGCTGATAGAAAGATTAATAGCAAACGCCACCCAGACAAAGAGCATTGAACGCGAACAGAGAGAAAAAACTGATAGGACCCAATATATTAGCGTACCTTATGTGGACAAATTAACACGGAAACGCAAGCTGGCAAAAATAATGCCCAAACATTTAAACTTAACGTTCGCCTACAAGGCCCACACGAATACAAGGAGACTGTTTACAAACACAAAAGACAAAATAAGCAAAGAACAACAACAGAATGTAGCATACGAAATATCGTGTAAAGGAAAAGGACAGATTTGCGACGGCGTATACATTGGGACGACAAAACGAACGCTTGCGAGGATGGCAGAGCATAAACGAGATGCGAAAAACAACAAGACAAGCACAGCAATAGCACAACACTTGGCAACATCTGGACACACAGCTGATTTTGAGAACGTCAAAGTGCTGGACATAGAAAAGAGAGAGAGAACGAGACTGACACTGGAAAGCCTCCGCATACAACAACGGCGAGAGCGAGCAGTAAACCACAAAGAAGACATAGAACAAACTAAACACTTTAGAAAACAAAACAAATATAATGGGACGACATAAAACAATATAAAAACTGGATGGAGAGAAACTAGTGTGTTAGGAAAAATTGTAATGAATGTATGTATGAAATGTTATGTTAATGTATATTTGTGTTTAATGAAAAAAATAAAATGCAGGCTCCCTGAGGAAGGCGCAAAATGTACCGAAACGCGTAGGAGGAAAATGTGAAATAAAAAGTATTTTTATTTTGTATGAAGCACGACGGCCATCAAACCCACAGCAACAACAATCAAACAAGTTAGAAAGTCGATCAAGCCCAACTATGGCATACTATGTACCTCGCAAAATATGTATTAAGCACACATGATGGTAAGGTGTGTAAAGTGCTGGCTTTCGCTGTTCCAGCTTGTGCTGCCCAGCATTAATGTTTTTCCCGTTTAAATCGACTATCGTTCTTGTTTACTAAATATTTTTTTTTTTGTTTGGCTTTGATCACCGCTTGGGTGATGATTTAATGGTCACAGTCTGGCAACCGTATTAACCAGGTACAGAGTGCGTTCTTGGCAAGGCGCGCGGCTCTTCCAAGGCATGTGAGGTTGGTAGTTGATATCGGTTTCAAACCGAGGTTTATTATTTTTTCCTTTTCGTCTTTTACGCTAATATCATTTTACTCAAAAGTCAAAACCGGCTTCTTTTATAAATCTAGCTAGCTCTCTGAAATACAAAGGTTCATTCGAAAGCAAAAGATCGTGTTTCTGAAATAATTAAAGATTTTATATTTTCTTCTTAATACAGCAAGTCCTTGGCAGCTAAAAATTAAATGCTCTGCAGTTTCGGTTACATTGCATACACCACAAAAGTTGCTAGGCACTTTTTTAATTGTGTGAAGGTAAGTTTTGTCGTACGTGTGTCCCGTCATTAGTCTGTTGATAACTTTAATGTCCCTAGCTTTCCATTTGACCTGGAAATGCCACGGTTTTTCGGGGATTTCAGGGAAAATTTCCGCAAAAAACCTACCTTTTTCCCTTGAGTTTACTAAATATCAGGGTTGCAATCCGGTTTTGAACCGAACCGGTTATCGAGCCCGGAACTCAATTCAACAAAAATTATAGACATGAACAAATTGGGCCGCTATTATTCAGCGACTTCGTCTGTTATTGTGATGGTTCTGGAAAACTGAGTCTTCTAGTCGGCAGAAAAGTTTGCTGTAAGCATCTGCAAAAATGTTCCGAATTACTATTAGAATCCCCACATATAAAAACCTCTGTTTTTTAAGATCCCCGACTCCAAAGCTCATGAATGATTAATCTTAAATGATTCTCAAAATAAAAGCTTAACATTACCGTGATAGCATTTTCCATAAGACAACGATATTGAATTTTAATTAAAGGTCTGTTATAATTTTTATTTCGCCACAATACTTTATATAAATAGAAAAACTTGCTCATTGCTTTGATGCTCATGAGCTTTATAAAAGGGTTTCTATTTATATAGGTATTCCTAGAAATCTCTAGAGATTTTTATAGAGATCGTAGAAATCTTCGTATGAAGCGTCTCCAAAATGCTGGGCTACTATATTAGATGACAAAAAAGAAATATTTGAAACCAACTGCTCCAAGCCGAGCAGGTTTGATGCGTACACACCGTGTTCCCGCTTCTCTATAATCCAGTATCAGGACCAAACTTAAATATGTGGTAACCATCAATGAGAACCTCACTCTGCTAAATTTTTAGTTTGATAGGCACTATTGGAGTGGAGCTATGAGGGCGGAAAGCTAAACCAAAAATCTGTTTTTTCTCAAGAACGGCTTTACCGATTTGGATGAGTTAAATATATGTTGTAAGTGTCCACAAGACCACTCGAAAAATATTTTTTTCCTTTTTTTTTATCACCAATTCTTAGGCCCGAAAAATGTTATTGAAATTTTCAATTATTTTTGATAACCTATTTACAGTTATGTGCTGGATTTTTCATTATGAGGTCTCTTAAAACATATAATTTTTGCAGACACATCCCAAATTCACTTCATGGTGAAAAATAATTAAACATGAAAATAGTGTTTTTTAAATATTTTTTATATATTCAAGCCCACTGTCAACAAAAACGGGGAAGTGTCATTCACATATTGAAGTGTCATTTGAAATGGATTTCTGATATTTACAAAATGGATTCAGATTCTGATTCTTCGACTTAAACATTTGAAGCTCCAATTAAAAGAAGTAAAGTTGATGCGGAGTACGTGGAAATTCAAATACAAAGAACTATGGCGACCCAAGAAAAAGATAACTACAGTTCCTGTGGAAGCACGAATGCAATGTTTATCAAACACCATATTCATTCCGTTTGGAAACAAGTGTTGCTCTCACGTTGCTGCCGTGGTTTACTACTTATGCCATGCGAGAATTATTCGACCATCTGAAATACTTACAGATATGTTCTCAAGAAATGAAATCGTTTCAGAAATAGAAAAAAACAGTGACGAAGACTAATTTTTATTTGTCAAGTTTAATTGTGTAATAAATGGTGTTCTTTGGAACATATTAAGCTTATGTAAAAGTGTTTTAAGTTAGTTAATTTTCTTATGTATTTTACAGCGCTTATAAAGAAAAATGTTGTTCGTAGAGGCTGATGGAAATTCAAACACAAGGTTACGCTCGCAGCACCTGCCGGAATGGCGATTGCCAGCACATGCACAGTTCCATGTAAAATAATATAACATTTCTCCTATGTCTAGTCTTTTGATCCAACTCTTACAGCAGCGATCTATTAATTCTGTATTTTAGTTTCAAGCACTTATCCTTCAGAAAGTGCTGTTCAAGTAGTATGACCTTAACTACTTTATAACATTTTTTTGCTACTTTGACATTCAGTAATGGTTTAATCAGTGGAGTGAACAAGCAAGCATTGAGAATTTGTTCTCTACTCTGACTACCAAAAATTTTGACTATTTCACCTTTTTTGTCAAGATACAGTGTGTCTAAAACATAACAAAACACTGTTTTATATTTAATTATTTTTCACCATGTAGTGAATTTGGGATGTGTGATAAAAATAAGGAAAAAATATTTTTTGAGTATTATTGTGGACACTTACAACATATATTTAACTCATCCAAATCAGTTAAGCCGTTCTTGAGATAAAACTGATTTTTGATTTAGCTTTCCGACTTAAAATTTAAGAGAGTGAGGTTCTCATTGATGGTTATCACATATTTAAGTTTGGTCCTGATTATAGAAGGGGCAATTTTTGTATGCTTATTCGGCTATGCCCTTTGTCAACAACTTTGTTGTGTTCAATTCTTCTGCGAGTATGTTTGTTAAAAGTAGATGATTGAAATGGCTTGTGCGGGTTGTGAAACTTAAATTTCGAAGTTTTTATCGATGTCGGAATCCGAAGCCATTGAGTTCCTGATAAAGCATAAAGTCATATTAAAGGAAATGAACTGTCCAAAATGTGGTGAACTGTGCAAAATTTCCTTCAAAGGTTCGAGGCCCGTATTTCGTTGCCATTCGATAGTGCTAATAAAGATTAAGAAGGAGAAGAAACAAAAAATCCAGTGCAATTTTGTAGAAAGTGTTCTCAAAAACACTTTTTTGCCAATGCTAAATTTTCCATAAAAGAAATTTGCAAGTTTGTTATGTGGGATGTGGTCAAACTAAGGGGCGAAATTAAGTTTTACGATGCCGAAATGTGGTGGTCCTGTCAGTCAATTGTTGACTGGAAAAGTTTAATGAGGGAGATTTACATTGACTGGAGTCTTAATAACAGCCATTCCGCTATTGGAGGACCTGAAAAGGTAATTGAAATTGACGAGTACAAAGTTGGCAAACGGAAGTTTAATTGTGAAAGAATAGTGGAAGGCCAATGATTGTTTGGAGGCATCTAACGGGAGTCCGGTGAGTTTTTTATAGTGGAAGTCGAAGGCCGCGACAAATGTACGTTGCTCAGCATCATTAAGGAGCGTATTGCCGATGGCTCCTCTATAATGTCGGACTGCTGGAAGTCCTACAATTGTCTTGAAGACGAAGGGTATATCCATCAAACGATCAACCATTCCAAAAACTTTGTGGACCCCGACTCTCATGCTCACACACAAAACATTGAACGGCTGTGGTGCGACATTAAGGGCAACATCCCACACTATGGTCGGCGGACGGAACATTGTTTAGGGTATTTGGGTATTTAAATATAGGTATTTAGGGTATTTCCAATTCAATAAAAAAATTCCTCGCCATTCGCACAGACTTCACGAAATATACATGGCTATTAGCCACCAGTATAACCCAAGGATGGAGTTGAATGTGAACGCAGATGTCCATTGCGCTATTTTCTGTAAAAAAAAGTTTTCGCCTGCAATCCCAATATTATGATTATAACCACATTCCTCAGGATTCCGATGCTGACATAAAAAGCATAGCTGAGAGCAGCAAGTGTGGAGTAGGCCTTAAAGGGAAACCACAATAAAAAACAAGAAAGAAAGTCGGTCAAGCCCGACTATAACATACTCTGTACCAAGAAGAAGAATTTTTCTTTTGATCATAACTCGAAAACCGTTCATCCGATCTTCTTCATTCCTTTGGCGGATCGATAAGTTATCCTAATAACTAAATATGTCCAGAAGGGACAAGCCATCTATCTTCAAAACTGTGGGAGATATGACGTTATTATATGACGTTATGATATGACCTTATTTTTTTCTAAATTACGGGGGCGGGAGGGGGCGTGGCCAAAATTGAAAATAAACTTGATCTGCCTGCAGACATTAGAAGCATATGTCCCATACATGTCAAACCTCTATCTCTTACCATCTCTGAGAACTGTGCGTTCATACGGACAGACAGACGGACAGACGTACATGGCTATATCGACTCGGCTGTTTATGCTAATCAAGAATATATATACTTTATGGGGTCGGAGATGCTTCCTTCTGGATGTTACATACTTTTGCACAAACTATGTGTACCTACGGTACAGAGTATAAAAACGCGCCTTCAACTTTACCTCAATTGGGTGGTGTGGAAAAAAGTTCAGAGCCTCGGCCACGTCAACCAGATGAAAAACATCGAGTTTTATTTTGCTATTGGTCTGTTTCATAACCTGTAAATGATTTTGCAGTTAAAATCTAGGGGTGACTTGCTTACAAATTTAATTCTTCATAATTCACGGTCCATCGAGGAAAAATAATTTTCTAATTTTTGGAGAGGAAGGACATATAATAGACAATTACCACCAGCGGAATTTGTTAGAAAGTAACTTCTCAATAACATCAAATGAAAGGAGCAGCGAAAAGATATAAATAAATTGAAATTGCTTGATGTGTATTATTTAATTTTACAGTACTTAGAGACACTTTCATACTAAAAAAAAAAGAGTGGGCGTCGTGGAACACCCGGTACGAGCGAAGCTCTTTACGAAGGATAATAATAATCTGATTTGAAACTACAACACTTTCAAAAGAATATAAAGTACCATTGTTTTTGTATGGTTATATCCAGATGAATTTTGTTTTTAATCCAATTTACATTTTGACTAGTAAAAAAGTGTTTCCCAAGAAAGGGGCTCTCTGTCTTTAACTTCCATCAAAACAATAAAGAACCTCTGACTGCGTGTTCTGTTTAATGGTTAAAAGTAAATGTCGATAGTGCTACATGTTTTTTGATATTTTTTATCAAAGGCCTGTATCCAGCTTTGCGGGAAATTACTGCCGGAAATTTGCTATTTATTTTGAGTGTGTGGAGCCCAACTATAACAAACTGTCGCTCATAGCGTTCTCTGTCTCTCTCTTCCAAAGCCTTCTTACAGTCATTTGCTAGCTAGCATACACAAAATTAATGAACTGCCTCTACGCTGCCTCTCTACGTTTTTCCGCGCATTCTGCTTTGGGATTCCCAAACGGTTATGCCTCCGCTGGCATGGAGAGACTTCTTAGACACGTTCAGATGGTATGCATTGATCGCTGAAGATAGAGGGTGGTTTCTCTTGAAACAGCTGTACGATCTACCAGCCTCCTTTGTGGTGTTGTGTCTCTGTTTAAAGTTGTGCGAAAGCATAACATGACCTCGAGCCGGCTAAAAAAACTGCAGGTTTACTAAGAACAAAGGTCACAGAAAAACCAGTCACATGAACTTAATAACTTTAATCACAATAACATGTATCTCCTTTATTTAAAAGTGCTTTTTCCAGAAATGTGAGATTCGTCAAAGACATGGTCTTGCCTCAACTGCTTGTATCAAAGCAATTTTCTCCTCACAGTTTTTGCCTCTATTTTTTTTGACAAATCACTTCCAAAATAATTGTAAACATTATGTTCCTGAGCTGTGTATCAGCTGTTTCTCGAACCACACACGCCTTCGAAACGCCGCTATCGATACGTCGCTATCAAGACAAAGTGTGGATTTTGTTCATGTTGCTGGACGGACAAACGAAAAATTCCTGACACAATTTTTTGATATGAAGTTTGGCAGGAATTTTGGGTTTCCGCGGTGCAGAATACCCGGCTTAACCAAAAAAGTTGTTGCTGAAATTCCTCAAAAATTGTGCATTAATTGAGTTGACAAAATAAAATAAAGCCAGAAAATAGCCTTAACTTAGCACTTTTCACTGCTTTGGTTACTGTTTCGGTCACTGTTTCTGTAACTGTTTCAGTCATAGTTAAGTCACTGTTTCAGTCACCTTTTCGGTCAGTGTTTTGATCACTTTTTCAGTCACCTCTGATCTCCCACCACGACCCCCCAACTCACAACCCACCTGATGCTATGGCTGTTTTGTATAGGCCAAAGCTGCTGACTTTGCAAACCATAACCGTTCTTTTTTCTGACAACTGCAAAGTGAGGACCGGTTGTTGAGAACTCTGCTCACAACCCACATGCTGCTATCGCTTTCTTGCACAGACTTTCTGGCTTTCGACCTTACAAAATACCTAGATCTGGTGCGAAAATAGTTAAATTGGCAACACTGGTTAGCAGACTCCAGTGTAAGCAGAGACATGATGCAATATATTAGGTGGTCTCGTCGGCAAAAAGTAGTCCGTTAACAATGCCAACAGTAACAACAACATGCGAAAAAAAGGAAAACGTCGGCAGCAGAGAGTGCCAGAGCGTGAGAAAATGAGAGAGCGCATATAATTTGCAGCATACATTAAAGTTGCATACATACATATACTCGCACGCACTGAGTGAGCTCACACACAAACGCTGCTGACTTTGCAAAGTCAAAAGCGTAGCCAAAAAATCTGTCGCAAAGACAATCGTTTTCTGGATTTACCCCCCAGTCTACCGTCCGTAAAAGAGCTTCGCTCTAAAAACTCTGTGAATTTAATATAAAGTGTTCAACAATATAATAATGGGCAGTGCTATAATGGCGCGACTTACGACAGAGACACACGTTTTACTCAAGAAAATGTGTTCTTTTTAAACAATAAAACCAGTTTAGGGGTTTCTAATAATTAAGTGTTCAATAACATTACCAAAGTCAAAAGTTTACAAATATTTAAACAAAAATACTAGCACATAGTCCAAAATAGGAAATGAAACCTGATAAGTCTTGCATTGCACGTTGAAAGACCTAAGTTTCTTCTTTCTAAAACCGGTGAGAAAATAGAAATCAGTGGATAATTCACGAAGTTTTGGGCGTATAGGTGAGTGCATGTGCCAAAAAAACTGATTATTTACCGTTATTCAAAATTTCATTGTGCACCAAAATCTCAAGTATGCTACAAAACTCTATTTAGCCATATCTACAACCTATAATATGTTGGGACTTAAATGGGATGGTCCCAGAAGTTCTGTTTTGATTTTTTTTGTCAAAATGTGTAATACGGGCATAGAGAAAGTCGGACATGGCCATATCGAATCGGCATCTGATGCTGATTAAGAATTGTCATGTCCGTCTGTCCGCCCGTATGAACAAACAGATCTCAGATATGGTAAGAGATACAGGTTTAACAAATATGAGATGCTACTCATATTTGTATGTGGATTAAGTTTATTTTAAATGTTATACCAGCAGGCTCATCAGAATTATTTTCAATTTTTGCCACGCCCCTGCAATTTTGAAAAACTTCATATCTCTCAGTTTTATAGATCGAATGTTACGAATTATTTATCGATCCGCCAAAGGATTAGCAAAGATCGTGTTCGCTGCTGCAACGAACGGTGTTTGCGCGACCTTGCATTCGAAAATCTCGAAATGGGTCATGTATAATGTAAGTTTAGCTTACAATAAAATACAATAAAGTTTAAATAAAAAAGGCCGTTTTTCAGCACTTTTAATTTTTTGGTCCTTTCTGTGGAAGTGCCCCACATGTAAAATTTATTTGAGTGAGTTATTCAACATTTTATTTTAGTAAAATGTGCAAGCAAACTTGATCTGTGAGTTGACTTCCTTGCTACATATGCAATTCTGTTCGGACCTATCTATTGATCTAGATGATCATACAGACGTCCAGATGGACCGGGGAGGATGCCGATTCAGATTTGAAATCCTTAATGTTTACCTATTTTCTGCAAGCTTACCGAAAATATACCCTATATGAACCGATGTTTGAGATTATAATAATCTTATATTTGCCAATCTCATGTACCGGTCAGCTTACTGATCCTTCAAAGTCAACATGGATTCGAACTTTCGAACCTAAATTTGTGTAGAATTTTAGAGGTTTGCAGTCTTGGTTCGTCAAAGTGTAACCAGCAAAAAAAATTTAAAAATCGTAAACATTTAATTATAGCTAAATAAAAGGCAACTGAAGTGCTGGAAAATAAAGATGATTGCTGCGCATTAAATTTGCCGATTTCACTTATTAATAGCGACATGATCTCCAATAATTATGGGTACTGTGTGGTTACGAATTCCAATTACGCTGTCTGCACATATGGAAATACACATGTGATCGGAGGATCGATTGTTGTAGACACACGCATTCACAGATACAGCCATATGAACGAACATATTTGCCGAGGTCGGTGTGATTTATGCGTATTAAACATTCGATGTATTTGTCATTCCGCGATTCCACATCAGCAAACATGGATGCACAAGCCCATGCCTATTTATATTTGTACACAAACCAAAATAGTTATGCGTATATGTACAAATGCTTGTACGTTCGTACATCTGTAATGACATGCAAGTTTACATACATACGTAGCATTTATATACACATGTGTGTTAATTTACTTTTTAAATATTAATTACTAAGGTACAGGTGTCAAGAACTACATGTGTACAAACACATGTGAGTAACTATGTACGCAGTGTTTGTTTATGCTTCAACTTTGATTAGTTAAGGCTCGAGTCACCGATGCTTAAATTATAGATTGTAATATATGTATGTATACATACACAAGTACATATGTATCATTGTTTTTATTTTGCACTAAGTCGTCTTTGGATAATTTGGCCGTCCTTGTCATATGCTTACGGTAGCGATTTGTATTCATTCCCCATACGTATTTCGTTCTATGCAATAATCCCTTTTGCTTAGAGAATTTGGATATAACTACCTAAAATTTTACCGCAATTAGTTGTTAAATTTATAGTAAAAATGAACATATACAAAGATATAAAATTCCATCTGTGTGTGCATTGCAGCGTTGGCTTTCGATAATTTTAAAAATCAATTAGAGTGACCGTAAACAGCAATTGCAAAAATACAACTTTCAGAAGTTTGAAAAGGAATGCATGCTATGGAACACCCGGTACTAGCAAAGCTGTTTGGATGAAATTACCTCTTATCTGGCCTGTTCTAAACTTCACTTATTAGTGGTACTCCTGAAAGTGACTTGCTTTCGATTTTGATTTCGTGAAAGCAAATTAAAAGCAGTTGACGGAACGACCATGATTTAATTTTGATTTGCTTTCATTTGGCGCAAATATAAAACAAAGGCGCAAAAGCAAAAGATGCAGAAAAAATTGTGAAACTAGTGTTGAATTAAAGGGGGTTGCTAGTTTGCGAAGGTGCACATCCATCCTGATCATCTTTGACTAAGTCAAGCACATGCTCCAAAACTCGCTGGTCTATTTAAACAATTGGCTCGATTGCATTATTAATTCTAATCAGTAAAAAATCGTTTAATTACTGAAGTTTGCAATGCGAAAGAACTAACAACTTTTTTATATTTGAGCAGCAGCAGAATTTAAACAACCGCCAAGCGCGGGGAGCGCATGAAAATCGTCACACTAAAATGAAATCAAATCGAAAGCAGCCTCGAAGCTGATTTCGTGAAAGCAACTACGTTCCTTACTTTTTCTGGGCACACTGTACATTTTGTATGGAGCCGTCGTGCGCAGCGTGAGCACGAAATCCTAAGCAAATCTCTTTCAGGAATATCAATATTTTTATAAGTAAATCAATGGCAATTCAGCTTCAGTTTCGTTTTATTATTTTTAATTCAAAATTAACATATTTTTTTTACCATTTTTATTGTCAAGAAGAGCTTAAAGATATTACATATCCATTATATCTAATAGGGGTTTAAGGCTGATTTCCCGAACGTACGAAAATAAATTTGTATGTCGAACTTCATATAAAAAACAGCTTTGAGCAGCTGATTAACAATTTATTTAGTCTCATTTATTTTCTTTATTTCCAGAAGTGAACATAAATATGTGTGACATTGCCACATAGATAGGTTGTGCGGATTGCAAGCACAGCCGACTTGGTGAAACTAAATTGAAAATAAACCTGCAGTTTTTAGCCGGCTCGAGCTCATGTTATGCATTCGCACAACTTTAAGCAGAAACACAACACCACAAAGAACCACACACACACAAAGGCCACTGTCTGTTTTTACGCTGCCTCTCGATGTTTTTGCGCGCATTCTGCTTAGGGATTCCCAAACGGGGAAACAGGGAATATGCCACCGCTGGCATGGAGAGACTTCTAAGGAACGTTCAGTTGGTAGGCATTGATCGCTGATAATAGAGGGTGGTTTCTCATGAAGCAGTTGTACGATCTACCAGCCTCCTTGGTGGTGTTGTGTATCTGTTTAAAGTTGTGCGAAAGCATAACATGACCTCGAGCTGGCTAAAAACTGCAGGTTTACTCAGTAGAAAGGTCACAAAAAAACCATTCATAAATTGAAAATAAATAACTCGCGGCACATTTTTTCGGACAACTTCGATCAAATTGGGAGCAAAAACGAGTCTCAATAAAAGGTGCAAGACGTTATAAATGAACTAGCATATAAAATCGATCCTTTTATTAAATTTTATTGTCATAACCTTCTTAGTTCGAGTAGTTGCCAGAATCAGTTGCAGCTGCAGAGTTCACGAGGTCGCCTATATTTGTGGTGGTATCTCATGCGACTTGGAAAGCTGTGAGGTGATTTTTTAATTGCATGAACTGGAAATTTATAATCGCATTTTGAATACAAGCGGCCGGCAAATCAGTATGACCCTACTATTCGGCAGCTATTTCAGGTATTTTATTTTGGGACTTTGTGACCCATGTAGAGTTTTCAGTCCACATGACATAATTTGCAATTTCGTGACATAAATTATTATTTGTTCTGGATATCAGCCTCTAGTCTTGGTGGACAAATCCAAGATTAACTAAAGTAAATGAATGAAAAATATTGTCACCTTCTAGGCGCTAATCAGGACGTACTGCAGTGAATTGTGAAGTTACTTAGTGTTTAAGCCGCTAAGTATGCTGCACAAACAGGCTGGTTCATATCCACCACCCGAGCTTTGTGGTTTCTTAGCATAAGCTAGAATTAAGCTCTCTGTTGTACCAGAGTTAAAGTTTGAAAGCGAAAAGACACACAAGTACATCGATTCACGAAATAAACACATACAAAACCACGAAATCAAAGACATTTGTTAACATTAACTAAAACGGAGTTAACCAACCAAACAAAGTTATACAAACATTGGTCCTTCAAACCGGATAACTAAAAGTTTCGGAAATACAGAAAATATTTCCCCCCAACACGCTCGCCACAGTTCGCATCGGTGGATATTCATCACTCTACAAAAACTTCCAGCTAAGTACAAAAGTTGAGCCATTTATTTCAAAGCGTATTTTCGAGGAAGTGCTGTGTGTGAATTTATCCAAAACAAAATTAAAAAAAAGGAATAATTAAATGGAGAGAAAAAAATCGCCATCTTTATATGTATTTGCACTTATGTACATACATACACTACGATCTCCCAATGTTGTTTTTATCCACAGTTACCAGACAATCCCAGCCAGTCGGACTTTGCGTCATGTGTAAAATCAACACATCTGGTGGTATGAAATTTCACCCAAATAGTCGGTACATGATTTTTTTTGCATGAAATTAGTCCTTCATATAGCATGAAAAACTCACACGTTATTTTCTCAGGTACTCGTAAGGCTAAGAGTCTGCACATCGTGAATCGGGTCTTACTTTTTCCGTTGTCGGGCATGTAAACAAAAATGAGTAAAAGACACGAAGTCAGACCCGAACGACCCAACCGATGGGCAAACGTTTAACTTTCATAAAACAGCTATAAGCAGCAGTAACTATCACAGCTGCAACAACATCTAACAAGGATGGTACCATAGCGATCATCAATAACAAGTAGTAGGCATACAAAATAGTGTTGGTTTTGTATATTAAGTAATTATTGTTAATAAAATGTCAAAACAAATTAAAGTCTTATTCATTTAATTATGGGGTAAAATACATGAAAAACTCACGAAGGTTTGTTAGCGAACGTCTCATGTCTTCCCTCCTACAATATACAAAGTAAGTACATCTGGAGTACTAAGAAAGCAAAGAACTCGAAGGCTGTTGATGACGTCACCCAAACCGAAACGGTTGAAACCCCTGAGTTTTTCGGCGTTTCCATTGCAAAACGAAGCGGAATGCCTAGGTTTTCGCATGCCTTATCACGTGAAAAGTAAGCATGAAAAAGTATCTTTTTCATGATGAAAAGTCCGACTGGGAAGTGTCCAAGAAAATACAAAATTGACAAAACAAAGCAAACCTCATCCAAAATTAAAAAGTTTTTGTTGTGCCATCCACTTAACATGCAATTCCTCTAAATCGTTCACATATACATATGCATGCTATACTAATGCATATTCACATCCATATAATTTATGTACATTGGACCATCCAATTCACCTATGCCATTTGTACTTCCAATATTAAAGCAATTGATATTACTAAAGAAAACCATCCATACATACAACAATTTTTCAACACATTCCTATTCCGCAGCCTTTGCAAAACTGCATGCATACAAACACCTAACGGAGTGGTATTTATTGCTTTTTGTTCAGCTGTTATCATACCCTACACAAGGTGGAGCATATGTGTTTTAAATAAAGTCGAAACTTGCAATAATTTTAAAAACTATATCATAGATTTTTTATGTTAATTTCCTATTGTGTTCCATTCCACTGCTCCACATATTGGTATTGAGGCAAAAAAATAATAATATATAAGAAAAAAATATATTTTTTTAACATTTATTTACTTTGAAACCACCAAAAGCGGTCCATCTCAATTCTCTCGATCCCACAGTTCCAGTATCCATCTATGTTAACTGATGTCAGCTGATCGTAATTTACTGAAATGTCGCATAGAAGATCCGGATCTCTTTCCAAAGAAACCTTTTAAGACCGCCAACCCCGAAAGAAAAACTCATCAGGCTCTACAAGTCCCAAATCCTTCAACTAAAACTCGACCAGTCGTTCAAAAAATTTTCTTGTTGTAAAAAATGGCTCTAAATGACTTCAGTGCAGCAACTGACCGTCTCAGTCAATTCGAAGCAAGATTTGCATCTAGGTTAAAAGTCGCAGGTTAAAACCTTATGGGAAAAGGTAGATCAAAAGTATGAGCGCTGTTCCAAAACTCTCAGTCAAGATGATGATAGCTCCAACAGCCAAGCCATTCAGTCCATCCATTCAAAGTACAATCACTGCTATTCGGTGTATGAACGATGTGCAGCAAGCCTCAATGATCAAATTGAGAGCGTTTCGGCTGGCAATATTGTTGCCGCGCCTAATTTTCAGTCTCAAGGCTGCAATCTTCCCCCAGTGGAAACAGAAGCTTTAAGTGGTGATTATCTGAAATGGCCTACATTCAGGGACATCTACATAAATAATCCTAGATTGACTCCTGTCGAAAGGTTATTCCATCTGAACTCCAAAACAAGTGGTGGGGCAAACGCAATAGTTTCCAAAGCACCGTTAACTAATGATAGATTTGAAAATAGGCGGTTGTTAGTCAACAGGCAGCTTAAGATCCTTTTCAATCTCCAGCCAATTCCCCACGAATCTGAAGTCGCTGTGCAAGAACTCCAAAACACTATTCTAGGGTGCTTAACGGCCCTTGAGATTTCAAAAATAAGCATTGAGAATTGGAATTGCCATCTATTTTTTTTGTGTTCGTCAAAATTGCCAAAACTTCTACTTTCGCTGTGGGAGCAATCTTTACAAAATATTTCCGATGTTCCCTCATGGGACGAAAAAAACATGTTTTTACTGGAAGGCTATAGTACTTAGAGGCGATAGAAGATGTGACACCAAGCACTAGCACGCAAGCAATTTCCAAGCTTACTTGAAAAGAAATACCACCAAAAAGTAACCCTTTTCAAGACTAAAGTCATTGTAAGGACGGAGTCATGCCAGCTTTGCTCAAAGGAGAACCATCCAGATCGTCTGTGCTCACGGTTTCTCCAAATATCCATAAATGAGAGAGCTAATTATGTAAAGCAGCAAAAATTATGTTTGAACTGTTTTGGTAGAGGGCATCAAGTTAAAGACTACACCAGTACAAACAACTGTTTTACGTTCAAAGGTCTCCACAGCACACTATTGCAGCGTGGTGTGCCCTCTCCAGTGTTCTCTGCGTCAGTTCCCTCTAGTTCCTCACGTCCTCAAAATCAACCCATACAGTCAACTTCTTCCTCCAATGCTCAGAACGATTTTACAGCGAACACACAAGGTGTTCTGCTAGGCACGGCTATTATAAACATTTGCCATTGGGGCACTTCTTACAAAGCACGTGCACTAATCAACTCCGAATCTGAGGCCACATTTATCTCAGAACGGATGTTAATCTTATTAAACCACCATTCCATCCTGTTCAACCTCGTGTCTGGCTTGAACCAAGCTATCTCAGCCAAGCCAAAGAAGCTATGCCACTGCAACATTGGCTCTCCAGTAAAGCCGACAATCCAAATAGAGACTTCGGACTTTGTACTGCCAAATACTATACGAATACAACCACAATTGTATCATGTACCACGAGGATTACGGCCAAGAAAGAGCACCGACTTGAAAACATTCTCACCAAGTTTTGGGAGGTGGAGGATATGCCGGCCTTGCAGGTAAATGAATCCGATACCGTCTGTGAAGATTATTTTGTTCGCTCCACTACAAGAAATGAAAGTGGAAGATATGTGGTGTCATTACCCTTCCGAAATCCTGATCATATCAACTTGGGACATTCAAGGTCCATCGCACTGGCTCAGTTTCTCAAAAACGAGAATTGTTTAAAACGAAACATTCCTTTAAAAGAGCAGAACGACTCCGTGATCCAGGAATATTTGGACTTAGGTGACATGACACAAGTCCCCCCTAGTAATGATTCAAACAATTTATATTTGCCGCATCTTGCTGTCTTCAAACGAGATGGCACCACTACTAAGATCCGCATGGTGTGCAACGCCTTCTGTCCATCCTCACAGTCACCTTTGGTGTAAATTGTGCTCCGTTTCTGGCTATTAGCGTGCTGAAGCAACTTGCGCAAGATGAGCAGGTGCAGTATCCCCGAGCAAGCGATATCATATCTAATTTCATGTATGTTGACGATGTCCTTGCCGGAGCACACACAAATCAAGATGCAATTATAGCGCCAGACGAACTGCGCTCGGCTCTCGACAGCGCGGGATTCCCTTTAAGAAAGTGGACGTCCAACATTAAGGATGTGTTAATGGACATTCAGAAGGACCACTTGCAGTGCGCCGATTTTCTCGTGATGATTCAGCATGGCAAAGACCTTGGGAGTCCGATGGCCAGCAAACACGGACGAGTTTTTCTTCATGCCATCCTACATACAAGTAAAGTCCTCATTCACAAAAAGGGAGGTACTATCCCAGATTTCCAAATTGTTCGACCCAGCAGGTTGGCTGGCTCCATTTATTGTCCGAGGGCTGGGATGAGACTTTGTCAAGTGATCTTCTCCAAAACTGACAAGACTTTCTTTAAGGTTATCCTCTTTTCAAACAAATACGAACTCCAAGATGGGTTCATTTTCATCCCAATGCCAAATAGCAATTCCATATATTCTGTGACGCATCCCAACGAGCTTATGATGCTGCGATTTATGTTCTTATAGAGACTGGTCCCAAAGTCTCAATTTATCTGCTCACCGCTAAGACCATAGTCACTCCCGTGAAGTCTATCTCCTTGCCTCGTTTAGAGTTGTGCGGTGCTGTTCTGCTAGCTGAATTGTCAGCGGCACTCCTTCCACAGCTGTCTGTCGATAAGTACGAATCGTACTATTGGACAGACTCCACTATAGCGCTAGCATGGCTAAGCAAGTCTCCATGTAAATGGACGACCTTCATGGCTAACAGAGTGGCTAAGATAACACAGTCCGTCGGCTCACGCAAATGGTCTCATATAAGATCAGAAGAGTAACCTGCTGATTTGGCTAGCAGCAGTTTATGGTGGCACGGACCAGAATGGTTGTAACTTCCGCAAGATCAATGGCCGGCTCCGGTTAAATCAGTTCACGAGACGTTTCTAGAACAACGCCCTGTGAAGTGCAACTTATCCAAGGTACCACAGGAAACAAATATCTTTGAGAGATTCTCAGACTTCGGTAAAACACACAGAGTTGTATCATATGTGTTCCGATTTCTCAAGCGTTGTCGAAAACCTGATTCTCAATTTTCAAGAGAGGTCAGCCGTAGTGAGCTATCGGAGACCCAAGAGCGGCTTATTGCTTACACTCAACGTACTGAGTATCCCAAAGAGTATCAGTGTTTGACCAGCAAGCAGACAAAAGTTATGAGAGCATGTGGTCGGGTGAGAGCATATGAAACTTTGAATTATGATGAACGGCATCCGAATATTCTCCCATATTCAATCGCATTCACACGCCTCCTCGTTCGATTTACACACCTTATATCACTTCATGGCGGAAACAAATTAGTAATGCAGCTCATCCGAGCTAAATATAGGATTCCAAAGCTTAGAATTTTAGTCAAGAGTTCGATTAATTCCTGCAGAGCATGTGTAGTCTATCGTAAGAAGTTACAAACCCAACTCATGGGGGACTTAACTGTAAAGAGAACGACGTTTTTTCGACCATTCACTAAAAAACTACATAGGGCGAGATTGATCGAGAACTATCGGCCTTGTTATTGAAAATTGAGGCTTGTCAAAACTCATGACCAATTTCGCTTATGTCTAAGGTTTCGACTGATCTCTTGGCTCTAAGTCCAGACCATCTCCTAACTGGTGGTCCTCTTCTAAGCATAGCAGAACCAGAAATTAAATAGACTGCTATTTCCATTTTTAATCGATGGCAGCGCCTCAAGGCTCTGAACCAACAATTCTGCAATGATAAACATAGTAAAATTTCTATTGTGACTGGCGCATTAACAATAAGTTTTATACTTGTAGCGTTAGGATATTTCCAATGAATAAATACAAATTTTGTATTCCTTCCGTTGGAAGGAAGAACCAGGAATCGTTCCCAGGACCCAGGGAATGCTCGATATCAGCGGCACCGTGCGCAAGATCCGCTGCCTCCATAACGTCACTTGCTTCGCTTCTCCAGCTGAACAGCACCAATAGCCTTCCAACGACACTGGTGTTGATTGACTTAGGCGATAAGACCTTCGACCCTGGCCCACTTATTGATCCGTGCAGTCGCATCAATGCATCTTTGGCAGCGGCCCATGGGCTTTCCGTCACTCGCTGTGGTGCAGAAGGTGCTTATACAGCCTTTATCAGCTTCAAGATAGATGAGGGCGTAAAGCTGGAAGTCGTTTTAAAAGCTGAGAATCAGCATGAAACCAGTTTCCCAACATCACGTTGGCCAACGCGTTCTTCAATCAGTCAAGAACGGTTTCTCTTGTGCTGGGGGCAGATGTCTACCAAGAAATTAAACGATCTGGAGTTATGCCGGACCACGATGGCATGCCAGTGGCGCAGAACACTGTGTTCGGATGGGTCTTTTCCGGTACTTGCAACCGACAAATCGTCCCTCCTCCACTCCTTTAATATTTTTCCACACACGTACATCGATACACAAAATAAACATATACCACGAAATCAAAGACATTTGTTAACATTATTTAAAACGGAGTAAACCAACCAAACAAAGTGATACAAGAGAATCCACCCCGCCACATACACTTGGAGTTAAATACATGTATATCTGTAGTCACACGCTACAGAAAAACAAATAACTTGTGTAGTTCTTTAACTGAAACTACGAAAACGACCAACAATCGAGAGAGAAGAGATTGGTACAACATTTAATTCGTTATAAAAAAAATATAATTGCAATTAAATTTTTTTTGTTTACAATGGCCACATCAAAAACTTATATGAACATATGGTACAAATTATGAGGTATTTGATTTTGATTTACCATGCTAAAACGGGGGCTGTACATCCGTTATATCCGGTTATATAGAAGGGGAAAAATGTATTATTGTCCTCTATTATAGACTAACTCATTCGGATCTAGGGTCAATAGATTGCTATGATAGAAGATTAGATTACCCACCGAGTGGTGAATAATTCCTAATTCTTTAAGGTTATCTATATGATTGACCTTCAGATGGTGGACAGAGTACTGGTCCGGCAGCATTCTCTGTGCAACAGCATCTACGACTAGCTGGTTTGGGCTATTGCTATTGTTTCCTATGATCTTTTTATGTGTACTAGTGTACTACACGTTTGGTGTTCGTGTTAGCAAACAGATCCCTATTTGAAATGCACTGGAGCGTGAGAGGATATCTAGCTCCTTTGCCCAGGGCTTGACGGATGATCCGCTCGCAAAGACGTAGATTAAATTAAACCAAACTATGGGACCGTGTGCTAGTATTTGTTGTACCAGTGTCTTGAAGGCATCATGTTCTAATTAACTCGGCCTTGGAACGGTTGCGTTCGCCGCCAGTGGGCGGAATGTATGCCTAATGTGGCTACGGTGATTCTTAGCTCCTCTGAGAGTGTTCCAGACTCTGCTCTGGATATACCGTCTTTCGTCGGTATTTGGGTTAATTCCAAAAAATAAGTCGGCAATTTCTTCACAAACCTTTACTTAATTTATTTCGCTTCTCGTTGGTTTGGTGGCTCTCAATACAATGTCGTACAAATTACCAAAGTGCGCCTTTTGCGCTTGCGTATGACGCGCTATGAGTGACCATAATGAAAAATGCTAAATAGTTCAACTGAAAAATTAGACCAAACAATTGTAACGGGTAACAATCATTGCTTCTGGACGGGGTGTTAGTTGTAAGTGGGCAGCGCACGCGATATGTTATTCCGGCTCTGTCTCGTCGGTAACGGGTGTGATGGTCTTGCTACCCCCTTACGATTTGTCCAATGATCCTATTCTATTAGTTTTCCGCGTGCAAGGACAGAATATTGCTTTAATCCGGTATGAGCTCACCAAAAGGAAAGAAATCATAACGAGAAATGGAAATATTGCCACGGGCAATTTGGATGCAGACCACTGATAGTCCCTCAGCTGACAATGAGGTTATTTCGCCCTCCCTTCGTTGGTGATTCAGAGCCAAGGAAAAACAGGACGGAAGGAGGCTTGGCAAAAATGGAAAATACGCTTGATCTGCCTGCAAACCTCTATCTTTTACCATCTCTGAGATCTGTGCGTTCAAACGGACAGACAGACGGATAGGCAGACAGACGGACATAGCTATATCGACTCGGCTGTTGATGCTGATCAATAATATATGTACTTTATGGGGTCGTAGATGCTTCCTTCTGGCTGTTACATACTTTTGCACAAACTTATAATACTCTATGTACCTACGGTACAGAGTATAATAAACACTTAATTGTCGAATTATTATTGGGATGAACTACAGGGTTGGCATGACTAGCATGGACTAGCATAGCAAACAAAAGGGATAATTTAGAACATCTTAAAATTTATTGAACATAAAAGGAAAAATTGCATAATAAGAGAAATATAAAATAAAACCAACATTAAAACAACCAACATCAAAGCAAAAAGGAAAAATAGTAAATAGATTAATTTATAAAAAAGTGTTGAAAATAATAAATAAATTGTTTTTTTTTCCTTATATACAATTATTGAAATTAAAATAAAATATTAAAATTGAAGAAATAAATAACGGTATGAAATAAAATTACAAAAGCCATGAACGTGGAAATTATCTTTAGTTCTCGATTTGAGTGAAAGCAAACGCAAAGGCTAGAGTTTTAGCTCAAGTTAAATGGTGATTGTTTTCTGGCGCAAGTTTCACTCAAAATCATTCCAAGCTGAGCTCAAAGCCAAAGAACAAAAGAGAAAAAAATTTATTATTTCAAAATTTATGTTTCATTTTGCAATCTAGAGAAAACATTTTTTTTATAAATAAATGGGTTGATTAGGCAGATCCACTTACTGAGTAATCATTTCTCCGACGCTGAAAGTACTTTTGTCGATTGGCTGTGGCAGTTTACAACAAAAAAAATTTATGCAAAAAAAACACACTCATTAAACCAAAAAAAAAATGTGCCGAGACCGTTCTTGCACTTTTTCCTCTAGATTCACTCAAAAAAATACAATGTCTCTTTCTTCCCTCTCATCTATTCTGATTCAAAAAAAAAAAAATACAAAATTAACTCATTCCATGTGCATTCCGCTTGCAGCCACAAAACATTTGAAATTAATTGATTTAAAATAGACGTTAGTTAATGTATTAGATTAAAACTTAGATTGACCTGGCCATTATGCTATACAAATTTCCCAAATATTTTATATCGCCTGTTCACTGGCTGCTGATCCAAATATAACGGCCGCAATCGACCTTTGACCCTAAGCCGAGATAAAATTTTCCAATTTAAATTTAGCAAAACCTTTTCGGATCAAATTACCTTCGTTTGAGCGGAA
This sequence comes from Lordiphosa andalusiaca, assembly GCA_035044965.1. Taxonomy (NCBI): domain Eukaryota; kingdom Metazoa; phylum Arthropoda; class Insecta; order Diptera; family Drosophilidae; genus Lordiphosa; species Lordiphosa andalusiaca. Next base: position 211,040 of record JAWNNM010003610.1, on the reverse strand, counting down.
TTTCGAGGTTCTTTAAATTATGCTTTACGTATTTCTTTGACACAAAACTATTAGAACACAGCGGTGGACGACGACAATTACTAATCAGAGCGCTCGTTTAACAAGTGATCGTCCATACGGTTGCAGTTTTCTCTCCGACTCGACCCACAGAAAACTTCATGCAATTGAGCGTCTTTTGCACATAAATTGAGCGACAAACTGCGCGCCGATTGTGCGAATTCTCTGGCATCAAAAGCAATTTTGCTGAAGTCAGCTGGGCAATTTCTCCGGTGTTCAGGAGATGTTGGACAGCGATCTGTCCGTTAAGGAGTGATTTTAGCTCAATATTGGGTGCCAAACCTGGAAGCCGATCCAAGCAAAAATTGATACCCCTGATCAGTAAACTGAATTCGCTCAAGTGGCTGGATTAAAAAACTCACCCTTTGAATGGGCTTAGCACCACTTAAATGCTTAACTGGCTTTCTTTTTGGGCTGCTAAGGACATTTTTATATTTAAACTTCCACTCGCCGCTTGATTCTCTGATTTCGCACTTGTAAATGACTTGAAAAGCGAGTTTGAAGCAAACTTTTAGCTGCACTCAGCCAGCTCTCAAAAGAATATAAACGCTATCGACGCTTGACTTCTGGAGGGAACCAATTAACAGAGTCAGAGGTGAAAAGTAAAAGCAGATATCTTGCAAAGAGAGCATTACTTCTCGGGGCTGTTAGTTAGCCATTTGCCTCCCACCTTTCTCCAAAACCCCAAAATAAGGCGAGCAATAAATGGCGCTTTGAGTGTCTAATTTTCCAACCTCAAGGGACTTTTGTTTATGCTTCTGCTACAAGCGTTACACAGATGGGCCAATTCAAATGTATACTAAAGCGTTAGGTTTCAAATTCTTATTAGTAAATTCGGATTATTCTTGATTTGTCGTCCAACAACCTCCCGGCGTTGAAAGGATCCTGTTTACTTTCAAGCTTCTTTACTTAGATTAGCTACTCTAAGGGAAGGGGTGCAACTTTGTTGGTCTACGTAGAACTCCCTTCTGTGTTTTTAGGTCGACAACGCGCACTCTGCCATCTTTGCCTGGAATAGCAGTGACGATCCGAGCAAGTACCCAGTGCTGGGGTAGGACGTTATCTAGGTGGACGAGCACCAGCTGACCAACGGTGATGTTTGGCAGTGGCCTGGTCCATTTGGTTCCAAAATTACTGCTTCAAGTAGGTGACACGTTGCCACCGGTTCAGATAGCGAAGATTGGATTCGGCATCCTTGTACAGCTTTTCCTCGGGGGCTGCGAGTCACGATGATCCGATAAGTAGATGAGCTGGTAATAATGCTTCACCATCGTTTGGATTATCAGAAGCAGGGGTAAGAGGTCGCGAGTTTGAAATGGCTTCGATTTCTGCAAGAGTGATTTACAGCTCCTCGAAAGTGAAGTTGGCCTCACAAATGTTCTTCATCAGGAGCGTTTTTGCCGATTTGACCGCCGCCTCCCATAAACCACCAAAATGTGGCGTGCGAGGACGGATAAAACAAAACTCAAATTCCTTGCAGGCGCTGTAGGATTGAATCAGGCGTATGGCTTCTTCGTTTATGCCATCTCACTTGAATTCAACTAGTTTTGCGGCGGTGCCAATAAAATTCGTACCGTTGTCGCAGTACAAACGTAATGGCAATCCCCGACGAGAGATGAGCCTTCGGATAGGTAGGTAGGTAGTTCCGGCTGACCCCAGATGGGGTCACACATAGACCTTAGGGTCCTTAATGAGGCCGGGTGATTATTTGGGTACGTTTGTCTTAGAAGTCCAGGAGGATTCTTGTCGTTTTGGCAAATGCCAATAACTGTTTTGGGGGTCTCTTGGCCGCTCGTTTTCGTCGATGCCCCGGTGGCTGGGAATCCAGTAGATTTTGCACCTTTCTGGAGATGCTGAGGGAATCTAGCGCTTCCCTGCTCGCCAGGACATTTCTGGAGTTGATGGAGTGTCCTTGCATTGCCTTGATTGCCGCTTGGCTGTCCACGTAGATATTTATTTGGTTGTATGGAGCGTGAATTTCCGCCAACTCTGCTACTTTCCTTATTGCGAAGACTTCCGCCTGGAATATGGTGCAGTATTTTGGCAGTTTGTATGAGAGCTTTATTTCTGGCTCTGCACAGTATACGGCGGCTCCGACTCCTAGGTCCATCTTTGAGCCGTCTGTAAAGAGGTGTGTTGCTTCTTGGGCCAGTCCTGTATGCCAGTCTTCTGGTCCCAATAGGGCAGATGTGCATATTGGGTTGACCTTTGGGGTAATGTAGTCCGTGCTACTATTGATCTCTCTGTCAACTATGCTGTGTCCATAGCTTTGTAGGTGCCTGTCGCACATAGACGTTGGGCGGTCTTTTGTGCCAGAAGGCGTGCTTGGATGTCCAGAGGGTTGACACCTAAGATGTGTTCTAATGCTTTGGTTGGAGTGGACCTCAGCGCCCCCGTAATACAGTCCAGTGCCCGTCGCTGGGCCTGCCACCATACCAGTATGCCGTGTAGCAGTATCGGTCGTATTACTGAAATGAAAAGCCAGTGCATCAGGGCCTTGGTGATAGGCCTTGGTGATAGGCCCCAAGTGCTACTCAGCATCTTCTGGGATGCATATAGTGCGTTGGTCGCCTTCTTCACTCTTTCTTCCACATTCGCCTTCCATGACAGTTTACTATCGATTAATGCTCCAAGGTATTTGACGTTATTCTTTGGTGTTAGTGTTATTCCATTTATCTTTGGTGGAATCCATGGCGGTACCTTGTATCTCTTGGTAAAGAGAATGAGGTCCGTCTTCTCCGCTTTAATACTAAGTCCGGCTTCTGTGGCCCATTTTAGTATCTCTTTGAGTGTAGAGTCCATGATTGAGCTGAGAGTCGATGGACATTTTCCGATGATAATTATGCATATGTCGTCGGCATATGCAGTTATCTTGGGTGCTTTCCTGCAAAATTTTGTTAGCAGTTCGTTAACCACAAGGTTCCATAGAAGGGGTGACAGTACTCCGCCTTGAGGCGTGCCGCTGTGTGCCTCCTTCGTCATGGTTGTGGTACCCCACTCGGCTTGTACTCTTCTGCAGCTCAGCAGGTTGTATATCCACGAGTTCAAAGCCTTATGTATTGATACAGCTCTTAGGCTGCGCATTATCGCCTCCGTGGAGACGTTGTTGAATGCACCAGATATGTCAAGGAATGCTCCCAAGGCATACTCTTTATGGTACATTGCTTTCTCGATGGTGGCTACTAGGGAGTGTAGCGGTGTTTCCACCGATTTCCCTTTCGTGTATGCGTGTTGGTTGTTCTCCAAGGTCAGGTTCTTGCCTTCTCTTATGTGGAGATCAAGTGATTTTTCCATTGTTTTAAGCAGGAATGAAGTGAGGCTAATGGGCCTGTAGTCTTTTGGCTGCACGTGACTGCATTTCCCCGCATTGGGTAGGAACACAACACGTGCTGTCCACCAGGCCACAGGTACATAGCCCCACCCCAGGCAGGCTTCAAAAATGGACTGTAGCCATGGTACGACTAAACCTTTAGTCGTTTTTAGCATGGCGGGAATTATGCCATTCAGACCGGGGGACTTATAGCTCGCGAACGTGTCGATCGCCCATCGAATTTTTCCTGGAGTGACTAAGTTGGTTGGGATGTTAGTTTGTTGAGTGTTTAAGTCCTGAAGCGTATCTGGCTCGGTGACTATAGTGCAGCCCGGGAAGTGCGCATCGAGAAGAGCGCATGTAGCTTCCTTGCTGCTTTCTGTCCAGTGACCTTCGTCCGTTTTTAGTTGACTCTGCATAGGTGGCTGCTTTGAAAGCAGCTTCCTGAGTCTGGCTGCCTCCGAGACCTTCTCTATGCTGGAGTAGAAGGTTCTCCATGAGTGTTGCTTTGCCTTCCTTACTTCTTTTTTGAACAAGCGAAGTCTTATCTTGTACTCCTCCCAGATGATCACTACATCCGCTTGTTTGGCGAGTTTGAAGCATTCCTGGACGTCCTTCCTCTGCTCTTTCAGTTCTGGGGTCCACCAGGGGGGTCTGGTTCTCCTTTTTGTAACTGTGAGCCTACACGAGGTTTTGTATGCTTCGATGAGATTAACAGTGAGCGTCTTCACGGACTTCTCAATATCTTCCACCGAGCAGATGGGCGTTGACGTCGGCAGTTTTGATTCCACTGTCTTAAGGTACTTCACCCAGTCGGTATTCCGGGGGTTCCTATAGACGTTTCTAGTTTGACAATAGTCGAATTGTATCTTGAACTGGATGTACTTATGGTCGGAGAAGGAGGGTTCATCAAGAACTCTCCATTCTGACGCCTGAGTACTATTCCCTAGGGTTATGGTTAAGTCTAGGACGTTGGCTGAGGTTGGTCCCACATATGTGGGTACGTCTCCAACGTTTTCTACACTTAGACTGGTTTGTATAATAAAATGTAAGAGAGACTCACCTCTGTCGTTGATGTCCGGGCTGCCCCACACAGTGTGGTGTGCGTTGGCGTCCGTTCTTGCTTCTTGTAGCTTGCCTCCGCCGTCAGTCTTCCGAGTTCAGGTGGTGGTGCCTCTCGCTCATGCGCCATGTAGCAGGACGCCATAAGAATTGGCTCGTCCCTGCCACCCTCCAAGGCCACAACAGTGAGATCGTCCGTGCTGTAATTAGTCATTAAATACGCATAGATGCCTTTTCTTACCAGAATAGCAGTCCTTGCTCTACTTACTGGGGTGGGGTAAAAGATGTTGTAGTTTTGTGACTTTAGTCCGGAGACCTTGTTTCCCGCCGCTATCCAAGGTTCCTGAACTAAAGCCACATCTGCGGGCCCTTCCTCCGAGGTTAGAAGGAGCTCCACCGAGGCGATCTTGCTCTTATGCAAGTTGACCTGGAGAACCTTCAACTGCATGACTGGTGTCCGCATCCTCCGGTCCCGATGGGTCAGCCTGCAAGGTTGTGTCGCCATCCTCGTCTTCTTCAGCAGACTGTGCTGCCCCCGTAATATCGAGGCTGCTGGCTTTTTCGACCATCATGTCCCCATGCCATCACCCCGAATCTTGGTTAGAGCAGATCCTCGGCTTCCTTGTTGATCTGGAGGACCATGTGCTGCCCGTTTTTGTCGGGCTTTGCAACATGTAGTAGTACTACATTGTAGTACCTTTCAGTCTCCAGTTGGCACATCAGGATTCTGCCACTGTAGGAGTTTCAGCGCCTGCTTCTTTGGTGTGATCCGTGGAAAGAGTACTTTCGCCTTCGGAACGGACGGAATGCAGGTTCTGTCCACAACCTCCAGCTGGGCACTCTCCCACAGACTTCCCATGTCTGCAACGACGCTTGAGACCCACTTAAGGGTGGGGTCGTCCTTGCGTCTTAGGATTTTGACTCCATACAGCCAGTCTGCTCTGTCAAGCGCTACAGGTTGCGCTGCTGGGTCTTCCATCCTTTTAAAAATTTCCTCGAACAGCTTCTACTCTACTTGCTTCCACTGTTCGGGCGTCATCTTGCCGTTAGGGTCGCTTTTGTCGACGATAGCTACGGTGAGATGCCGTTTTGCTACGTCGCTAGCTGATTCCTTGGGCTGACTTGTCTTTTTGGGGAGGAGTTGTGCCTGGTTCTGCGGTCTTTGGCGGGGCTTTTTACTGGCAGGGGCCTCCGCCTTCGCTTGCTCAGTTGAGCGCTGCCGCTTGTTGGCCAAGCACTCCTCCATTTTATTGGTGTATTTGGCGGAGGTGGCTTGCATCGCTGGTTTCTCCGCGAAGTGTTTTCGACTCTCCTTAATCTTTTGCTCGGCCCACGCAAGCTTGTTTCTCTCCTCTAGGATGAGCTCACCGCTTCCGTTCAGTCTCGCCTGGATTTTGCCGCTTTATACTGGTCTTTCGCTCGCATGCCCTCCTTTGTTCGTGTGGGTTTTTCCTTATTTTTGGTACTAGACCCCGCCCGAACTGGAGATAGCAGCAGCTTTTCTTGTGCCTCTGTCTTCGGATAAATAACAGGAAAGTTTTGTGACTAATTCGATGTAAATCGCCTTTGTCGAAAAGCAGACAAAGATAGACGCGTATGTCTTGAATGGGCCTTTTTTTTTAATCATGTGGGTCGTCAGGAAAGGGCCACAGAAATCTACTCCTGCTACTAGAAATGGGCGTTGGTTTCTAAGACACTCAGCAGGAAGGTTTCCCATAACTTGAGTCGATGACAGATGAGGGCTTAGTTGATTCCATTTCTCGGTATACTGCCAATGCCTTTTTTCGCACTTCTGGAATGGAAAGGACTGATTCTGTCAGTTGTGGCCAATTTGTATGTGGACGCTTTAAAAAGCTTGGCCCCTCAAACCACATGTTGCTCAGGAGAGTACTGGCTCTGCATCCTCTCGACACTATGTGCGCTGGATTGTGTCCGTGTTGTTGCAACTCTGAAATTCGATTAGCGATGAAGTAGTTTAGCATTTTCAACCAGTGTAGGACGAATTTTGAATCTGTCCCAAAGATATGCCTTATCGATGTATGGGGCAAGTTTGGTACAGATTTTATGAAATGTTTGAATTAGTAGCAGTGCTGCGCATAATTCGAGTCTAGGCAGCAATGGTGCCTTCAGCGGCGCTACTCGAGATTTTGCGATGAGTAGGTTTACTTTGATCTCTTCGTTGACAGATGAACGTATGTAACTGAAGCATCCGTAACCGCGCTAGGAAGCATCTGCGACTCGATGAGCTTCACTTTTGTATTGTAGCGATGTAAATGCGAACCGCGGAACTGTTAAATTTGAAGCATCTTGCAAATCTCCGAGCAGTTCGTTCTAAGTTTCTAGCAGATAAGACGATAATGGTTCATTCCAACCCCTCTGTAAGGATCTGATTTTGCAGATATATTTTGCAACGGATCACAATTAGACTGATTAGTCCTAAAGAATCAAATATCTTCGCGAGTTGTTTTTTCACATTCGTCGAACTTGTATTGAAATATGAACGTATCTTGGAGTGGCTGCCATTCCAATTCGAGAGCTTTCACTGAATCTGGCTCGTCCACGTGAATTAGAATTCAGAAGCTGCTTAATTGGCTAGCTCCGCGGTGTTGCTGTTGAATTTGGTCAACACCAATTCTGCCTTGTGTGAAAGTGCGGTAAGATGCGATTTCTTTTCCTGTAGTTCGTGGACTGCATCTTTGCCGGTTAGTATATCATCAACGTATAAGTCAGCTCGCAGTACCGATGCGCCTTTTGGAAATTTAGCTTCAAGCAGATCAGCTATATAAAATAAGCTGCAAATAGCTTAAAACGGTTTCGCAGTTATTCCGTAGGTGACGGTATTCAGTTGAAAAGCTTGCACCCTTTCATCCGGACTGCTTTTCCAGAGAATAAGCTGAAATTGTTGGTCTGATTCATTGACCATTTGTCTGTACATCTTTGTGATGTCTCCAGAAAAGGTATACTGGTGTAATCTGACCGTTAGCAACGTAGTAATGAGATCCTGTTAAATTGTGGCCCGGTCATTAAGATTTCATTCAACGATATGCCGTTTGATGACTTAGCGGTGGCATCGAATACTACTCGTAGCTGAGTTAAAACGTTGTGCGGTCTTATCACGCAATAGTGTGGTATATAATAATACTGCTTATCATGATCAAAGTTGTTAATGGGTGACATGTGCCCTTGTTGAATGTATTCGTTCTTAAAGCTCACATAAGCTTCCTTTAATGCATCAAAAATCGTCTGTTCTCCTGGTTTGAATGGAAGTCGGACTTTTACCCTACCGGCGCTGTTCAATGAAATTGTAGTTTTGAAGTGGTCTTCTCAAGCCTGCTCTTGTCTGGAAAATCTTTGAGTCTCTCTCTTTTCAATTTCCCAAAACTTCTGTACTATGGCATCAAAAGATGGTTGAGTTTGAATTAGATTACATTGATAGCTTGATTTGATTAAAGCGGAGTTTGTGTTGCCTCCCACTATCCAACCGAATTCTGTATTAGATAGGCTGGGCATATCCTTACCCAGTTTGATCTTTCGACACGGACTGCTTCAAAAAATCCCTCAGTGCTGAATAACACATCGATTTTGTTCGTTTCATAAAAGTTTCGATCTGCGAGCGATATTCCAATAGGATGTGTCAATTCCGAAAGGTCGATATATTCCTGTGGCTGTTTCGAGCATATTTTCTTGATCATGTCGAAATCGGATTTTACAGTAGTGAATGCGTTGTATCGGATTTTCTCGCTTTTAATCGGATATTTTACGATGTTTGTCGGGATTAAGGCGCTTGTCGTCTTCTTCTGTGATGAGATTCACCTCAGTGTAGGAGTCTAATAACGCGCGAATGGTTTGATATTCGCCACATTTGTTTTTGATCAGTATGACAGCACTAGGTATTACTCTCCGTTAAGCCGTACGTGCTATAAGGGACACTTTCGATGTTAGCTGCTGTGAAGGTAAACGCCTACAACGATTAGCTTGTTTGAAGTCAACTTATTAATTGAATTCAGTTTTTTATCAAAAGACTTAACATATGTTGGCATCGGTATTTATGTTTTGTAGAAGTGTGTTAGAGATGGGGGATAATCGATTGATTATACATTAGTATTAGTAAGCGATAGGTAGAGGGCCGTGTATGTGCGAGCTCACGGTAGTGATGGCATTATGGGACTGAAAGGGCGGGATTTTTGAAAAAAATGGTAAAAGCGCCCTCTGGTTTCGGATAAAGCAGATCGTGGTGCCATCTCGCTCTGTGGATTCCTAGAGAGGATCGGGGAGTAAGACAAGCCCAGTAAGGAGGAGTGGCAACCTGCACCCACTCAATATGAGTGCGCTGCGATATAGGTGATTTAAAGCCGGGCAATGACCCGAAATTTGGAATGGAATGCCTAGATAGCGGGATTAAGCCATGGCAGGGTGAGCCGATAAAGGGAGGACAAGCGGTTGACGAGCAATAGTTCAACCTGTAAGCTCGGCCGGTGGAGAAGGTTGTGAAGAGATAAAAATAAAAATAAATTAAGAAATTATAAAGAGAAACTTAATTAAAATAAATTGATTTGCAGTTTTAGGCCAAATTGTGCTGCCGAAAGTGAAAATTAAACAAAAAAAACGAGATTAAAATATATAAAACATGAGTTGGAAAAATGATAATGACAAATAGAAAAGTGAGGTTTAGGCCAATTGGTGGGGTTGTCTTTCCAGCGTGGTCCCGTGAAAGGATTGATCACCGGCCACAGCTTTTTTTGCATTTTGACGACGACGGAATCCATCCTGTTGGCTCGGAGCGAAGAATAGTCCCAGACTCAGGCGTCCCGCGTTTCTTCGAGATACAAATTTTCGTGGAGGAAACCACCATTAATTCAAAGAAAAACTTAAAACAAGTGAGTCCCTTCCGATCACGTAGTGGGCATCAATCGCGCCAAGCTGGGGTTTATGCCCATGTTGGCCGTCGCCACAGCCAGCAGCTTAGGCGAAGATTAATGGCCGCCTTTAATCCGTGTGGGGCGATCTCAAAAAAAAAATTAAAAACGGTAGGGCTTAACTGTTTAAAATACCTGCAAAATTAAGGGGCAAAGAAAATTTAGTTAAAACGGCTTTAAAACCTTTTCTTCCAAGCCAAATCAAAAAAAAAATAATTTTCAATTATTATTTATCTTTATTTAAAAATCTTAAAACTATTTATATTTATTGCTTATTTATTTATTGCCTATTTATTTATTGCCTATTTATTTATTGACTATTTATTTATTACTTATTTATATTGTTGCTTATTTATTTATAATATTTGTTGTGATTGTTCAAATGATATTCGACTGGGGATTCCAAATTAGCCTACCCTTGATCAACATAGTGCCCCTAGACCGTCGCAGTGGAGCTCCGTTAGGATAGGAAGGATTTGTCAAAGTGCACGTAGAAAAATTTAATAATATAAAATCGAATTGGGATTAAATCAGGGTTAATTGGGACTCAAACGTTGCTGATAAGGACAAGTAAAAGATATTCAAATATACCGCTACAAAATTTCCTTTAAATTAAAGTTGGCACACATGAGCATTGTATTGTTTTACGAAATAAATGTCACATTAAAATGAAGTGCTAAGGTTTTCTGCTGGAGGAGAGAGGATGTGGTGAATGCCTGGATTATGCAAATCCCCGTGAGAATGGGTGATGTTTGGAAGGTTGGATGAAGCATTACAGGATGGGCGGGAGCGCTGTGGCAAGACCAGCCAAGCCACAAACCCGGACTTGTTGTTTTTTTTTGTTTGTCTATTTTGGTGACCGTAAAATTTGTTCATGTTTTTGATTAAGTTTTTTTGCGAGTGATGCTATTAATGTTGAACTCGTGATTGTGTGAATTGCGGGCAAGGGAAAGACCCCCCCCCCCCAGAGATGCGCTGAGCCAGCCGGGTTGCCCATTCGAGCGAAAAGCAGTACCATAACAATATGGCGCCCAAACGAAATAGAGCGCGGCGTTACGCAAGTAACGTTGTCGCAAAATGGGCTATAAAAAAAATCGAGAAAACGAAGTCTCATGGCTAATAGCCAACGTGATGAGCTCAGCGGTCCCGAGAAGCGGCTTATAGGCAACATTGTGTGAACTCTAATTGCGCCGCAAAGAATCGACTGAGAGGATCACCGAAGGTTAGCGTCAGGTTAGGGAACATTTAAAAGTAGGACGGTAGGCTTATCCACAGTAGAAATGGATAGCTGCTCCCACGAGAAGAGGATCCACTGCAATTTTGTACCAATAGCTCTGGATGGCATCATCGCCTAAATAGATCAGATGATTTGCAAAGTTTCCTGCGATGAGACGTAGTACAATATGTAGGTGTTTCCTGTAATAAAATAGTTTAGTTTTGTGTATTTGCTTTATAAATGTTAAATTACTTACAATTTTCTGTTAGTTCTTTGTTCTCTCTCTGTCTGCGAGTTCGTTTAAGAGTCGGCCAATGGCTTAATTGGTTGGAGGTAACCCGTGTGCCGCTAGGCAACACGCGCTGCAACTCTATCCGCGATGTTGAATGAAGAGCTGACTCATGAGAAAACGAATAGAACCTAGAAACAAAATAGATTCTTGGCTGCCGGCCATTAATGCAAAATTAATGACCTGAGCAGCTGATGACTATACCCCATAATGAGTCCAGGTTGAAAAGCGCTGATAAAATTAACAGGGATTAGCTCCGGCGATTAGTCCATTCTCTCTCCTCTGATATTTAATGATAGAATAAAGGCTGAAAGGAAATAAATTATAAATATACGTTCGAAGATTCGTGTGGAGTAGTTATTGCATTTCTAGTGGTTGTCTAGGTAGTATACTAATTTATTTAAGTGTTAGCAAATCGTTCTATTTATTTATATAGTTTATAGTTTTTTTTTGTGGAAATAGTTTAGTTGATTCTAGGAGAAATATGTCAGGGGACGAGCAACAAGGAGATCGGCGGGATAAAGACCAAGATGGCCGATTACGGCCGAGAGGCCCACAAAAAAAATAAGGATATGCCAATACTTAGGGAAAATGAAGACACGACAGCTTTGACACTACCCAGGGCTTCAGGGGTGGGTCTAACCAGAACTCCAATGGCTACACTCCGACAGCAACACTAGGCCTTACAGCAGCGTCAAGCCTTGGAGAAGCAGCAAGAAGCCGAAAGGCAACAACAAGTTGAGTTGCAGCACCAGACCGAAGAACTACAGCGTAGGGCCGAGGAACGAGCAGATCTCGAATTTGCATTAAGCCAACAGGGAGGATTAGAGTTCCCGAAACAATCTTTAGGATCTGAGGAGGCTTCAGCAATTAATGCTGCAATAGCCCAAGCTAATCAAACCTATAGACTTTCACTTCCTTTAGGCATTTCGGACGTTTTGCGCTAGGAGATTTAACGGAGATTCTCAGAATTGATGAAAACGATTAATGATGTCATCAGGCCTGTGGAATCACCGCCGACCTCAATAGCCGCGAATCAAGAACGATATGCAGGGGCAGCCGCGGTTCCAGGCCAACACCGGTGCAATTCCGAAAATTCGCAGGACGGAAGTAGGGTCCGATGGAAGTGCACCTGTGATCCCAAAGGTACTTCCGAGACCGCCGAAGCCACTATTTGGAACGCTCTCCGATCCCTCCACTTCTGGCGATATAGGTCGCCAAGACAACGGTCGGCGCAATTCAGCTCAATTGGCGAACGGAAGATTATAGGACTGGGCAAGTCAATAGTAATGATCCCATTAGAGGAAGCTCAAGGGAAAATTCTTATCCAAGACAGACGTGGACCAAGCTAGAGCGCTGGAACGTGTCTCTTGATGGAGAAGACACGAACAATTCAATTGAAGACTTCGTTTTTCGACTAGAATTTTTGCAGCGGCAGTTCCGTTGCCCATTGCAGGAAATTATAAGGGAATTTCATATTATGTTGTCAAGCCGCGCTAGAGACTGGTACTGGGTTCACGTACGTTCTCGCAAGGATCGAGAATTGGTTTCAACATCGAAATGCCTTACTTACCCGGTTTCGGGGTCATCAAAGTGAACATGATCGCATGCACGAACTCCTCCAAAGAGAACAGCTTCCTGGGGAAAGCGTGGATGACTACATCCATGTGATGGGCCAGCTGTCGTCCAGACTCCGCAAACCCCTTGCTGACGATCAGCTGGTAAAAATTGTAAAAAAGGGCGTGAGAGACCGCATCGCGCGATACGTTTATGCAATGAATGTTCGTTCGTTTGATGACCTCAGAGACGATTGTATCGAGATGGAAAGGAGTGTTGGTCGAAGAGGAAGATCTTCTTACCTGCCTCAGTCGCGATACCAGTCAGGCGGAAAGATGGTAGTGAGTGACGCACTAGCCGATCCGGATGGGGTTGAGTCCAAGGTCGAGGTCAATGAAGTAAGAATGGCAGGCAGCAGAACTGTGGCAAGGCCGAGCACGGATTCAGAGTCTGCGACTCGTTGGAGAGGAAGATATTTTGCTTCCGCTGTGGGCGTCCAGAAACAATATCGGCGAAATGTCGTCGAAATGGCGTCCGGAGCGGTAAATGCGCGCTCAGCGAACAGTCCCGCGAAGTTCACATCGTAGAACTAAGGAATGAAAATAGGATATAGGTTAAGATATTTACCGTATGAAGAAAAAATCCGCACATACTTGGAGGCCAGAAACCGCATCTTTGAAGATCAGATTTTAGAAGGCATGAGGGTAGTGACCCGACACGTTAAAAAGGCTCGAGAGCGATTAAAAAGAAGAAAGTTGGTGAAGCGTCAAGTGGTCGAAGCAGTCGAGCGCGGAGATGGAAGAGATCGGCGAGTATTCGCAGAAGTCTCAATCAGGGGAACCACTAGGGTTCCTGCTAGGGCAGGGCAGTCGAGAATGGCTTGATGAGCTTGGGGTCCCCATGGAAAGATGCATCTCGATCGTATGCACTGCTTCCGGGGACGATCGTTCCATAATCGGTCGAGTAGAGTTACCTGTGTGGTATGAAAATAATGTCAGATCAATCCAGTTTTATGTGTGTCCATATTTGGAGCAACGAGCCTATTTCGGCATCGATTTTTGGCGAGCTTTTGGGTTGGCACCGTCCGTTTTGGGGTCCTCCTCGGAAAGGGCAGCCAAGGAGTGCGTTGAAGAGCTGGTGGCCACTCAGATAGAGCACTACGGCGAAGAAAAGAATGAGGACAAGATTGATCCGGAATGCTGGGTATTATCTGGTAATGATGAAAAAGAGTTAGACAAAGTTAAGGCGAAGTTTTTGGCTTTCGAAAGTGATGGATTGGGAAAAACCACTATTGAAAAGCATACAATAGAGTTGGTCGAATGTGCGCAGCCAATTAAGGATAGGCCGTACCCTTTGTCTCCCGCAATGCAGAAAGTGGTACATGATGAGATCGATAAAATGCTTGCCTTGGGGGTCATCGAGAAAAGTAAGAGTCCGTGGAGTAACTGCACCACAGTAGTGCGAAGGCCGGACAAAAACCGCTTTTGCCTCGATGCCCGCAAATTGAATATCTTAACGATTAAAGACGCTTATCCACTTCCCTGCATTGAGGGAATACTTTCAAGGATAGACCAAACTCACTTCATCTCGAGCGTTGATTTAAAATTCGCTTTTTGGCAGGTCGAGCTCGAGGAGAAATCTATGGAATATACCGTGTTTACGGTCCCCGGCAGACCCTTTAACCAATTTCGGGTAATGCCGTTCGGGCTTTGCAACGCTGCTCAGCGCTTGGTCCAGTTGATGGACAAAGTAATCCTGGAAGAGGTGAGGTCCAACATTTTTGTGTATCTGGATGATCTCCTTATTATATCTGCGGATTTTAGATCGCATTTGGTCCATTTGGAGCGGGTTGCACATTGTCTGCGGGAAGCAAATTTAACCATAGGGATAAAAAAGTCGAAATTTTGTTTCAAGACTTTAAATTACCTCGGTTTCGTTATCGGTGGAGGGAATTTGAAGATGGATGCTGGCAGAGTAGCAGCCATACAAAACATACCGGTGCCTCGATCCGTAAAGGAAGTGCGAGCGTTCTTGGGTACTGCGGGGTGGTACTGCAGATTCATAAAGAATTTTGCTACGGTGGCTGCGCCGCTAACCGAGGCTTTAAAAAAGTCTGGAGGCAAGTTCCAGTTGAGCGAAGAAGCTATTCAGGCGGTAGAGGTTTTGAAAAAGGCACTTACATCAGCGCTGGTGCTAGTTCACGCAGACTTTGCGAAAAGATTTTTATCCAGTGTGATGCATCGCAAGTAAGCGTTGGGGCAGTCCTCTTTTTCGGCCAAACTAAACAAGCACCAAAAGAATTACTCCGTTACAGAAAAGGAGTGTCTAGCAGCAATTTTAGCCATCCGTAAATTCAGGCCTTACGTTGAAGGGATGCCGTTTACGTGCATCACGGATCACGCTAGTCTGAAGTGGCTGATGTCCATGAAGGACCTCAGCGGGAGGCTGGCTCGCTGGTCGCTGCAGCTGAAGGGTTTTGACTTTAACATTGAGCATCGAAAGGGCAGCGAAAATGTAGTTGCTGACACCTTATCCCAAAGCGTGGAAGAAATCCTGCTTGAACCTAGCAAGATGCTGGGATTCGAGACCATCGCATTTGAGTCCGAGGAATACAAGTATTTAATAAAAGAAGTTGAGGAAAATTCTGATTGCTTACCTGACGTGTGAGTAGAGGGTGGGATTCTCTTCAAACGTATAGCTCTTCGATTGGAGGATGAACTAAGTGGTTCCGAGTGGAAGATGTGGGTTCCCTCTGAAGTGACTTCAACACTAATAGAAGAAGCTCACTTAGACGAGAAGGCTGCCCATGGAGGTATAGGGACCACGATTGGGCGGATTTGGGCCATGCTGACAAGATCCGGATCATCTATGATCGGGTGCAACAGCAACTCCAGTTACCATACGAGCAGAGTCGGCAACAATACGATAAGAGAGTCCGAAGATTCCAAGCAGCACCTGGTCAAGATGGATATAGGTGAAATTTCACGCTTAGCGATTTTAGCAGGAGCTATAATGCTAAGTTCGCGCGGAAGTGCTTAAAGGCGAGAATCGTCAAGGCGGTTGGCAATAATGCATATTTGTTGGAGGATCTGCAGGGAAGTAGCCTAGGACTGTACCATGCCAAAGACATCTGAGTCTAGCCTGAGAAGAAGAAGAAAGTTTCACAAAGTATGCGGGCACCAGATATGAGGCTACGTCAAAAGTACTTCCCGGCTTTGATGTGGGGTGTCCCACGTAGGGCGCTGGCAGAACGTGTCGAATGGGCAATCCGACCGGGTCGGGAATACTCTCGGTAGATGCCTACAAATATTTCTGCACGTGTAACACGCTCGAAATTTTTGCGTGGTGATGGCATCGGTATTTATGTTTTGTAGAAGTGTGTTAGGGATGGGGGATAATCGATTGATTATACATTAGTATTAGTAAGCGATAGGTAGAGGGCCGTGTATGGTAGAAGGCCGGTAGTGATGGCATTATGGGCCTGAAAGGGCGGGATTTTTGAAAAAAATGGTAAAAGCGCCCTCTGGTGGCGGATAAAGCAGATCGTGGTGCCATCTCGCTCTGTGGATTCCTAGAGAGGATCGGGGAGTAAGACAAGCCCAGTAAGGAGGAGTGGCATCCTGCACCCACTCAATATGAGTGCGCTGCGTTATAGGTGATTCAAAGCCGGGCAATGACCCGAAATTTGGAATGGAATGCCTAGATAGCGGGATTAAGCCATGGCAGGGTGAGCCGATAAAGGGAGGACAAGCGGTTGACGAGCAATAGTTCAACCTGTAAGCTCGGCCGGTGGAGAAGGTTGTGAAGAAATAAAAATAAAAAAAAATTAGGAAATTATAAAGAGAAACTTAATTAAATTAAATTGATTTGCAGTTTTAGGCCAAATTGTGCTGCCGAAAGTGAAAATTAAACAAAAAAAACGAGATTAAAATATACAAAACATGAGTTGGAAAAATGATAATGACACTTAGAAAAGTGAGGTTTAGGCCAATTGGTGGGGTTGTCTTTCCAGCGTGGTCCCGTGAAAGGATTGATCACCGGCCACAGCTTTTTTTGCATTTTGACGACGACGGAATCCATCCTGTTGGCTCGGAGCGAAGAATAGTCCCAGACTCAGGCGTCCCGCGTTTCTTCGAGATACAAATTTTCGTGGAGGAAACCACCATTAATTCAAAGAAAAACTTAAAACAAGTGAGTCCCTTCCGATCACGTAGTGGGCATCAATCGCGCCAAGCTGGGGTTTATGCCCATGTTGGCCGTCGCCACAGCCAGCAGCTTAGGCGAAGATTAATGGCCGCCTTTAATCCGTGTGGGGCGATCTCAAAAAAAAAATTAAAAACGGTAGGGCTTAACTGTTTAAAATACCTGCAAAATTAAGGGGCAAAGAAAATTTAGTTAAAACGGCTTTAAAACCTTTTCTTCCAAGCCAAATCAAAAAAAAAATAATTTTCAATTATTATTTATCTTTATTTAAAAATCTTAAAACTATTTATATTTATTGCTTATTTATTTATTGCCTATTTATTTATTGCCTATTTATTTATTGACTATTTATTTATTACTTATTTATATTGTTGCTTATTTATTTATAATATTTGTTGTGATTGTTCAAATGATATTCGACTGGGGATTCCAAATTAGCCTACCCTTGATCAACATAGTGCCCCTAGACCGTCGCAGTGGAGCTCCGTTAGGATAGGAAGGATTTGTCAAAGTGCACGTAGAAAAATTTAATAATATAAAATCGAATTGGGATTAAATCAGGGTTAATTGGGACTCAAACGTTGCTGATAAGGACAAGTAAAAGATATTCAAATATACCGCTACAAAATTTCCTTTAAATTAAAGTTGGCACACATGAGCATTGTATTGTTTTACGAAATAAATGTCACATTAAAATGAAGTGCTAAGGTTTTCTGCTGGAGGAGAGAGGATGTGGTGAATGCCTGGATTATGCAAATCCCCGTGAGAATGGGTGATGTTTGGAAGGTTGGATGAAGCATTACAGGATGGGCGGGAGCGCTGTGGCAAGACCAGCCAAGCCACAAACCCGGACTTGTTGTTTTTTTTTGTTTGTCTATTTTGGTGACCGTAAAATTTGTTCATGTTTTTGATTAAGTTTTTTTGCGAGTGATGCTATTAATGTTGAACTCGTGATTGTGTGAATTGCGGGCAAGGGAAAGACCCCCCCCCCCCCAGAGATGCGCTGAGCCAGCCGGGTTGCCCATTCGAGCGAAAAGCAGTACCATAACAATATGGCGCCCAAACGAAATAGAGCGCGGCGTTACGCAAGTAACGTTGTCGCAAAATGGGCTATAAAAAAAATCGAGAAAACGAAGTCTCATGGCTAATAGCCAACGTGATGAGCTCAGCGGTCCCGAGAAGCGGCTTATAGGCAACATTGTGTGAACTCTAATTGCGCCGCAAAGAATCGACTGAGAGGATCACCGAAGGTTAGCGTCAGGTTAGGGAACATTTAAAAGTAGGACGGTAGGCTTATCCACAGTAGAAATGGATAGCTGCTCCCACGAGAAGAGGATCCACTGCAATTTTGTACCAATAGCTCTGGATGGCATCATCGCCTAAATAGATCAGATGATTTGCAAAGTTTCCTGCGATGAGACGTAGTACAATATGTAGGTGTTTCCTGTAATAAAATAGTTTAGTTTTGTGTATTTGCTTTATAAATGTTAAATTACTTACAATTTTCTGTTAGTTCTTTGTTCTCTCTCTGTCTGCGAGTTCGTTTAAGAGTCGGCCAATGGCTTAATTGGTTGGAGGTAACCCGTGTGCCGCTAGGCAACACGCGCTGCAACTCTATCCGCGATGTTGAATGAAGAGCTGACTCATGAGAAAACGAATAGAACCTAGAAACAAAATAGATTCTTGGCTGCCGGCCATTAATGCAAAATTAATGACCTGAGCAGCTGATGACTATACCCCATAATGAGTCCAGGTTGAAAAGCGCTGATAAAATTAACAGGGATTAGCTCCGGCGATTAGTCCATTCTCTCTCCTCTGATATTTAATGATAGAATAAAGGCTGAAAGGAAATAAATTATAAATATACGTTCGAAGATTCGTGTGGAGTAGTTATTGCATTTCTAGTGGTTGTCTAGGTAGTATACTAATTTATTTAAGTGTTAGCAAATCGTTCTATTTATTTATATAGTTTATAGTTTTTTTTTGTGGAAATAGTTTAGTTGATTCTAGGAGAAATATGTCAGGGGACGAGCAACAAGGAGATCGGCGGGATAAAGACCAAGATGGCCGATTACGGCCGAGAGGCCCACAAAAAAAATAAGGATATGCCAATACTTAGGGAAAATGAAGACACGACAGCTTTGACACTACCCAGGGCTTCAGGGGTGGGTCTAACCAGAACTCCAATGGCTACACTCCGACAGCAACACTAGGCCTTACAGCAGCGTCAAGCCTTGGAGAAGCAGCAAGAAGCCGAAAGGCAACAACAAGTTGAGTTGCAGCACCAGACCGAAGAACTACAGCGTAGGGCCGAGGAACGAGCAGATCTCGAATTTGCATTAAGCCAACAGGGAGGATTAGAGTTCCCGAAACAATCTTTAGGATCTGAGGAGGCTTCAGCAATTAATGCTGCAATAGCCCAAGCTAATCAAACCTATAGACTTTCACTTCCTTTAGGCATTTCGGACGTTTTGCGCTAGGAGATTTAACGGAGATTCTCAGAATTGATGAAAACGATTAATGATGTCATCAGGCCTGTGGAATCACCGCCGACCTCAATAGCCGCGAATCAAGAACGATATGCAGGGGCAGCCGCGGTTCCAGGCCAACACCGGTGCAATTCCGAAAATTCGCAGGACGGAAGTAGGGTCCGATGGAAGTGCACCTGTGATCCCAAAGGTACTTCCGAGACCGCCGAAGCCACTATTTGGAACGCTCTCCGATCCCTCCACTTCTGGCGATATAGGTCGCCAAGACAACGGTCGGCGCAATTCAGCTCAATTGGCGAACGGAAGATTATAGGACTGGGCAAGTCAATAGTAATGATCCCATTAGAGGAAGCTCAAGGGAAAATTCTTATCCAAGACAGACGTGGACCAAGCTAGAGCGCTGGAACGTGTCTCTTGATGGAGAAGACACGAACAATTCAATTGAAGACTTCGTTTTTCGACTAGAATTTTTGCAGCGGCAGTTCCGTTGCCCATTGCAGGAAATTATAAGGGAATTTCATATTATGTTGTCAAGCCGCGCTAGAGACTGGTACTGGGTTCACGTACGTTCTCGCAAGGATCGAGAATTGGTTTCAACATCGAAATGCCTTACTTACCCGGTTTCGGGGTCATCAAAGTGAACATGATCGCATGCACGAACTCCTCCAAAGAGAACAGCTTCCTGGGGAAAGCGTGGATGACTACATCCATGTGATGGGCCAGCTGTCGTCCAGACTCCGCAAACCCCTTGCTGACGATCAGCTGGTAAAAATTGTAAAAAAGGGCGTGAGAGACCGCATCGCGCGATACGTTTATGCAATGAATGTTCGTTCGTTTGATGACCTCAGAGACGATTGTATCGAGATGGAAAGGAGTGTTGGTCGAAGAGGAAGATCTTCTTACCTGCCTCAGTCGCGATACCAGTCAGGCGGAAAGATGGTAGTGAGTGACGCACTAGCCGATCCGGATGGGGTTGAGTCCAAGGTCGAGGTCAATGAAGTAAGAATGGCAGGCAGCAGAACTGTGGCAAGGCCGAGCACGGATTCAGAGTCTGCGACTCGTTGGAGAGGAAGATATTTTGCTTCCGCTGTGGGCGTCCAGAAACAATATCGGCGAAATGTCGTCGAAATGGCGTCCAGAGCGGTAAATGCGCGCTCAGCGAACAGTCCCGCGAAGTTCACATCGTAGAACTAAGGAATGAAAATAGGATATAGGTTAAGATATTTACCGTATGAAGAAAAAATCCGCACATACTTGGAGGCCAGAAACCGCATCTTTGAAGATCAGATTTTAGAAGGCATGAGGGTAGTGACCCGACACGTTAAAAAGGCTCGAGAGCGATTAAAAAGAAGAAAGTTGGTGAAGCGTCAAGTGGTCGAAGCAGTCGAGCGCGGAGATGGAAGAGATCGGCGAGTATTCGCAGAAGTCTCAATCAGGGGAACCACTAGGGTTCCTGCTAGGGCAGGGCAGTCGAGAATGGCTTGATGAGCTTGGGGTCCCCATGGAAAGATGCATCTCGATCGTATGCACTGCTTCCGGGGACGATCGTTCCATAATCGGTCGAGTAGAGTTACCTGTGTGGTATGAAAATAATGTCAGATCAATCCAGTTTTATGTGTGTCCATATTTGGAGCAACGAGCCTATTTCGGCATCGATTTTTGGCGAGCTTTTGGGTTGGCACCGTCCGTTTTGGGGTCCTCCTCGGAAAGGGCAGCCAAGGAGTGCGTTGAAGAGCTGGTGGCCACTCAGATAGAGCACTACGGCGAAGAAAAGAATGAGGACAAGATTGATCCGGAATGCTGGGTATTATCTGGTAATGATGAAAAAGAGTTAGACAAAGTTAAGGCGAAGTTTTTGGCTTTCGAAAGTGATGGATTGGGAAAAACCACTATTGAAAAGCATACAATAGAGTTGGTCGAATGTGCGCAGCCAATTAAGGATAGGCCGTACCCTTTGTCTCCCGCAATGCAGAAAGTGGTACATGATGAGATCGATAAAATGCTTGCCTTGGGGGTCATCGAGAAAAGTAAGAGTCCGTGGAGTAACTGCACCACAGTAGTGCGAAGGCCGGACAAAAACCGCTTTTGCCTCGATGCCCGCAAATTGAATATCTTAACGATTAAAGACGCTTATCCACTTCCCTGCATTGAGGGAATACTTTCAAGGATAGACCAAACTCACTTCATCTCGAGCGTTGATTTAAAATTCGCTTTTTGGCAGGTCGAGCTCGAGGAGAAATCTATGGAATATACCGTGTTTACGGTCCCCGGCAGACCCTTTAACCAATTTCGGGTAATGCCGTTCGGGCTTTGCAACGCTGCTCAGCGCTTGGTCCAGTTGATGGACAAAGTAATCCTGGAAGAGGTGAGGTCCAACATTTTTGTGTATCTGGATGATCTCCTTATTATATCTGCGGATTTTAGATCGCATTTGGTCCATTTGGAGCGGGTTGCACATTGTCTGCGGGAAGCAAATTTAACCATAGGGATAAAAAAGTCGAAATTTTGTTTCAAGACTTTAAATTACCTCGGTTTCGTTATCGGTGGAGGGAATTTGAAGATGGATGCTGGCAGAGTAGCAGCCATACAAAACATACCGGTGCCTCGATCCGTAAAGGAAGTGCGAGCGTTCTTGGGTACTGCGGGGTGGTACTGCAGATTCATAAAGAATTTTGCTACGGTGGCTGCGCCGCTAACCGAGGCTTTAAAAAAGTCTGGAGGCAAGTTCCAGTTGAGCGAAGAAGCTATTCAGGCGGTAGAGGTTTTGAAAAAGGCACTTACATCAGCGCTGGTGCTAGTTCACGCAGACTTTGCGAAAAGATTTTTATCCAGTGTGATGCATCGCAAGTAAGCGTTGGGGCAGTCCTCTTTTTCGGCCAAACTAAACAAGCACCAAAAGAATTACTCCGTTACAGAAAAGGAGTGTCTAGCAGCAATTTTAGCCATCCGTAAATTCAGGCCTTACGTTGAAGGGATGCCGTTTACGTGCATCACGGATCACGCTAGTCTGAAGTGGCTGATGTCCATGAAGGACCTCAGCGGGAGGCTGGCTCGCTGGTCGCTGCAGCTGAAGGGTTTTGACTTTAACATTGAGCATCGAAAGGGCAGCGAAAATGTAGTTGCTGACACCTTATCCCAAAGCGTGGAAGAAATCCTGCTTGAACCTAGCAAGATGCTGGGATTCGAGACCATCGCATTTGAGTCCGAGGAATACAAGTATTTAATAAAAGAAGTTGAGGAAAATTCTGATTGCTTACCTGACGTGTGAGTAGAGGGTGGGATTCTCTTCAAACGTATAGCTCTTCGATTGGAGGATGAACTAAGTGGTTCCGAGTGGAAGATGTGGGTTCCCTCTGAAGTGACTTCAACACTAATAGAAGAAGCTCACTTAGACGAGAAGGCTGCCCATGGAGGTATAGGGACCACGATTGGGCGGATTTGGGCCATGCTGACAAGATCCGGATCATCTATGATCGGGTGCAACAGCAACTCCAGTTACCATACGAGCAGAGTCGGCAACAATACGATAAGAGAGTCCGAAGATTCCAAGCAGCACCTGGTCAAGATGGATATAGGTGAAATTTCACGCTTAGCGATTTTAGCAGGAGCTATAATGCTAAGTTCGCGCGGAAGTGCTTAAAGGCGAGAATCGTCAAGGCGGTTGGCAATAATGCATATTTGTTGGAGGATCTGCAGGGAAGTAGCCTAGGACTGTACCATGCCAAAGACATCTGAGTCTAGCCTGAGAAGAAGAAGAAAGTTTCACAAAGTATGCGGGCACCAGATATGAGGCTACGTCAAAAGTACTTCCCGGCTTTGATGTGGGGTGTCCCACGTAGGGCGCTGGCAGAACGTGTCGAATGGGCAATCCGACCGGGTCGGGAATACTCTCGGTAGATGCCTACAAATATTTCTGCACGTGTAACACGCTCGAAATTTTTGCGTGGTGATGGCATCGGTATTTATGTTTTGTAGAAGTGTGTTAGGGATGGGGGATAATCGATTGATTATACATTAGTATTAGTAAGCGATAGGTAGAGGGCCGTGTATGGTAGAAGGCCGGTAGTGATGGCATTATGGGCCTGAAAGGGCGGGATTTTTGAAAAAAATGGTAAAAGCGCCCTCTGGTGGCGGATAAAGCAGATCGTGGTGCCATCTCGCTCTGTGGATTCCTAGAGAGGATCGGGGAGTAAGACAAGCCCAGTAAGGAGGAGTGGCATCCTGCACCCACTCAATATGAGTGCGCTGCGTTATAGGTGATTCAAAGCCGGGCAATGACCCGAAATTTGGAATGGAATGCCTAGATAGCGGGATTAAGCCATGGCAGGGTGAGCCGATAAAGGGAGGACAAGCGGTTGACGAGCAATAGTTCAACCTGTAAGCTCGGCCGGTGGAGAAGGTTGTGAAGAAATAAAAATAAAAAAAAATTAGGAAATTATAAAGAGAAACTTAATTAAATTAAATTGATTTGCAGTTTTAGGCCAAATTGTGCTGCCGAAAGTGAAAATTAAACAAAAAAAACGAGATTAAAATATACAAAACATGAGTTGGAAAAATGATAATGACACTTAGAAAAGTGAGGTTTAGGCCAATTGGTGGGGTTGTCTTTCCAGCGTGGTCCCGTGAAAGGATTGATCACCGGCCACAGCTTTTTTTGCATTTTGACGACGACGGAATCCATCCTGTTGGCTCGGAGCGAAGAATAGTCCCAGACTCAGGCGTCCCGCGTTTCTTCGAGATACAAATTTTCGTGGAGGAAACCACCATTAATTCAAAGAAAAACTTAAAACAAGTGAGTCCCTTCCGATCACGTAGTGGGCATCAATCGCGCCAAGCTGGGGTTTATGCCCATGTTGGCCGTCGCCACAGCCAGCAGCTTAGGCGAAGATTAATGGCCGCCTTTAATCCGTGTGGGGCGATCTCAAAAAAAAAATTAAAAACGGTAGGGCTTAACTGTTTAAAATACCTGCAAAATTAAGGGGCAAAGAAAATTTAGTTAAAACGGCTTTAAAACCTTTTCTTCCAAGCCAAATCAAAAAAAAAATAATTTTCAATTATTATTTATCTTTATTTAAAAATCTTAAAACTATTTATATTTATTGCTTATTTATTTATTGCCTATTTATTTATTGCCTATTTATTTATTGACTATTTATTTATTACTTATTTATATTGTTGCTTATTTATTTATAATATTTGTTGTGATTGTTCAAATGATATTCGACTGGGGATTCCAAATTAGCCTACCCTTGATCAACATAGTGCCCCTAGACCGTCGCAGTGGAGCTCCGTTAGGATAGGAAGGATTTGTCAAAGTGCACGTAGAAAAATTTAATAATATAAAATCGAATTGGGATTAAATCAGGGTTAATTGGGACTCAAACGTTGCTGATAAGGACAAGTAAAAGATATTCAAATATACCGCTACAAAATTTCCTTTAAATTAAAGTTGGCACACATGAGCATTGTATTGTTTTACGAAATAAATGTCACATTAAAATGAAGTGCTAAGGTTTTCTGCTGGAGGAGAGAGGATGTGGTGAATGCCTGGATTATGCAAATCCCCGTGAGAATGGGTGATGTTTGGAAGGTTGGATGAAGCATTACAGGATGGGCGGGAGCGCTGTGGCAAGACCAGCCAAGCCACAAACCCGGACTTGTTGTTTTTTTTTGTTTGTCTATTTTGGTGACCGTAAAATTTGTTCATGTTTTTGATTAAGTTTTTTTGCGAGTGATAGGATTAATGTCGAACTCGTGATTGTGTGAACTACGGCCAAGGGAAAGACCCCCCAGAGATGCGCTGAGCTAGCCGGGTTGCCCATTCGAGCGAAAAGCAGTACCATAACACCAATAGGTGATTACGGGCTGCTCTGTCTGTTACGCTGACAGCATAGCAGCCGCTTAGAATTATTATGTATATATGTGCTCTGTCGCGGCTGCTGAAAAGCGGGAGCTTGTAGTGACCGTTTACATATATGCAAATGCTTAATACATATACATTGAACATACACGTAACGCAAGTAATGGACTGCCAAGAGGTAGATATGCAGACGTTGCATTTCTCACGCTTTGGTCGGGCCACTTATAAGTGGACGATCATATTTCGAATGTACTTGAGTTATGTGTATGTTATAGCAAAAAAGTGTCACTATGTGTATTATTCTATGTTTGGTTTATATTACCCTTACATTGGCTGGGTATGCTGAATACTATATTTGGTCATACTACACCTCCCTTTTTAAAGAAATAACGTAAAATGGTGAAGTTATTTTATAGAAAAATGAATTTATAATAGTAATATAAGTATGTGAATATAATATATTTTTTTTTTGTTTGTAATATTTGCATAGATAGGTTTTATATTGTTTTAAGAATATATAGATAGATTTAATATTGTTTTACGAATATTTATAGATTAATTTTCTTTTACGAATACATATTTGAATGAATGTTTTACTTCAAATAATTTTAGTATTACATATTATTATTTTTTTATTGAAATGTGTAAAAATGGTATTTGATAATATAATAAAAGAAAAATGCTAAACAGCTTTTGATGATGCATGCTTATATGCCTTCCTCACTGAAGCACATTTTCAAAAAAGTTATCGACATCACTGAAAATGCAGTTTGTTGTCCTCATTGTGCTGCTCCTGCATTTGCATTTTCAGAACATCTGTTCTTTGTTTACAATTAACAAACGGACAGGCAGTGAACAAATTGATAATGGATAATCAATTGGATATTATTTCGATGATTGACACAGAATATTTAATGTTGCCGAGAGTCTGGAGTGCTTCCATGTCCATATATTCCAGCGTGCTCATGGAATACAGGCGTCGAAATTCATCCCGAAGTGTCTGGACATAAGTAGGTCTTGTGTAACTATAAACCTACATTTTAATAACAATTATTAAACAAATTGCTACTATTAATCTGATTAGAAACGGTATGGCACCTTTTGGGAAAAGGATGTACCCCAAAACTCAAACGAGTTCTTCAATGAGAGCTTTCCTTGTGAGAGGAGAACATTTAATATTTTGGTGGCTCGGTTGCCTAAGCTGGCAAGAAAAGACACACCATTTCGACTGGCCATACCACTGGACAAAAGGATTGCCCTTGCGTTATATACGTTGGGTTCATCCGCAGAATACAGAACAGTTGGAAGACTGTTCGGTATTTCAAAAACAATGGTCGGATCCATTTTAATCCAGGGCTGCAAACCCATACTTTTTTTTGGATCTCCGGAACGCTGGTTCGAACCAAAATTTACCAATGGTTAGGGTTAAAAAATTTCAGGTTCGCGGTTTTTGGAAGAAGGTTTTGGTTCGAACCTTGGTTCAGTCCAAGCTGGGCACAGTATGAATATAAAACAAAGTAATAGTTTATGAGATACTAATCTTTACTAAATTTTTAAAGTTAATTTAATCCCAAACTACTCAAATAAATAGGAATCGGGTTTTTTTGGGTCGAAAACGGTTTGACACATTGATATATTGAATATTAGAAATATAAGTTACTATTAAGTAAAATACCGTTTCGTAGTTTTTATAGTTTTTTGAAAAAGCTTTGCAGTCAAGGGTCTTATCATCAAGGGCCCATTTTAAGACTCAGTCGATCAAAACCAACCAAATAACAGATAGAATCGCTAGTTAGAAATTCAAATTGAGTGATATCCAAAATTTTTGTTGAACCGAACCGATATTTTAGGTTCGCAACAGGTTAGGGCTCAGTTTAAAATTCTAAAGAGGTTCGGTTCAAGGTTCGGTTCACAGGAAAATAAAATTCGGAGTTCCGGGTTCGAACCGGTTCGGTTCAAAACCGGTTTGCAGCCCTGTTTTAAACGACTTCTGCCGAGAAGTCATCATCCAGTTGGCAGATGAGTTTTTGACACCAAACTACATGACACAGGAAAAAGTTATTGAGTGTGTGCAGGAATTCAAAAGTTAGGATTCCCTCAGTGCTTTGGTGCAATGGGTGAGCCAAGTATATTTTAGGCTCCTTAGTGAGCTAGAATTCTTATGTGTTTATTGTATTTTTTTTTAGATGGTTGCCACATCGAAGTGAAACCGCCAGCAGCGAACGCAGTTGATTACCATAATTATAAAAATTGGTATTCAACTGTGCTGTTTGCTTTGGTCGATTATCGGTAAGTTGCTGGGAGTACAAGTAGTAGTAAACCTTCTAATGCTTTCTAAAGTTACAGATTCACCTACATAAGTGTTGGTGCTCCAGGTCGTGCCCATGACTCTCAAATATTTGAAAAATCTTCATTGAAAAGAGCTGTTGAAGAGTCCTCTTTATTTAAGGACAACTCCAGACTCATTGGCGGAGTAAATGTTCTCGTGGTGATATTGGGGGATTCAGCCTTCAAATTTACGCCAAGAATTATGAAGCCGTATCCATTTTCGGTAGATGCATCTGACGAGAGACGTGCATTCAACTATAATTTGTCGAAAGTCCGACGTGTAGTTGAGAATGCATTTGGACAGTTGAAAGATTCCGGACAGTGGACAGATTCCGCCGCATAGGCAAGGGGCTAGACAACGCTCCTCAAAATAATACAAATATTATTATTAGTTGTTGCATTTTGCACAACTTTTTTAATAACCATAACTGCTCGTTCCAAGACAGTTGGGAAATGGAGATTCCATCACATCAAGAACAGCCAGTTCGGGCATTCGAGTTTGGAAACACCAATGATGTTGCTGAAACTATGCGAAGTGGCCTTGCAAACTATTTCACTCAACACGAAACATCTCCTATCAACATAAATTAACATATTTTATTTCTCATTTCTTAATAATATAATAATATGACCTTATGACTACTTTTTTTCTCTCATCAATTGGAGAACTTCTCCATGGAAGGATTTCATCTCTTCGGTCATTTTGGCCATTTCTTTCAGCCATTTTTTCGATGGCCGCCACTTTCCTCTCCTCGTTCTGAGGATTCAGACGCCGCCGTTTAGCTGCTGCCATGGAAGTCGAGGGCAACTCCGAGTTGGTCGACGAATCCATATCTTCCACATCATTTTGGATTGATGAAAAATCTAAATACAAATAGATATTAAAGTGATTTCCCACTAACTTTAGAGATTTATATTGGACATACCATTGCTTTCGACGACATGTTCTTCGAAGTTCACCGTCTGGGATACCGACAAGATTATATCAATAGGATCAAAAAGTTCCCAGGTGGACGAAGCGCCTCCACTTGGCCCAACTTTATCGCGTTCCAATCTGAAATGGGGAAATAAGTAAATTTACAAGTTTTAAATATGCGAGAGCAGGTTTATTAACTAGTATCAAATGGAACATATAATAGGAGTAGGGTTACAATGTAATAAGAGTGTGTATATTGTTCGTATGTTGTTCTGTGAGATGGTGCCCGCTGTAGGTGAGCGGTTCTGTCCACGATGACGATTGCTGACCGACTGACTTGACTGACAGTGAGAGCGGGGAATAACATATGTTAAGTGGCTAACAGCGCACTGTTCTTAGCATACACAACAACAAGGTAGAGGTTTTTAGAGCACAGTCTTGCTTAAACTATTAGGGGTCATACTTGTATTTCGGCTTAGGTTGTCCCTTTTGCTTTTTACCTCCTTAGAGGTAATTCCAAATTTGCT
This sequence comes from Lordiphosa andalusiaca, assembly GCA_035044965.1. Taxonomy (NCBI): domain Eukaryota; kingdom Metazoa; phylum Arthropoda; class Insecta; order Diptera; family Drosophilidae; genus Lordiphosa; species Lordiphosa andalusiaca. The sequence goes on along the minus strand of JAWNNM010003610.1, from coordinate 182,310 downwards.
AAGTTTTGCAGCCATCTCTCTGTAAATGTAAGAATTCTTGAGGGCTCCACGCAAACCGTCAATGTTCTCCAGCCAGAGGTCCAACAGGAGATTTGTGGCCTCTTCGACGTTGGGAATCTTCTACTGCTGCAATTAGGTTTGTTAATAATCAAATAAGTGATAACTACCTAAAATTATAAATTAAATAAAAATTCTTACCTTCCGACATCTTGTTTGCTTTAATTTCAGTTGTTTTTGTTTTTTTATTAATAGCGATGGCCACCATGTTTCTCGACTAAAAATAGTCAAGTATCGAGTAGAAACTATTGAAAAATCGAATGGCTAGCGAGTAATGCGACTTCATTTTTGCAATATGTACTTTTCTGCCATCTCAAGTGGCCAAATACATTTGTATGGGGAAAAATGTACATTTTGCCCAAAATGCAAAAATGCAAAATGCAGTTGTAGGGAGGACGCCACATAATGTGTGTGTATAGTTATGCTTATGTATGGCCATACTAAAAACATGATTACACTGCTCGACAGCATTTTTCCCCAATTCACCAAACCGTCTTTTTCTTAAGTATTTTGGACCACTGAGCACGAAAATCGACATGAAAAAAATTCTGTCGAATCGTTATCAAGATATTATCGATAAACTGTTTTTCCGATTTTTTCAAAAGTTGCCTCTACTTAAACTCTCATAACTAAGACTATTAAGGCAATTAAGAAAGAAGAATCCTGACGGAATGTTTTGCTTTCAGACAAAACTGTGATAGGATGACGGCTTTCAGAGCTATAGGCCCAAATGTAGAAAAAAACCTTAATTTTTCCAAAATTTAAAAAATTATCGAAATTAAAGTGCTTGTAAATGCAAACTGATAAACAAAATTAATGTTTTTTTTTTAATTCGAAAATAAAGCATTTTATTAACTTTAAGAAAAGCTTTCATGTTAGCTAAAACTAGTTTTCCGACCGATTTTTCCTATGGGAGCTATGAGATATAGTCATCCGATCCGGTCGGTTCCGACATATAAGTAGTGTGCAGCAAAAAGAAGACTGTGTGCAAAATTTCGATAGCTTTAAAACTGAGAGACTACTTCGCGTAGAAACAGACAGACAGACGGACGGACAAAGCTCAAACGACTCAGCTCGTCACCCTGATCAAGAATATATATGGTTTATGGGGTCGGAAATTAATATTTCTATGCGTTGCAAACTTCTGGGCAAAATTATAATGCCCTTTGCAAGGGTATAAAAAACAAGAAAGAAAGTCGGTCAAGCCCGACTATAGCATACTCTGTACCAACGAAATTATACGCTCAGCATAAATTTTGATGCTGCAGTAGTAGCTGAAAGCAGCGCTGCTTCTGCGCTGCTGCAGCGAACAGTCTTTTGATCATAACTCGAAAACCGTTCATCCAATCTTCACTATTCCTTTGGCTGATCGATAAGTTATCCTTATTACTAAATACATCTAGAAGAAACAACCCAACAACAATCTTTAAAACTGTAGGAGAATTGACGTTTTTTCTAAATTGCGGGGGCGGCAGGGGGCGTGGCCAAAATTGAAAATAAACTTGATCTGCCTGCAGACATAAGAAGCATATGTCCCATACATGTCAAACCTCTATCTCTTACCATCTCTGAGATCTGTGCGTTCATACGGACAGACAGACGGACGGACGGACGGACGGACGGACAGACGGACAGACGGACATGGCTATATCGACTCGGCTGTTGATGCTTATCAAGAATATATTTACTTTATGCGGTCGGAGATGCTTTCTTCTGGATATTACATACTTTTGCACAAACTTATTATACTCTATGTACCTTTGGTACAGAGTATAAAAATATGTTAATAGTTAATCTAGGAGTTGATCGAAGCTTTTTTTTGGTAAATAAACAAATTTGCTGCCTCAGACAATTTCCTGTCGCATTTTCCGTATATAACCACCAAAAATTGAATTCCTAAAAAAAAACTTCCATCAAGGACGACTTTATTTATTATATTATTATTTTGTTTATTTTATCTTAAGATAAGCAATTATTTGCTGGTTTAAAATAGTTATAAAGTATATATAAAATCAAAATTAACTTTTTACTCCGCCGACCGAGTAAGGAGAACTTTTTTGGCGATATGCCACTACTCACATCGGATGGCCGACGACGTAGAATTACAACTTGATGCAGACAAAATAGATAAAAGATTACGGGAATTGGTATAGTGGAAGCAATGAAATGACAGTATGTGGTATATGTCATTATAGTTATCACACAGGACTCGGAAAGGATCGTGCCGGGCTTAATTTGATCCGCACACTTGCAAATACAATGGGCATTTATGCAAAATCATACCATGACTAGTCCTACGGTCTTGTAGAGTAGGCAAGTTTAAGAGACGTACCCTATCTAAATAGGCAGTTTAATCCCCTAAGCGCAAAAAGAAGAAACTGCTTTCGAATCGACTCCAATAAATCCTGATAGTAACTATATTGAGGTGACCAAATGCACGAGCAATACTTTAGCGATGGATGAACAAGGGACACATAAAGTAGCCTTGTTGTGTAAGGATCAGCAAACTCCTTTGACCAACGCTTTATGAAACCCAGCAAACTCTTACGTTTGTTTGATATGACAGAGATATGTTCGTTGAAGCAAAGCTTGTGATCGGCCGACAAAAATCCTCTAACTGAACCCTCCACGAGGGTGTCGGCTGGGCAATGGACACTGTATGCACCTTGGCTTAAAGCGGGTAATACATAGTGTCTCTTGCTCGTCTTACACCTAGGAAATGCAGTGTCCAGCTAAGGTGATGGCCAGCACTACAACAACAGCACAATGTTGGGTGGAGCTGAGCCAAAGCCATGGTTAGAGGTGCCTGGCAGTAGACATAAAATGCTATGGGGTGGTTCCCACGAACAAAATTAACCACCATGGGTACAAAAAATGGAACAAACAAAGAACCCAACTCGGGCTGGGATATCAGCCCAAACGTCGGTGGAAGGCGTGACTGCTACCACCGGCGGGCACGGTGGGGAGAGATCCCCACTTCGTGTCGCCAGCGGTCACACCTCTGTCGTGGTTGGAGCAGGCCAGGACAGTTGTACAGCTACTGCCGATACGACAAGAACCAAAGTGTGGCGCGGTACTGCAGTCGATACAGACTCGGACTGCGAATCGCACTCAACCAATACAACCAATACAAAGGCGGAAGAAAAGCTGCTGCTATCTCCAGTTCAGGCGGGGTCTAGTACCAAAAATAAGGAAAAACCCACACGAACAAAGGAGGGCATGCGAGCGAAAGCCCAGTATAAAGCGGCTCTCAAAATCAAGGCAAGACTGAACGGAAGCGGTGAGCTCACCCTAGAGGAGAGAAACAAGCTTGCGTGGGCCGAGCAAAAGATTAAGGAGGGTCGAAAACACTTCGCGGAGAAACCGGCGATGCAAGCCACCTCCGCCAAATACGCAAATAAAATGGAGGAGTGCTTGGCCATCAAGCGGCAGCGCTCAACTGAGCAAGCGAAGGCGGAGGCCCCAGCCAGTAAAAAGCCCCGCCAAAGACCGCAGAACCAGGCACAACTCCTCCCCAAAAAGACAAGTCAGCCCAAGGAATCAGCTAGCGACGTAGCAAAACGGCATCTCACCGTAGCTATCGTCGACAAAAGCGACCCTAACGGCAAGATGACGCCCGAGCAGTGGAAGCAAGTAGAGGAGAAGCTGTTCGAGGAAATTTTTAAAAGGATGGAAGACCCAGCAGCGCAACCTGTAGCGTTTGACGGAGCAGGCTGGCTGTATGGAGTCAAAATCCTAAGATGCAATGACGAACCCACCCTTAAGTGGGTCTCAAGCGTCGTTGCAGACATGGGAAGCCTGTGGGAGAGTGCCCAGCTGGAGGTTGTGGACAGAACCTGCATTCCGTCCGTTCCAAAGGCGAAAGTACTCTTTCCACGGGTCACACCAAAGGAGCAGGCGCTGAAACTCCTACAGTGGCAGAATCCTGATGTGCCAACTGGAGACTGGAAGGTACTACATGTTGCAAAGCCCGACAAAAACGGGCAGCACATGGTCCTCTAGATCAATAAGGAATCCGAGGATCTGCTTTACCCAAGATTCGGAGTGATGGCATGGGGAGTAGGTAACGTGCACCTACGTCTCAAGAAACGCCACCCCGAGGACACTAATGAGCACACACTGGAGGCTGGAGAGGTGGAGAGCGACCTCGGCATCGACATGATGGCCGAAAAAACCAGCAGCCTCGATATTACGGGGGCAGCACAGTCTGCTGAAGAAGACGAGGATGGCGACACAACCTTGCAGGCTGACCCATCGGGACCGGGAGATGCGGACACCAGTCATGCAGTTGAAGGTCCTTCAGGTCAACTTGCATAAGAGCAAGATCGCCTCGGCGGAGCTCCTTTTAACCTTAGAGGAAGGGCCCGCAGATGTGGCTTTAGTTCAGGAACCTTGGATAGCGGCGGGGAACAAGGTCTCCGGACTAAAGTCACAAAACTACAACATCTTTTACCCCACCCCAGTAAGTAGAGCAAGGACTGCTATTCTGGTAAGAAAAGGCATCTATGCGTATTTAATGACTAATTACAGCACGGACGATCTCACTGTTGTGGCCTTGGAGGGTGGCAGGGACGAGCCAATTCTTATGGCGTCCTGCTACATGGCGCATGAGCGAGAGGCACCACCAGCTGAACTCGGAAGACTGACGGCGGAGGCAAGCTACAAGAAGCAACCCCTCGTCATCGGAACGGACGCCAACGCACATCACACTGTGTGGGGCAGCCCGGACATCAACGACAGAGGTGAGTCTCTCTTACATTTTATTATGCAAACCAGTCTAAGTGTAGAAAACGTTGGAGACATACCCACATATGTGGGACCAACCTCAGCCAACGTCCTAGACTTAACCATGACCCTAGGGAATAGCACTCATGCGTCAGAATGGAGAGTTCTTGATGAACCCTCCTTCTCCGACCATAAGTACATCCAGTTCAAGATACAATTCGACTATTGTCAAAAAAGAAACGTCAATAGGAACCCCCGGAATACCGACTGGGTGAAGTACCTTAAGACAGTGGAATCAAAACTGCCGACGTCAACGCCCATCTGCTCGGTGGAAGATATTGAGAAGTCCGTGAAGACGCTCACTGTTAATCTCATCGAAGCATACAAAACCTCGTGTAGGCTCACAGTTACAAAAAGGAGAACCAGACCCCCCTGGTGGACCCCAGAACTGAAAGAGCAGAGAAAGGACGTCCAGGAATGCTTCAAACTCGCCAAACAAGCGGATGAAGTGATCATCTGGGAGGAGTACAAGATAAGACTTCGCTTGTTCAAAAAAGAAGTAAGGAAGGCAAAGCAACACTCATGGAGAACCTTCTGCTCCAGCATAGAGAAGGTCTCGGAGGCAGCCAGACTCAGGAAGCTGCTTTCAAAGCAGCCACCTATGCAGAGTCAACTAAAAACGGACGAAGGTCACTGGACAGAAAGCAGCAAGGAAGCTACATGCGCTCTTCTCGATGCTCACTTCCCGGGCTGCACTATAGTCACCGAGCCAGATACGCTTCAGGACTTAAACACTCAACAAACTAACATCCCAACCAACTTAGTCACTCCAGGAAAAATCCGATGGGCGATCGACTCGTTCGCGAGCTACAAGTCCCCCGGTCTGAATGGCATAATTTCCGCCATGCTAAAAACGACTAGAGTTTAGTCGTACCATGGCTACAGTCCATTTTTGAAGCCTGCCTGGGGTGGGGCTATGTACCTGTGGCCTGGAGGACAGCACGTGTTGTATTCCTACCCAAAGCGGGGAAATGCAGTCACGTGCAGCCAAAAGACTACAGGCCCATTAGCCTCACTTCATTCCTGCTTAAAACAATGGAAAAATTACTCGATCTCCACATAAGAGAAGGCATGAACCTGACCTTTGAGAACAACCAACACGCATACACGAAAGGGAAATCGGTGGAAACAGCGCTACACTCCCTAGTAGCCACCATCGAGAAAGCATTGTACCATAAAGAGTATGCCTTGGGAGCATTCCTTGACATATCTGGTGCATTCAACAACGTCTCCACGGAGGCGATAATGCGCAGCCTAAGAGCTGTATCAATACATAAGGCTTTGAACTCGTGGATTTACAACCTGCTGAGCTGCAGAAGAGTACAAGCCGATTGGGGTACCACAACCATGACGAAGCAGGCACACGGCGGCACACCTCAAGGCAGAGTACTGTCACCCCTTCTGTGGAACCTTGTGGTTAACGAACTGCTAACAAAATTTTGCAGGAAAGCACCCAAGATAACTGCATATGCAGACGACATATGCACAATTATCATCGGAAAATGTCCATCGACTCTCAGCTTAATCATGGACTCTACACTCAAAGAGATACTAAAATGGGCCACAGAAGCCGGACTTAGTATTAACGCGGAGAAGACGGACCTCATTCTCTTTACCAAGAGATACAAGGTACCGCCATGGATTCCACCAAAGATAAATGGAATAACACTAACACCAAAGAATAACGTCGAATACCTTGGAGCAGTAATCGACAGTAAACTGTCATGGAAGGCGAATGTGGAAGAAAGAGTGAAGAAGGCGACCAACGCACTATACGCATCCCAGAAAATGCTGAGTAGCACTTGGGGCCTATCACCAAGTCTGATGCAGTGGCTTTTCATTTCAGTTATACGACCGATACTGCTACACGGCATACTGGTATGGTGGCAGGCCACAGAGAAAACCACATACCTAAAGCTGATGGAGAAGACCCAGCGACAGGCACTGGTCTGTATTACGGGGGCGCTGAGGTCCACTTCAACCAAAGCATTAGAACACATCTTAGGTGTCAACCCTCTGGACATCCAAGCACGCCTTCTGGCACAAAAGACCGCCCAACGTCTATGTGCGACAGGCACCATGGCGCTACAAAGCTATGGACACAGCATAGTTGGCAGAGAGATCAATAGTAGCACGGACTACATTACCCCAAAGGTCAACACAATATGCACATTTGCACTACTGGGACCAGAAGACTGGCGTACAGGACTGGCCCAAGAAGCAACACACCTCTTTACAGACGGCTCAAAGATGGACCTAGGAGTCGGAGCCGCCGTATACTGTGCAGAGCCAGAAATAAAGCTCTCATACAAACTGCCAAACCACTGCACCATATTCCAGGCGGAAGTCTTCGCAATAAGAAAAGCAGCGGAGTTGGCGGAAATTTACGCTCCAAACAACCAAATAAATATATACGTGGACAGCCAAGCGGCAATCAAGGCAATGCAAGGACACTCCATCAACTCCAGAAATGTCCTGGCGAGCAGGGAAGCGCTAGATTCCCTCAGCATCTCCAGAAAGGTGCAAATTTACTGGATTCCCAGCCACCGGGGCATCGACGGAAACGAGATGGCAGACAGTCTTGCAAAAGCCGGAGTCGTACTCGGCCAAGAAGACACACAAAACATACCTATCTCCATACAGACGCTTCATAGCAAGATGGAAGAGATAGCAGAGAAAGAAGCGGAGGTAAAGTGGGAAAACACCAACGGATGCAGAATCTCTAAAATTATGTGCAAGACAAGAGACAAAAAACTTACGCAATATCTGCTACAGCTCCAGAGAAGAGATTGTAGACTGCTCATTGGCATACTTACGGGACACTGCCTAGCAGCCGCTCATGCGATAAAGCTAGGCATAACAACAGAGGACACATGCAGGAAATGTATGGAACCTGGAGTCGCAGAAACTCTAGAACATCTAATTTGCAGCTGCCCAGCAATTGCCACGACAAGATTACAAATTCTGCACACCCCACGGTTCTCTTCTTTGGAGGAAGCGGCCAAGAGACCCTCAAAACAGTTATTGGCATTTGCCAAAAAGACAAAAATCCTCCTGGACTTCTAAGACAAACGTACCCAAATAATCACCCGGCCTCATTAAGGACCCTAAGGTCTATGTGTGACCCCATCTGGGGTCAGCCGGAACTACCTACCTACCTACCTAAAGCTTGTGATCAAATAAAACCGCCAGATCCACAACTGAAATAATGCGGCCTAGTGCTCTTTGCTCAAAACAGTAGGTATGAGGAGTAGACTTAGTGCGGTAAAACGACATGAACACCAAATACAACCAAATATTAATGGTCCAAGACGACTACCTTGAGGTACACCAAAGGTAACACATACTATCTCAGATGGTGTATCATTAAATACGACTCGTTGTTTCTTACTTAACAGATAGGAAGATATCCACATCATTATAGTTTGGGAAAAGCTCTGTTAAGATAATTTATGGATAAGAAGCCAATGGTTGATCGAGTAGAAAGCTTTACTTAAAGCCGGTAGTAGACCGGCTTTTAATAAAACCGTGCTGACAAGGCGAGATGAGTGATCGGCATTAATGTTGCAGTTTTTCAGTGATAAATTTTTCAAAAAGTTTAGGGATAGCGATAAGTTTTTCTGTGCCACGATAATTCTCGATGTCCGACTTGTCACCCCTTTTATGCAACGGGATGATAAAAGATTTCTTCCATATGGGCGGAAAATAGCATTGGTCAATTGACGTTTGAAAGAGTTTTGTTAATGGCTGTACCCGCTCTTATCGGCATCAAATTTAAATATCTAATATCAAATCAATGAGAAGCTCACTCTCCTTAATTTTTAGTCTGATAGTCGCTATTGAAGTGAAGTTATGAGGCCGATTTGGTTGAGCTGAATATTTATTGTTAATGTTCATAACACGACTCCAAAAATTGTTTTACACATTTTAAAAAACAGTTCTTAGACCCAAAAAAAAAAATTATTGAAATTTGGAAATAATTTCTGTTTACTCTGTCAATCTACTGCGACATCCATAGATATTTGGTGTTTTTTCCATTAGAGGTCCCTAGGTTAGGTTAGGTTGCGATGGCTGAGAGTGACAAGACACATTCCCACTTAGGCCACATGGGCCCGTTGCGATACCATATCTTCCTGAGCTGCGATCCCTATGTTGGATGACTCTGACAGGTTGAGTAGGAGGGGTTGTCCAAGAAACCTAAGTCTCCTCCTACTTAAAGCGGGGCAGTGACACAGAAGGTGCTGTATCGTTTCCTCTTTTTCCTCAAATCTGCAGCTTCTGCAGAAGTCGAAATGTTGTACGCCTAGGCGTCCTGCGTGTCTGCCAATAAGACAATGACCCTTCAGGGCCCCTACCAGAAGTGATATGTGTTCCCTGGTCACGTTAGTCTCGCTACCGGCTTTTTTGTGAAGCTTTAAGGTAGCCACAGGCGTCCCTATCGTTCTCTTCTCTGAAAGGAGCTCGGTGGTTGTGCCTAGTCTGGCCAGTTTGTACGTAGACTCGTTTCCATATATGTTCCGGTGTCCAGGCACCCATATCAGGTGAATACTGAAGTATCGGCCATTCTCGTTCAGGGATAGACGGCATTCAGCGAGCGATTTAGCATTGTTTGTGTGGGAGTCAAGTGCCTTAAGGGCTGCTTGACTGTCTGAGTATATAAATACTTTTCCTTCCTTTATCATGAGTGTGCTAAGGTAGATGGCAGCTTCCTGGATGGCTACCACTTCCGCTTATTACACACTACAGTGATCAGGGAGACAGAACGATATATTGAGGTCTAGGTTGTGTGAGAAAACACCCCCACCTACTTTTTCATCGAGCTTTGAACCATCGGTGTAGAAGTTGATGGCGTTGTCTCTGCTGTGGGGAAGGTTATCCCACTCGTTTCAGCTTGGGATGTAGACGTCGTATATTTTGTTGTGCTTGCCATCTGCTTTGTTACTAGGTCTAGTGGTACGAGATGAAATATGGTGTTAAGCGCTTCTGTGGGTGTTGTTCGGAGCGCGCCGCTCATACATATTTCAGCGCTTCTTTGAATTTTGTTCCAGTTGTTCTGGACGAATTGTTTCCCGAGTGCTGGCCACCAATCTAGTGAACCATAGAGTAGTATGGGGCTTACTACAGCTGTGTAATGCCAATTTACTATATTCGGAGAGAATCCCCATTTTCGGCCTATAGCCTTTTTGCATGAGAAAAGAGCGATGGTTGCCTTTTTTATGCGGTCATAAACATAAACGTTGGCATTCCAGAGTAGTTTCCTATCCAGAATGACTCCCAAGTACTTGGCATTGTAACCAAATTCGAGGCTCCATTACTCCATTGATTTTGGGAGGGATAAGGTTAGCAATTTTGTACTTCCTGGTGAAGAGTACAAGTTCGGTTTTGGCTGGGTTCACGCCCAGTCCGCTAGTTGTTGTCCACTGAGCAAGTGGACCGCCTGTCAGTGCGGTCTGCATGAGGTTACACAGCGTTTGTGGGAATATACCACATTTAAAGATAGCAATGTCGTCCGCGTAGGCCGCCACCTCATGTCCCTCCGCTTCCATGATTAAAAGCAGTTGGTTAACTGTCACGATCCATAATAGCGGAGAGACAGCACCTCCCTGCGGAGTACCTCTGCTTACAAATCTGTGAGCCGTAACACCTCCGAGTTGCGAGTACACCGACCTGCTGGTTAGCAATTGGTTGATGAATCCGATCAGAGGTATATCGGCTCCCACATTTGCCAAGGCAGACGTGATGGCGTAAGGTTGGACGTTATTGAAGGCCCCCTCTATGTCGAGAAATGCTACTAAAGAAAAGTCTCCCACTTCAAAAGATTTTTTATCTTTGAGACCAGGGAATACAAGGCGGTATCAGTGGACCTTCCCTTGCTGTGTGCATGTTGCGTGTGTGCTAAAAGAGAGGGGTTTATAGTTTTCCTTAGGTAGACATCTATGAGTCTCTCAAGGGTTTTAAGGAGAAACGAGAAAAGACTGATTGGTCGATGGTCATTTGGTCTTACGTGACTAGACTACTTTGGTTTCTCTCCATTTAGAGGGAATGTAGTTAAGCTTTAGACAGCTCACAAAGATCATGTGAAGCCAGTTCATGGTATAGCCCATGGTGTATTGTAAATGGGCGGGAAATATGCTATCAGGACCTGGCGACTTAAATGGCTCGAACGAGTCGATTGCCCACTTAATCTTGGTAACTGTGTTGTATTGTAGTGAGCCCCGACCGCAATCCCAAGAACATAAGTAGCCTAGCTGATAAACGCATGTCAATGATCAAACATGACGAGCCTGACGAAAACCATAAACAAGACAATGTTTATGGTTGAGCAACAAATATTAATAGGCACTTGACGAGGGTCACTTGACGACCCCACGCGTACCCTTTGAGATGCACAGGCGATATACCCCCTCCCACTAGACCGACACATATGTGTGCATATGTTAATTATCAATACATATAAACATACACATAAACATACACATGCTTCGTCTTACAAACGAAGCAATAGATAAGTTAGATTTAATGGATGAATTTATGAATAAAAGAAGGATCGCTCGCAAGAGCTATTCAGTACAAATATAAAATTACAAGCGTGCTCATCTAAAGTGTATAATTCTATACATTTTTTGGTCCTTCGAACCGACAAGATTTACTTGAAAGACTAGTAAGTCAGTGCAGAGTTAAGCGTTTTCCGTGGCTTAAGACAACGGAATCAGTGGTTTTAATTCAATAAATTGTAAATCAATACAACAGGGTCTACTTGGAGACCAATTACAACAAAAAAATAAAACCCAAAAAATCTGTCCGAAAAAATGCTGGAACTGATGAAGTTGCAGGTGGAGATCAACAGGGATCTTCAGAAACTCATCAAGGAACAGGCCGATGAACGAGTAATCGATGAAAAGGTAGCAAAATTCAAAGCTAACCATACATCATTGCTCAAATTAGGAGTGATCGATCATCAATACTACAATGAAAAAGTATTCGACAAGACGATGGCGCAATTTAAAGCGTACATTGACCAAAGTTTGAAGGTCGAATTGAGAGGTCAAGACGATGAAGGAGCCGGGGTATCAAAAGCAATTCTGATACACCGGACAAGGAAAACAGTTTCGCCTCGAAAGATTGATACGGACAGCATTCGATCTACGAGCACCTTAGACGATGAAACAGTTACAGAACTGAATAACTGTTTGGAAAAACTGGAGCTGGCTATTCATGAAGCTAGGGAAAGCTTCGCGGAAATGGACAGCTACGATATTGTGGATCCCATGTCAAGAATTAAAATTTTGATGACCAAGGCCAACTTCGGCCTTGGCAGCTGTGCAATCTATACCAATTATGCAGATACCGCAATTCTCAGGAAACCCAGACGAGTGGCTGCCATTCCGCCAATTATACGAGCAACTTATACACAATAATGCAGATATCAACGAGTTTCAGAAGTTCAATTATCTGAAGTCGTATCTCAAGGGAGAAGCTACAAAGGTGGTAGGCCATTTACTCCAGAGCGATGCTGCAAATTATGAATTGGCCTGGTATTTAATTTAAAAGCGGTATGAAAATAACAGAAAAATTTCTCTGCCCATTTGGACGAAATTTTGGATCTGCAACTCTTACGAATGACATCTCAAGAGGACATACGCGTCTTTATGGATGCCGCAAAAAATTGTATTTATGCTGCAAAGAAGAAAGCTGATCTTAGCGACGAGGTAGACGTTATTTTTGCTCATCTTCTCCTGCGGAGATTCTCACCGGAGGCTCTTCAACTCTACGAGCAGCATATTAAAACAAAGAACCGGGAAATCCAGTCATTAAAAGATGTGATGGAATTTATTGAGCACCTATTTAACTCAGTAAGCCCATTGCCAAAGGAAGTGGTTATGATACAATCACAACAAAGAAGTTGCCGATTCTGCTCTATTAATGGGCACGACATATTGAAGTGCCAAAAGTTTAGAGGAGTAGCGACTGTAAAACGAAATGAGTTTGTCAGAAAACATCGCTTGTGCTATCGCTGTTTTGGTGCACATAGTATGATAGACTGCAAGAAATCTTGGAAATGCGTCAAATGCAACAGAAACCACAACACATTGCTTCATGAGGAAGCAAAGAAGGAGAGTGTAAACTGCCTCAAACAAAAGAACGGGCAGGAAACTCTACTAGCTACAGCTCTGATAAATGTCAAAGATTCGACTGGCAATTATCAAATATTAAGAGCACTTATGGATGGAGGATCGCAAAGGACAATCATATCAGAGGAAGCTGCTCAACTTTTAAAGCTGCCAAGGACAAAGGAGGTGGTGGAAATCCAGGGAATATTCTCCAATGGCATAGAGATTTCCAAGAACAGCGTTCAACTGAAAATGAAGCCTAGATTCGCCAACAAATTTGAAACAAGCACTGAGGCATTGGTGTTGTCAAAATTACATAGAGTCTTGCCAATCAACAATATTGACATTGACATCAATAAGGACTGGAAAAATTGTAGTCTTGCCGATCCCAATTTCAACAAGGCCAGCAGGATAGACCTCATTGTTGGCGCAGATTTGTTTCCGGCCATTATGATGGGCCAGGTAAAAACTGTTAAAGGGACACTGGGCCAAAAAACGAAATTTGGTTGGATAGTGTCGGGAAACATTTCAATGGCAAAACCAAATAAAATCATCGCTGCAGCAACAACCATTTCCAATGATGATCTTGAAAGATTCTGGGAACTGGAGGAGGAGGAAAATATTAAAACAATTGAGGAATCCAGCTGCGAAGATCATTACAAAAATACGACTACAGTGGATACTGATGGACGCCTTGTTGTCTCAATCCCCTTTCGCAACGAGTTTGAGCTAGGAGACTCGCGCAGACAAGCAGTAGCAAGACTGATGCAAATGGAGAAACGGTTTAAAAAGGATAAAAACATTTTCCAACAATATAAAGCATTCATGGAAGAGTACCTACGGCTGGGTCATATGGTGGAAGTAAAAGCGAAAGGTCAAGGAAAGTACTACATGCCACATCAAGCAGTCATTCGACCTGACAGCCTAACCACGCAACTAAGGGTGGTTTTTGATGCCTCTGCAAAGTCAAGTAATGGACTCAGCTTAAACGATGTAATGGCCATCGGGCCCAAGATTCAAAAGGATATTTTCGACATTCTGGCAAATTGGCGATTGTGGAAATATGTAATGACCGCTGATATTGAAAAGATGTACCGGCAGATCAAAATCAAAACAGAGGATCAGGACTATCAATACATTGTATGGAGAGAAGATCCAAAGGAGCCAATTCGTGAGTTTAAATTGGGCACCGTGACATATGGAACGTCAGCTGCACCATTTCTGGCAGTGCGCTCATTACAGCAACTGGCTGATATTCACTGCCAGAATGACGATGCATTAGCTAAGGTCATTAAAGAAGACTTTTATATGGATGATGTGATGACTGGAGATAACACTGTTGAGGGATGTATCGAAACTCAGCAAAAACTTCGAAATGTGATGCAGAAGGCTGGCATGAACCTAAGGAAATGGATCGCCAATGACGAAAACATTACTGCTACGATCGAAAATACAAGCAAAGTCGACAAAATCACGATAAAAAAAGACGAATCAGTTAAAACATTGGGTCTACATTGGGACCCATCAAAAGATATCTTCACCTTCAGCGTCAAAATGCCCTTGCTGGATCGGATAACAAAGCGCTCTGTCTTGTCACAATTGGCAAGGATATTTGATCCACTTGGATGGCTTACACCCGTAACCTTACAAGGGAAGAGTTTTATCCAAGAGTTATGGAAATTAACACTCTCTTGGGATACAGAAATCGATGAAGTGACTGCAAGGATTTGGCGAGAATTCGAATGTGAGTTGCCATTTCTTGCAAATCTGAAGATTCCTCGTTGGATTGCAAGCACGGGATCTGAAACAATCGAACTTCATGGGTTTTGTGATGCTTCAGGAAAAGGATACGATGCCGTCGTGTATACCAAAATAGGAAGCCAAGTCACTTTGCTGGCAGCCAAAAGTAAGGTGAATTCTATTAAAAACAAGAAGACAATACCAAAGTTGGAGCTATGTGCAGCTCATTTGTTGTCGAAGCTGCTGGCTAAACTCCAACAAACGTTAAGAAGCAAAAGTAAAGTTGTCGCATGGTGTGACTCACAAATTACGCTGGCTTGGATCAAAAACAGACGGAGCAAAGACAAATTCGTCAAAACAAGAGTAGATGACATTAAAAAAAACTGCCAGGAGTGGTTTGGAATTACGTAAGGTCCGAGGAAAATCCAGCTGACGTAGCTTCAAGAGGAATTTCACCTAAAAAGCTGGAAGAGCAATCCATTTGGTGGCACGGACCAAAGTGGTTGTCAAGGCCTGCCAATCAATGTCAACGGTCTGCAAAATAACAACCCATTTATTCCGCTGCTGTCAAAGTATTCTAGCATCAAGAAGCTGGAAAACGTAATCGCTTTGGTTCTGCGCTTCGTTGGAAAGCTAGCGATCGAGAGCAACACAGAATATTTGTCCCCTTGAAAACGAATATACAAAAGCAAGGACAATTGTTATAAAGCTACAACAGCAGCTGGAATTTGGGAAGGAGATAAACCAGTTGATGAATAGAAAGCCCTTGGAGACGAAGAGCAAACTCCTTCCGCTTAACCCGTTCCTGGACGATCAAGGAGTGCTGCGAGTAGGAGGGCGACTGCAAAATTCAGCGCTGCCATATCAAATGAAGCATCCTATTATTTTGGGAAAATCGCATATAACTTCGCTGCTAATAAGTAATGCGCACAAAACAACGCTTCATGGAGGAATGAAGCTAATGAGAAATCTATTGGAGCGGGAATATTGGATATTTGGTTTACGAAATGCGCTAAAAAAGCATCTTCGAAATTGTGTAACCTGCATTCGGTACAGAAAGGAGTCAGCGTGTCAACTAATGGGAAATCTACCGACCTACAGAGTGACATCAAATCACCCATTTCACGCCACGGAAGTGGACTTTGCAGGTCCCTTTCAAATTCGCTGCTCAAAGGGACGAGGTCAGAAATGCCACAAAGGATATGTGTGTGTGTTTGTTTGTATGGCCACAAAAGCAATCCATCTGGAGCTCGTTAGTGACATGACCAAGGAGAAGTTTCTGGGGAAGCCCTTCACAGATTCTTTGCAAGAAGAGGTAAATGCAGTGAACTGTATTCGGACAACGATACGAATTTTGTTGGAGCGGCAAGGAAGCTGGATAAAGAATTATCTGCGGCGATAAAAAATAGTTCCGAAATGGCACCGCAATTATTGAAAGAAGGCATCCAGTGGCATTTTATTCCGCCGGGAAGTCCCCACATGGGAGGATTGTGGGAAGCAGGAGTAAAGTCCTTCAAACATCACCTAAAACGAATAATTGGGGAAAACAGTTGCACGTTTGAGGAATTTTCTACATTGTTATGTAGAATTGAAGCAGTGTTAAACTCCAGGCCGTTAGTAACATGTGACGGGTCAAACGAGATTGAAGATGTGCTCACACCTGGGCATTTCTTGATTGGACGACCACTTACTGGAGCCCCGGAGGATAACAGCAGAGATGAAAAAATCGGATCACTGGATCGATGGAGATACTTGCAACGAATCAGAGCAGAATTCTGGCAAAAATGGGAAGAAGACTATTTGGTTTCTTTACAAAAAAGAGTGAAGTGGAGAACAGAGAAACCAAACCTGCAGGAAGGCCAGATTGTGTTGCTGAAGCAGGAAAACACTCAGCCAGGAAGATGGCCTCTGGGCAGAGTGGTGAAAACTGCTCTGGGTCCAGACAAAAAAGTTCATGTCGTCACCATTAAAACCAACAGTGGGGAAGTAAAAAGAGCTTTAAATAAATTATGCCCATTGCCAATGGAAAACGATGAGACGCCAAAAGAGAAATCAAAGCGGAAAGGCCCTAGTGTCAGCCAGACAACAACAGCTGTGCTTAGCTTGCTTATGATTTTGCAAGTCGCTAGCGCAGCATTAATTCCAAATAATAACAGTAGCAAACTACACATACGCTCACTTGAAAAGGATACAGTGATTTTTTTGGATAAAGTTGGTCAGGTGGAAGTCGTATCGTCAAGCTGGAAATTTCTAATCTATTACGACCTAGAAGCTTACTTTGATGTTGTGAAGCAAGCTCCAGCAATATTGGGAAAAGCGAAAAAGATATGTCCACGGCTAAAAGAGTTCAGTACACAATGCGATGCAATAACT
Source organism: Lordiphosa andalusiaca (assembly GCA_035044965.1). NCBI lineage: Eukaryota > Metazoa > Arthropoda > Insecta > Diptera > Drosophilidae > Lordiphosa > Lordiphosa andalusiaca. The sequence continues at coordinate 165,244 of JAWNNM010003610.1, read as the reverse complement.
GAACACGTAAAACAAAAGTTGCAGCAAGTTGAAGACAACAACAGGCTTATTATGGAAACGACAAGCCCGAGGAAGAAAACGGACTGCAGCACGATCTATTTGTGTCCGGGTTGATGGTTTGACTTATCGGAGAAAGTGTTTTCAATATATAACATGAAATCATTGGAGAAAAACCAGCACCGCATTAAAGACTACGTTGACAAGCAAACCACAGTAATCAGCGCAACAGAAAATTTGGTGAAGATAACGTCAGAAAAGGTCAACAGCAGTTTTAAGGAAATGACCGAGAAAATGGATAACATCACGGAGACGATAAATGAAGAGTTCCTAGTCTACAGGGAATTTATCAAATTCTTCTTGCTGATGAACCAAATCCAAAGCTGGATTGATGAGACAGAAAACATGCAGGCAAAGGTCATGGATCTGTTAATGGACATTAACAATGGAAAAATCAACCCTATCCTTATCACACCAGCTCAAATGATAAAGGAGATGAGCATCATTCAACAGTCGCTACCACGAAATCATGTTTTGCCAGGAAGAGACTCGAGACATCCCTTGAAATCGGTGTACAAGCTATTAACTGCGCAAGGAATGTTCAAGAACGGTGTCATAGTGATAGATGCCGAAATTCCACTTTATCTCAATCAACACTCGGACATCTTTAAAATCATTCCACTACCATTGGAAGGAAACAAGCAGAGGATCGTTGCACAAGTATCGGCAAACTATCTGATCTTCAGCTCAACACTGGACTCCTACCATCTGATGACAGAAGCAGAACTAAATAAATGCCGGTATGAAAGCCAAAATGTTAGAATGTGCGAGGGAAATTGGGCATGGAAGGATGCATCGGAGAATTCCTGCGAGATCACTCCATTGAAGCCTCATATTAAGTTGCAGTGCTCAATGGTCGAGTACAAGGAGCAATCATTTTGAATGGAACTTGGATATCCAAACCGATGGCTATTTAAAAATTTTGCCAAAACGTCTGGACAAATCAAATGCAGTGACTTGCATCACAAAATCGTGCAGATTCCGGAACAAGGCGTTCTGGACCTGGACGAAGGGTGCTCTTTAAGGCTAACAGGGATCACTCTGCAGGCTCCTCAACATATGCAGTCATCGATCAAGGAGAACTATGCTACACACTTCATCAAAGAAGCGGACGAATCTACGATGGCTAAAATTAATCGATCGGGCCCTTTTAATTTGAACAACAATAGGGAGTTGGAGGAACTACACAAGAAAATCGAACGTCTGAGCAAAGAGAAGGTCCATTTAGACGAACTGCACTTCTACACCGCAAGTGGACACGCATCGCTTGTCCTAGTGACAATCTTAATTATTGTGGTTATTGTATACGCAAGAATGAGATATCTGAAAAAGAGGCAATTGCAGGCGGTGACATTTTCTGGGCCCCCGGAGAATGTTCGGAAATGAACGAGACCCGACCATGATCCCACGAACATAAGTGGCGTAGCTGATCAACATGTCAATGATCAAACATGATGACCCTGACGGAAACCATAAACAAGTCAATGTTTATGTTTGAACAATAAATATTAATAGGCATTTGACAAGAGTATCTAACCCCACGCACAGGGACCCGTGAAGATGCACAGGCGATGCACCCCTCCCACTAGACCGACACATATGTGTGCACTGATAATTACCAACGCACAGGCACATAAACATACACATGCCTCGTCTTACAAACGAAGCAATAGATAAGTTAGATTTAAGGCATGAATTTTATGTATAAAAGAAGAATCGCTCGCAAGAGCTATTCAGTACAAATATTACATTACAAGCGTGCTCAATAAAAGTGTATAATTCTATACAACCGAAGTCTGTATACTATGTCGCTCTCACTCTCAATAGACTTAAGCACTTGCATTGTCGCATTTCAGTTTCAGTTGGTTATCTACTCCAACACGTGGATCTCCCAACGTTGGTTATGGGCCCAGTCACCCTAACCGTAAAGCACATGGTTTAATATATCGACCAATAAAAAGTCAATGTGAAGAACTCCAAGAAAAAATTGTTAAACTGCAGTAATTCGTTTACCCGCAAAATATGTAACGTGGACGGTTAGCAAAGTGAGTGTGTCTCTCCAAATCGAAAAACTCGGTGAAGACAATTATGATGTTTGGAGTATGTCTATGCGTAGCGTACTGATAACTAAAGATTTGTGGAATGTGACATGTGGCAAGTTAGAAAAACCCACAGATCCGACTGGCTCCGCAAGATGGGAGATAGTTGATCAGAAGGCTTTGGCATGTCTTATACTGAACGTGAAGCCGACGCAACTGATGCACATAAAGTCGTGTTTATTGGCTGCCCAGTCGTGGAGGAAGCTTCGAGACATTCATGTGTCGGTCGGTCCAGTGAAAAAGGTTCAGTTGTACCAGAAACTTCTACGGTTAAACATGAGTGAAGGTGATAACGTGGTTCAGTACATAAATTCTCTTGTTGAAATTACGGACAAGATGGCTGAAATAGACATACGGCTCAACGACTAGTTAAAAGTGATCATGATGCTGTCAAGCTTGCCAAACAGTTGGGAAAATTTTTTGTGGCAATAGAAACTCGTGACTCGTTACCCCCGCTTGAAATCAAAAAAATGAAGCTTCTTGTAGAAGGAGCAAGGAAAGCAGAAAAAGATGATCGAGATCGTTCTGTGCAAGCGGTATATGCACATAGAGGCGTACAAAATAAGAAAGCTCAAAATCAAAGTGTAATTCGCCAAGACAATCGCAAAAGTGACAAAATGTACGGGAAGTTACATTCGTTTTAAAGTGTTACAATTGTAAAAAGCCTGGACATCGTGCGAGTGAGTGCCGAAATAGGAGAATTGGTGACAATGAAAACAGAGAGCAGTCCAACTGTTTAATGCACAGCGGCATCTGTAACCAAAGAGAAAATACATGGTGTCTCGACTCGGGTGCGACATCGCACATGTGTTGTGTTAAGAGTATGTTCGTGACATTTGCTGAGAAAAAGGCAAAGATTATGTTAGCAGCTGAGAAATATGTAGAGTCACCCGGTAGTGGCACAGTGAAGTGTAAGGTTGAAAATGTAAACATTGAACTAAAATAAGTTTTATTTGTTCCAGAGCCGCGTATGAATTTTTTGTCAGTGAGCAAAGCAGCGGAGAATGAAAAGTTTATAACTTTCGGAAACAAAGAAGCGCTTACAAAGAATAGTAAAGGCGAAATAATGCTAAAAGCGGTGAAAGAAAACAATTTGTATGTGTATAATATGCCCTTAGAAAACAGTGCGGTACAAATGCTAAAAGAGGTTTCGCAAGCCACAAGATGGCACGATCGGTACAGACACCTCAACTTTCAAATTTTGAGAAAACTCGGCGAGAAAAATCTTGTGATCGGAATGAACATTAAAGACATGTCCGGTAAAATAAATTGCGATACGTGTAACAAGGCAAAGATATGTTCATTGCCATTCCCGCAGAAGTCGGAAAGAGTGACGAAAGGACTATTAGAATTGATTCACACAGACGTTTGTGGACCAATGAACGTGAAATCGTTGGCAGGGAATCGGTATTTCGTTACATTCATCGACGATTACTCAAGAAAAAGATACGTTTATCTCATGCGCGCGAAAAACGAAGTTTTGGAAAAGTTTAAAATGTTTAAAGACTATGTGGAGTGCCAAACGAACAGAAAAGTTAAAGCTTTGCGAAGCGACAACGGCACAGAGTATGTGAACAAAGATTTCATGGAGTTCGTGATCAAGTGCGGAATCAAAAGGCAATTAACGGTTCCGTACACAACTCAGCAAAACGGTGTGGCTGAAAGAGCAAATCGAACCATTGTGGAAATGGCCAAGAGTTTGCTAATTCATGCTAGTTTGAACGAGTTTTTGTGGGCCGAAGCAGTGCACACAGAAGCCTATTTGAGGAATAGGTGCCTGACAAAAGCATTGGATGGATTGACACCGTTCCAAATATGTAAAATATGTCGCTCTCACTCTCAATAGACTTAAGCACTTGCATTGTCACATTACAGTTTCAGTTCTTCTATACCCATTAAACCATTAAGCTGCACTCTCTGTGTTGTTCTTTGCGGTCTGGTTATCTACTCTAAGTCGTGGATCTCCCAACAGTTTCCTCTTGTATTTTATAAAGAGTTGAACCAATTATTTTAGATTTTATCACTTCGATTGCAATTTCTTCATGTGGGCCTTTTGTAAGGTTAACCAATGTGACTGCAGTAATAAATCGTTGAAGATGGATTTTTTTCCATCAAATTTTGGAATAGCATGTGATATTTCTTTAATGTATGCCCTTTGGGCAGCTGATTGGTCTGTCATTGTAATATGTTGTTTTCCTATTACGCTTGTGTTTGTTTCGGTATTAGCAGATTCATGATCTGATTTTATCGATTTAGGCTCTTCTGGCTCAGTAGATTTCGATTCCAGTAGTTCTGATTCATCGAACTCGGCCGGAAAATTTAAAGTGTTCGGGACTAGGATATGTAATTTGTGTCGTTCAGCAACTTACAAAATATTATATTTTCCTTTATCCGTTTGATTACGTCCTTTAATTGTATGGTCTGTAACCCATTACACTTTGGTAAATTATCAATTAAAATTATCCGTGTTGAATTGAATGTGTTCAATAGTACCCTTATGTGCTTTACTTTAGTGGCATTGGAAATATTTGCAGTTTTATTTAGGCACTTAAACGACTTGTCAAATTCATTTCTAAGTTCTATGATATTTGCAAGTATTTTTGGAAAATCCATTAATGGAATGAATATAATTACCCTGTTTGAAATTTACGAAATTTATTCCTAATGAGATGTTTTCTATTGTCGGAAACATATTAACTACTTTAAAAATTAAAAGGAAATCTGTTTTTTTGTTTTTAAATTTGATCGAGGTGTTTGCTCTGCTCATTTATCTTTTCTTGATAATTTTGTTATGTTTAACATACAATGTTAGAATGAATTGAGCAACACTGACAATTGTCATTATAAGGAGCAAGATCCAGAGTGAATTAATGTCATCTGTATGATCGACTATCTTGACATTGTTGACCACATTGGCCGTATTGTCTTTGGTCTGACTATCGTCAGATCCGAACGAACCCATTTTAATTCAAACTAGTTTGGATCCAATTTTTTGAAAAGAACAAAAATAAAATTTTAAATATTTTTTTTAAATCTACAAATATGTATTCGACTTTCGTGTTGTTTTGATTTAGTAATGGGAAAGGAAGAGATTGTTGTTATGTAGGGCATATGGTTGGCTGACAATTTTTTTTTTTCATTTAAAGGTCCAACCGTATGTGTTAGTAGAAAAGCCTAACAGTTTTTATTATTTTTCAAGTAGCACTTTGAGGGTGCTTCAACTTGAGGGTGAGGATTTATAATTGCGGCAAAGTGGGGCATTCGCATTTCTGCAGCCCTTTTGGGTTACTGCGCTCTTTTGGGCAAAGTTGTTTGTTCAAATCGTTGATACGCTCTTGGCAGCGTTGTCGGTCTGCCTCATTGGCGTACGTTTTTTGGAGATTCAGTTCTAGTCTTCTCTGCTGCAGGAGTTTCTTGTTCGTCCACCACGCTTAGTCTTCTTTGGTGGTTTTTTCTCTTGCCTTGCCCTGTACTCAGCTATTGTGAGGGGGCGGGGTCCATCGGCTAGCTAATTTGGTGAGCAGTCACTCTGTATGGAATATTGTGCACAATTAACTTTTGACGTCTTATATTATTCACTTTGTGTTTGATTAACGACTAACCGGTTTAAACAGTCACGGTCGCCATGTAGGTAAACGCCTACAACGTTTAGCTTGTTTGAAGTTCATTTATTAATTGAATTCAGTTTTTTATCAAAAGACTTAACATAGCTGCTTACGGGCTGAGCTGTCAGTTACGCTGGCAGTGGAGCAGCCGCTTAGAATTATGTATAAATGTGTCTCTGTCGCAGCTGCTGAAGAGCGGGAGCTTGTAGTGACCGTTTACATATATGCAAATGCTTAATACATATACATTGAACATACACGTAACGCAAGAATTGGACTGCCAAGCGGTAGATATGCAGACGTTGCATTTCTCACGCTTTTCATCCACTCATAAGTGGACGATCATATTTCGAATGTATTTGAGTTATGTGTATGTTATAGCAACAAAGTGTCACTATGTGTATTATTCTATGTTTGGTTTATATTACCCTTACATGGGCTGGGTATGCTGAATATTATATTTGGTCATACTACAGCTGAACTGATGAAATTTGGCTTGTTGAAGCGCTTTCGTGATTTGAGTTTGATGATCTTGTTGAAGCTGTGGCTAGCTGGGTCGCATCATGAAGAAGTGTATGATGTGCTAGGTGACAAAGTTTGCATCTGGAACTTGATTTGCGTTCCTTTACTACGTGGTTTGGTCTCAACAAGCAAGCAAAGAATCTCTGTTTTTCCTTATACTACATTCTACTCATTGAATCGATTTTACCAAGCATTTTGTTGATTATAATCGCGTTCGTAATCTCTTCGGCTGACCCGAGGAAAAGAAGTGATGATCTTATCGCTCACGGCGTATTGATGATTTTCTGCAGCTTACGTATCCATGTTTGGCAAAGAGAATAAGCTTCAGATGTAATCCAGAAAGATTAAAACATCATTATCGTAAAGCTGTTTCAATCGTTCAGGGGCTAAAAGATAGTTTACCTCTGTTATTTAAAAGGACTGAATAACTTCAAGAACGCGACCTGACAAGCAATTAAGTAGGTAATTAAATTTCTGATCTGTTTAGCAATTCAATTTGACTTTGAGTATCTGACAGCTGTTGGAAATGCGATTCGACTATTTGAAGATGGCATTCCAACGATGCTATGCTAAGGCTGCTACTATCTCGTTCAATTTGATCCTTTACATGGTATATATTTCTAGATACAGTGATGCCTTGAAGATGCAAGGCTAATAGCTTAGGGTCATTCATGTCAACGGATGATATTTGATCACCGGGATCAGTGTGTTCCAATATGAACTTCAACTTTGAATGTAAGGTTAAATCCGATTTGCCGAGGTGTATTGCCGTATTGCTCAAATGTATGTGACTGATTGCTACCCAAATCAACTGACGAATACGTAGGCACACAACAATAACGCGTGAAAATCTCTAAAACCAGGTTTAGCGGACAGTTAAAATATATCAAATGCGACACTACTTTAATGTACTTCGTTTTCTTGATGTACATATATTCGTCAACTCACTGCGATGTTCCACTGTTTTCAATGTGCGTGTGTGTGTGTGTATAAGTCTGCCGCTTCGCTCTTGGTGGAAGCGCAGCACTAAATGTATGGAGTTGTGGGGTTCAAAGAGGATCCTCGTGTTCCTCCGACCTGGAAGCCTTTTGCTTCGATGTGTATACTTTTTCCAGACGCTTCGTTATTTTGGATGATTCTTAGATGATGATGTTCCCACGTTGTAACTGGCCACGCTGTATGTATGCTACGAGCTTCAAGGTATGTCAGGTTAGAGCTCAAGACGCTTTAATGGTCTGGCCAATGTGATTGATGTAAAATAAGTCGTCAATTTCTTCATAAACCTTAACTTAATTTCGCTTCTCGTTGTTTCGGTGGCTCTCTAGACAATATCGTACAAAATACCAAATTGCTCCTGTTGCCATTGCGTATGACGCGATATGAGTGACCATAATAAAAATTACTAAACAACTAGACTGACAAATTCAAATGTATAAACTAGTTATTTTTACTGAATATTCTGTTAAGTTATGGTTATATTATGGGGCGGAGCATTAATAATAAACCAATTTGAGTTTCAGTTACATGGCTTTTATTAGAACAACGAGGCGAAGCACTCGGTTGCGAACCAAAATCTGAACTAAAGACTAAATACAATTTTTATTTCTTATAAGCTAAACAAAGACGAAACTGAAGGTTTCGTAATCAATTCATAGCGGCAACACAAATTGTGCTACACTTGCCGGCTATGCAACGACATCCGGCCCAATGCATATTCAGCAATTGTGGCTGGAGTCATATTCTGGTCAACGATCCAGAGACCTCTGACTTTGGTTAACTACTCTCTTTTCAAGTCTAAGGCCGCCCTCGACCGAACCAATCTCGGCGACCACTGCCAATGAGCACACAGCCTATAATCAACACTATGAGAGTTATATGATGCGCACGATCAGTTTTGGCATCCTACTTAAACCTTTGAATTTCCTCCACATTACGTTCATTTAGATGGTGAAGGTAAGTGAGGCTGAGAACATCCTGGCTGGCGGTGATGTTCAACAGGCGAGAGTCGGCAATTCCAGACACTCTGTTCTGGGCGTTGTTGTGTTTGAAGAACAGAGTCCCATTGGTTGCGACCCGGTCATTGAAGGTGATGAGATGTGTTCCTTGCACCCAGATCTCAGTGCCGTGGTCCACTTGAACTCTTGCCGATCTATCATTGAGGATGATGATTCCGTCATCCACGTGAGTGATTGCTTCAAGGTCACTCGGCTGGATTTCGCAATGTGCTGTGCCTCCTGCTTGAAGCTCTTAAGCGCATGAACTCTCCGGCGCCAGGCGACAAATGTGGCTTCTGGTGAAGCTGTGCAACCCTGAAAGGTGTGGGTTTCTCCGTCACATTCAGCTATTACATTGTCAAATATCCTTAGTATGAAGTTCTTGTGGATGACGGGATAAATTGTGATCTTTTTACAAGCGAGTTTTACCTTTGGGAACTCAACAATAAAATGTAGAGCGTTAGTGGATTGGAACACTTTTACGGGCGCAACGGACATAAGATCCCAATGGAAATGTATTTGTCTTGGCTTTTGGGAAGAAATTCATGAGTTGAAGTATAGCTGGTTTCAACTCCTCAATGTATCTCGAGGCAATAGGCTGTACCACTGCAAATTTGGAGAACTTGTCTATGCATGTGAGGAAGAATTTTTGGTCGGTATGTAGCATCTCCCCTATGTGTGTCGGGATTGTGGTCTCACCGAGCTCTTGCTTTGTAGGGTGTCTATCGTATTTAGCTCTAGCGCATGTTTTACTGGTTTGTACCTGGGAATCGTCGAACTACTTCGTCTTGTATCATCGCGAGTGTATGAAAGTCGCAATGGAAGGCATTTACTCCTTTAGGTGCTATTATGTATTTCAGTTCGTCCAAAAGGGATTCCCTAGAAGTGAAATTGATTGAGTGCCGCCTTTTGTTCCCAAACAGAACGAAGTTGCGCTTTAACGAGAAGCTTGCCTCTTCCAGCACTATTTGGTTTTGAAAACAATTCAGTGGTTTGTCTGTTGTCTCAATAGTGTGGGTTAATGAAACTTCGCTGTTAATCGTTGCTGCGCAGGACTCATTTTCTTGCCCTTCTACAGCGTTAATCTGTTGTCTAGACAAGGCGTCCGCAACCAGGTTCTCTTTGCCTGGCTTGTAAATTATTTTTGCACTCCATTCATCAATGCGTGCTTTCCACCGTTTTATCTTCGCATTCGGATTTGACTCAGATCCGCGTATGTTAAAGGCTGGTGATTTGTAAAGATGTTAATATCTCTAGACCCATACAGATAATGGCTTAGCTTGGCCAGTGCCCAAATTATAGCCAATAACTCTACTTCGTTAGTGGCATAATTAATTTCTCTGTCGTTCAATGTTAAAAAGATCATTGTAAGCGGATGTCCCTCTTGGGAGAGTACTGCACCTATGCCATAGGCTGAAGCGTCTGTCGTTAGATCAAATGGCTTCTTGTAGTTCGGGAATGTGAGCATGCCATTTGCAGATGCCAAAGATGTTGCATAACTTGTGGAATGCTCCTTGTTGTTCTTCCGTGAACTGCACCGGAATGTTTCTCGATCTGTGTTTACAGACTGTTCCATTTTCCCCTTTTAGAATATTTGAGATAGGTCTTGCTATTGCTGCGAAGTCCTTAATGAAACTGTAACGAAGTTTTCCAGCTGGGGAACGCTCAGACTGACCAAGGTCAACTACAAGAAATTTGTAATTCGCGAGGACTTCTGGGAACGATAGGGTGGTGGGACCGATGTTTCTCTAAGGGGTTCTACCACCAGAATAGTGCCACTAGGGCGTCTTCGCGAGATGTTTTAGGTACGACCTAATCGTCCGTATACCCTTTATCCTATGTTCGCCACTCGACGAGTCTACGTTTGCCTTATGTGAAACTCCAAGGAGGTAATGGACCACGTGGTTAGTGCCCAGCGTGGACGTCTCCTAACTTGAGCGTGTCTAAAGGCGGATCAGGACACGTGGCGAATACCCGACGTGACTTGACTACGAACTATAGAGACTCGAGGACGGACAGGATCAGGCGTCTTAGCACTCGATGGATACTAGCTAAGGACAAACAAACTCGGGACTTGATGGAAGCACACCGCGGGTGCTCCACTTATCTCGACTACGGCTTAAGGATTCTCCAAAGGGAGGGATTAGTCAGAGCATGCAGTTAATGCCCTACGTGTCTATGTAACTGACCTGAGGAAGCTCCAAGGGGGTGCGTCAGGACACACGGTTTATACCCTATGCGACTGGAATATGACCTAGAGATACCAACGGGAAAGATCACGTAGTTAATCCCCTGCGGATCTTTTCTACGGTATAAAAAATAATCCAGGAAGGGACACACCACGTGGTTAAAATCCTACGTGTCTTTTCTACGGTATAAAAATTAATCCAGGAAGGGACAGACCACGTGGTTAATATCCTACGTGTCTTAGCTACGGCCTAAAGGTATTCAGGGATGGGACAGACCACGGGGTTAATACCCTACATGTCTTAGCTACGGCCTAAAGGTATTCAGGGATGGGACAGACCACGTGGTTAATACCCTACGTGTCTTAGAGACGATCTAAAGAGGCTCAGGGATGGGACAGACCACGCGGTTAATACCCTACGTGTCTTTGCCACGGCCTAAAGGTACTCGGGGAAGGGACAGAGCACGAGGTTAGTTCCCTATGTGCCTCTTCTACGGCTTAAAGAAGCTCAAGGATGGGACAGACCACGTGATTAGTACCCTGCGTGTATTCGCTACGGCTTAAAGGTATCCATGGAAGGGACAGATCACGTGATGAGTACTCTACGTGTCTTCGCCACGACCTAAAGGTATCCAGGGATGGGACAGACCACGTGGTTAATGCCCAACGTGTTTCAACTAGGACTTATATTATATTTAGTTTTTCTGGTGGGGTATTCTCTCCAAAGACGGCTCCAACGAGGTACACACAGTTTTTCGTTTTCACTTAAACTTTATTCACGGAGTTCGCTGCATTCAATATCTAACTGCACCAGTCCCCAAACTATGATCTGCACGACTCTTACACTTTTTAACTTGCTTGCTCGACTTCCCTAAACTAGCTCCACTAGACTTCTCCTTTTGAACTTCTCCGTTTGCACCCCAAAAACCGACTGTCCAGAATCTTTTTCCAGCTCTTCCCTTTTGCCAGCCAATTTCGCGACAGCGTAGCTGCAGCAACTCGATCGAATGCGTGCCCTCTCTTTCTCTCTCACGCCTTCCACTCAGTGGCCGGTGATCTTGTTGGATTTACCGTAACCGTTGGCCTGCCAGTATTCGCTGCAACTCGCTCGCATGTGCGCCCTCATTCTCTCTCATGTTTTCGCGCCTTGCACTCAGTAGTAGTAGTGGCTGGATTTACCGTAATCGTTGGTATACCGATGCTCGCTGCTCGACGTCACTGCGTGCATGTGTGTGTGTGAGTTGCGCGCCGTTTCAGTTGCTGGGCGCGCGCGTCTGGCTCAGCGTACTTGAGTGCGTGTGTGTGCGAATCACGCGCAACTTCTGTAGCCGTGCGAGTGTGGCTGACTCATCATGCGTGTGTTTGTGTGTGGGGCCTGTGGTTGGGCGAGTGCGGCCGGCGTTATGCGTGTGTGTGTGTGAGTTGCGCGCCGACGTAGGGATGGCATGTCTGCTGGTGAAGAAGTCGTGACACGGCCTAACTTAGTATGAGATACGATTTAAAATATTTTGGCTTCATTGTCTCTTTTTTTTAATAAATGGGAAATTAAAAGGAATTAACAAATTAAGAATAAATAAATAATAGGGTTCAGTTTAAAATTAAATTAGCTCGCTTGTGTCGACCAACATTTTTGGGGTCGTCACAAAACATCTGTGATAGCTAGCGAGACCCAGGAATGACCTGACCTCGAATACAGTTTTCGATTCTGGAAAGTTTTGTATGGCTTTTACTTTCTCAGGGTCTGTCGTTGTAACATTCTCAGTAACTATAAATCCAAGAAAATTCACGCTCTTCTTAAAGAAACATGATTTTTCGATGGACATCCTCATGTTGGCCTCATATAGGCTTCTTAGAACCCAGTCCACATGTTTGACATGAGACTCCTCATCTTCTGAGAAAATGATCACGTCGTCAGCGTGGACATAGCAAGATTTACCGACCTGCTTTCACAAGATGCCGTCAATTGTTCTTTGAAAAATGCTGGCAGCATTTTTTAGGCCAAAGGGAAGTCTTTTGAACTAGTACTTTCCTCCTTTTACCGAAAAGGAAGTTTTTTCACGGTTATTTTTTATTTTATTTTATTTTATTTTATAGTTTAACAATGTTCTGTCTAACTTTAAAGGGGCCTACTTAGGAATAACAATATATTATTTTTTATAACAAACAAGGAATGAGAGGAAATAATATGATAGTACTTATTATAGTTTAAACAAAGGTTTTGGAAGGGTTCGTGATGAGCGTAGTTGGTCAGGCAAGGCTGAAGGTAAATTGGATAGTAATTTCTAGAAGCGCGTTGTGGAACAGCAATATTTATACTAGATACCAAAGCGATAGAGTCAATTTCCCCACATAAGAATTTGTGAATAAAAAGGACACTATGACAAATTTGGCGGTTATTAAGAGAAGGCAAGTTGATAAGGCGTAATCTGTCCTCGTAAGGAGGAAGATGGGTTGAAGGATCCCAATTTAAGCCACGGAGAGCGAAAATTAAGAACTGTTTTTGGACAGATTCCAGTTGATCTTGTTATTTTAGATAGTATGGAGACCAGACACACGACCCATATTCAAGAATTGGTCTCACTAGGGAAACGTACAGTTTCTTGGTGACATAGGGGTCATTAAATTCCTTGGACCATCTTTTAACAAAACCGAGAACTCCCATAGCCTTGTTTGCGATGACCGCTATATGACTGCTAAAACATAACTTGGGAACAAATTGAACACCTAAATCATCTACTTTATAGATACGTTCAAGTGGGATGGTATCAATTGAATAATTAAACTCATAAGGTCTATTTCGACTAAAAGTCATACATTTACACTTGCTGAGATTAAGGGGAAGGCTATTAACCGAGCACCAGGCGTGAAGAGAGTTTAAATCGGATTGAAGGAGTAGAGGAGACACAGGGTCGTTATAAGATAAGCAAAGTTTAAGGTCATCGGCATACATCAGTGCATGCGAATGAGATAAAACTTGCGGGATGTCATTAATGAAAAGGTTAAATAATAAGGGCCCCAAACGACTACCTTGGAGAACCCCAGATAGAACCCTAATGGAGCTGGAGAGGCTAAGATTAAATCGAACTCGTTGAGATCGGTTGCTGAATGATTTGAAGATAACCGGATTTCAGGTTCAGTGTTGAGAAATACTTGGCCTTACCCAAGTTCCCTAAGATCATTGAAATATTTGGGACGGGGTATTTGTCAGATTTGGTTTTAGCAATGAGCTTGCGAAAGTCCATAACAAAACGCATGTTCCATTTGCCTTCTTCAGTGCCTTTCTTATTTACTACCCATACGGGATTATTATAAGGAGAGACTGGCTTTTGAACTAAGTAATTTTTTTTAGCAGATTCTGGATTTCTTTGTTCACATAATCAGCTGCCCCATTGGGTATGAGTAAAGTTTGGCATAGACTGGCTCCTCGTCAGCTGTCCTTGGGGGTTTGCAAAAACCCTCTTCCTGTCTTGTATTTCCTTCCTTGTATTGTTTGTTGAAGTGGGGATCTTTTCCGCCGCTTGCTGGCGGCTCTACTTGTTGGCGACCCTGTGCCTTTGCATTTGGCTTACGCTCTTTTTCCTCTTGGCTTCTTGCATAATTAGCTGCGAAAACGTATCTTTCGTGATATGACTCGACCTCTTGTGCGAGATCCAAAGCCGAAGGCAAATCTTTGGGCTTTGCCGCAAAGAGCACATCTGTAAGTCTGCGCTTGAAACTGTTGACTTACAGTTGAAGAGTAAAGACGTGTTTGCGATCACCTCTGTAAAAGCGCAGTATTTTCCGCGAAAAACCCAAAGACAAATCCACCAAAGTGGTATAACAGTGTATAATCATTGTCCCTAGCAAGGGAAGTGAATAAACAATACGCAGGCGTCGGTTGTGCGCATTAATTAATTGATTAATTGTTTGGGGCGGCCCAAGCAAATCAATAAACACTTAACACAAAATAAGTGCAAAGACCAACCGCAGAGAGCAGTTACCGGTGTTCCTCATATTTGCCGAGATCGCGAGTGTGTGTGTGTGTGGGAGTGCATGCAGCGAAGTCGGTAAAGCAGTCCGAACCCCTTGTTCTCAAAGCAGTTAAGCTCACAGAAATAACGCATAAGACGGCACTCCAACCCAAGCGCCGCTGGCTGAGAGGGAGACTGCTTGGCTCTTGAGTGGAAGGTCGCTGGTTCGATCACCACTGAGACCGGAAGGAGAAAATACAATAATAAATTGTTTTTTTTCTTTTTTTTTTTTTTATTTTTTTTTTATTTTTTTATACTCCGGTAAGCTGCAAAACATTTCTTTTGCATTTTTGCCTACAAACCTGCCCAAACAAAACACACTGGATAAGGAAAGCTTGGCGGCGTTCGCACGACGCTCTGCGTTACCGAGATCGCCACCGCTACAATGGACTAGAGGTGAACGGGCAACTGGCACCCCAGAAAATAAAAACGAGCAGGGTGAAGAGGAGCCGGTCTCAAATGATGAGGAACAGGTGATGGACCTCAGCCTGTCAACCCCGTCAGAGCCACTTGTGGCGCAAAATTTGTTTCAATTTTGTGCACCCAGCTCGGATCCCCAAAGAAAAGACGGAAAAAATAATCTTCGCACCATCCTCATCAATCTGGTTGAAAAACGTATCGAGCTTTCCCAGATGTTAAAGAATACGAGATACGTAAAAAAGGAGATGAAAGAGCTAGCGCAACGCATATCAAAGCTCCAGAAATCTTCTCTTTTTTCCTATAGAGAAAAGGAGAAAAAGGCAACCCAAGTCTACGCAAAGACGCAAGGCACGCAGTGCTCACCGTCACCCAAAGAAACCCACCTGAGAAACGTCAGAGAGATTAGCCTCTACAGAGGAAGTCTTCTCCAAAGCGTCAAAAAGGGAGAGGAGCCACAGGCTCTACGACTACAAGGCCCTCGGCACGCAAGGTGCCTTTAAAAGTGCAACCAACGAAGCGGACAGGGGTAATTCAGATATTGCACCCAAGGTCGGTAACATCCAAACATAGCCAAAGGCATCTAGTTGGAAAAAAGTGTCAATGCACTCTAAACCGAGACATACTAGGAAGGCCCATAAGCCTGACGCACTACATTGCCAAAACTGGGAACGTGTCCTATAGTGACTTACTGAGAAAAATGAGATTAGATCCGACCCTAAAAGAAACGGGCGAAAGCGTGCATAAGGTACGAAGGACGGCTAAGGGAGACCTATTGGTCGAGCTTGACCCTAAGGAACAGCATGCAGAAGCATATAGAACGGCCAAAGTCCTTGGCGAACAAGCTTTAGATGTTTTTAGATGTTTTTTTTAATTTTTATTTCACTATAAAGTATTTATTAAACGCAATAAACATTGTTAAGACTGTTTGAGTTATTTCATTTTGATGACTTGATAAGTTTATTATGAACATTTTCATTAAAGTTTTAACATAAACACATTTATTCATAGAAATTAAACTTTTTTTTGTAAGTTCATGGCGAAGAGTATAATATTAAAGAAAATAGTAGATAGAGTAGATTGAAACAAAGAGACGGCCAGGCCGACGTTTCTGTTGAAACTCCATTAATTGAATTATATAAAAAAGCACTTACTTTTACATATTATTGTGCAAAAATGTTAGTGCATTTACATTTTCAGGAAGTAACAAGCTTCATCTTTCTCTTACTATTTGCCCAGCCAAAGAAAAGATACGCTCCGAAGGAACTGAAGTTGCCAATGATGCCCAATGGGTAAAGAGCGAGCACAGAAAAGCGGCGGTCTGGTGCTGCGGTAAGGGCTCACTACCTACGCATCCCCAAGAAGCGGGAAGAACAAGGCATAGCGCTTGCGCTAAAGTAGGCGGATTATATGTCCTAAGGTGCTACCTCCCCCAAGTCTGACTCTGGAAGAGTTCGTAGTGGGCATGGACGAGATAGTGGAAGAAGCCCAAGGAAAACACCCAATCATTGTGGCAGGAGATTTTAATGCATGGGCAATAGAATGGGGATGCCCATTTACAAATGCCAAACGACGCGCATTGCTAGAGTCCATATCTGTAGAAAATTAAGTTACATATTGAATTATAACGTCTCACAACATATGTTTCATTCTTTGCCATAAATATTTAACCATTTAACATACCAATGTTATTAGCATAGGCACACTCACACACATTACATTATACGCTCATTCTTAGATCGTAGAGAATAACTAGTTAGTAATAAAAACCATCACGCAGCATACAGATGTTCCGTTCCGAAGTTTTGCCCTAATCATAAGTTTTTAATAACTTGTAGCACTAGGAAGTAAGTAAGTAATAAACAAAATAAAAAAAATAAAAAAATAAACTTTAGACAGCATTTTTCACATGTTGGCGAAACCCGGGAAAGTACCGACTGTCGGTATTTAATGTAAAATGCCTAAAGAGTGCTATAACGATGCCACTAATTTGTTGCTTGAAGAATACGGAGACCCAGATTAAATAACGGAGAAACACCAAAAGCTGCTAAAGTCCAAAGGTGTACATACTGGAGATGATGTAAAGGGGCTGTGTATGCTGTACAACGAAACCCTAGCTACAACTCGCACATTGACGGTTCTAGGTGTTCCAGCTTCCAATTATTGCATGGTCGTCTCTTTATTATTAAAAGCCATCACCATACACATGCGCGTGGAATATCACAAAATGCGCAAGCGAGAGGAGATTAGCCATAAAGCTTTAAGGTCAACGGTTATGGAGAACGCTGACCAACTCACAGTGTTACTGGAATACATAAAAATGGAAGTAGAAGCATACGAAAAAATACAATTGTCGGAGTAAAGAGCGAACAAATATTCCGAAGCGAACAAGAGAAAATGCATTTTTTGCAAACGTACTAACCATGAACAAAGGACGATGTTTTAGGTGTGGCAAGCCAAACCACACAACAAAGTTTTACAAAAATCAATTTATAAAATGCTCTACATGTGGAGGCAGACATATGACTACTCTGTGCGAAAGAATGGGTGTAAGGGCTGATACTCAAAACAGAGCGAAGAAAATGAACACGACCATGCTGAGTACATCTGTCCAATGTGTTGCCAACGAAATATACTTGCAAACAGCGAAGGCATTTTTTTGTGAACGGATCAAACAGAGTCTTAACCCGTCTTATCATGGATAATGGCAGTTAGTGTACTTATGTAACGGAGAACTTGGTCAAGCGATTGAAACTACCCACTATTGGTACGAAAAAAACAAGAATATACGCATTCGAAAAATCAAAACAAAACAAGCGATTGATGCAGATAAAGAGGGTTTTGGTGAGCGTGCAAAACCAATATTCTAATCAAATAATTGAAATTTGTGCTACTGTTGTGCCGCATATATGTGAAGATGTTTTACCGGTGCCGCGTGCAGCAAAACAAACGACAAAGAGAATAGCGGACAATTAAGTAACAAGCGATGAGTTGTTTAAAGGCATACATATGCTTATCGGACAAGACAACTACTAAAAATTAAATTATGAAAATCGAGAAAATCTGGATACAAACCTCGTAGCGATCGAGACTTTCTTTGTATGGACAATTCAGGGTCATTGCGGTGAAACTAAACTCGAGCAGAGGTGCATACTAAATGTTATTGAGCGACACGATGACTTCGACATTGAAAAATTTTGGAGTTTGGAGTCCAACGTGCAACGAAACGAAAGAAAATACTCAGGTCGCCGAAATTAGTATTGCCAGCTGAAGATATTCTGCAAAGATGCCATGGAGGCTAGCAAAGAAGGATTTACGCGACAACAAATGCGTAGCGATGTCGCGTTTGAGCCATTTGACCAGCAAGTTAATGAAGAGTTCTGGAAAACTAATGGAGTATGATCGAGGTATGCGAGAATTATTAAGCGAGAGTATTGCAGAGCCAGTTTCCTACATATCCAACGACACCAAGGCATATTATATGCCACATCGACCAGTGTTTAGAGAGGACAAAGACACAACCAAGATGCGAATTGTCTTTGATGCCTCCTCGAGCGAACACGGAACAGCGTCCTTAAATGACCATCGCAATTCAGGTATTAATTTGCTTACTGATCTGACTGCAATTTTAATAAGATTTCGTTTCCAGCAAATTGCCTTAGTGGCCGATATTGAGAAGGCCTTTCTACAAATTTCGATAGATGAATCGGATCGAGACTGCCATCGGTTCCTGTGGTACAATTCAACACCAGAGATGGGAGCGCACTATCCACCAGTAGCAGAATACTGCTTGGCACGCGTTACATTTGGAGTGACATCTAGCCCATTTCTACTGGCGTCTACGATTTAACAGCATTTGGAAAAACAGCCACCGGAAAACGAGTCTGAATGCGGATTGCTGAAAAAGTCGTTTTACGTAGATGATTTGGTCACACGCGATGCCAAGTATTGTGAAGGAGTAAAATTATACAACTCAGCGAAAAGGATCATGCAACAAGCCAGCTTTAATCTACGTAAGTGGAATTCGAATGACCTAAAATTAAAAGAGATTTTCACAGAAAAAAAGGAGCTTCCGCCCGTGGAACAAAAGGTGCTAGGTATAAAATGGAATACGAGTACCGATGAATTGAGCGTGTATCTGGAAATGACCGTGGCATATATTCAAAATGTAATGCCAACTAAACGAAATGTGATGAGAGCTATGGCACGCGTATTTGATCCACTTGGAATTCTGGGTCCATATACATATTGTCAACATCAAGATTCTATTACAAAAGATTTAGAAGGAGCATGCAGAGTGGGATACCATATTGGCCGATCCTTTGGCAAACAATTTATAGCCTGACAAAGGGATATGGCTTTCCTACAGAATTTTACGATGAAGCGATGTTTGACGACAGGCAGCGAAGCTATACTACAGCTGCACATATTTGCAGATGCAAGCCCAGCAGCGTATGGAGCTATTGCTTACATCAGAGAAGTTATTAACGAGCGATGCATAAAAATCATGATGGTTTGCTCAAAAAACAGAGTTAGGCTGGAGCCAACAGCAGCGCTGGTGGCTTCAAGATTGGCTTTGTATTTGTTAACCGAAATTAACTTAAAAATAACCAATATTTTTATGTGGACAGATTCTAGCATAGTACTGAATTGGATTGCTGGAGATGGAAAGCGCCCAAAACCAAATATCGAATCGAAAGTAAGCGAGATCAACAAGTTAACCAATGTCTACGATTGGCATCATTGTGAAGGCAAATGCAACCCAGCGGTCTTGTTGACCAGAGGCATAAGTGCCAATAAACTTCAGACATCAGAGCTATGGAAATACGGACCACCTTGGCTCTCGGCTAGCAGCCAAAATTGGCCAATATCAGCAGCACCACAAGTCAAGGAGCTAGCTACCCTAACGATACATAACCAAGAGGAAGAGGATGTCGCTAGCGATACAGCGATGCAATCATTATTTCCTCTACAGCGATTCGGATCACTAAGAAAAATGCTGCGAGTAACAGGATACGTTATGCGTTTTATAAAGCACATTAAGGAGAAAACTAAATATTTAGAAATTAACGCCAACACTAGTAATATCCAAGTGTTGACAATATTTCGGAGCAGAGCTGAACGCCCTGCAGAACAACCAAGGGATACCCAAAGGGTCATCATTACTTTATCTTAACCCCAAATTATGTGATGGAATCATCAGATCTTGCGGTCGTCTTCTGCATAGCGAGTTTGGGGAATTATGTGATCCAATTATAATGCCTAAACATTCGTATTTTACCCAACTTATTGTCAGAAACGCACATCGGCAATTAAAGCACTGGGGCATAAATGCAACATTGACCAAGATACGAAAGCGATTCTGGATTGCGATTGCCGTATATTGAGCGGTGAAAACTTCACATCAGATGGAAGCCACATCGCTAACATGTGGAGAGCGAGAACGACTCTAATACAAAGCTATTTAAAGAGATGGCGGCACGAGTATTTAATGCAATTGCGTTCTATTCATTTTAACAGGTCTCATGCAACAAGAAGTCTAAGCGAAGGAGATGTGGTGCTTGTACAGGATGACCATCAACCGAGATTACTCTGGCGACTAGGAGTGGTGGTGGCCAGATACGTAGGACGCGACGGGCGTGCAAGAGCCTGCGACGTTCGAGTGAAGGATCAGCAAGTGCTGCGACGTCCAATATAACTTCTTTATCCGCTCGAGATAAAGTCAGTCTTTGGTAAGGCCGAGGATATAGAAAATTAAGTTTCATTTTAAATTATAACGTGTCACATCAAATGTTTCATTCTTTGCCATAAATATATAACCATTTAACATACCAATATTATAAGCATAGGCACACTCACACACCTGCAATACGGTCATTGTTAGATCATAGAGAATAACTAGTTAGTAATAAAAACCAACACGCAGCATACAGACGTTCCGTTCCGGAGTTTAATAAACTTTAGACAGTATTTTTCACAATATCAAGCCTAGATGTGGAACTGATAAATGATGGAAGGGAAAATACATTCAGTAGAGCGGACACGGGGTCCAAGATTGACGTAACATACATAAGCAGAAGCCTAGCTGCGTCATCTAACTGGAAAGTCAGCGAGGTCTTCACGCTGAGTGATCATCAAGCCATAATAGCTGAAGTGAAACTTGCCAGTCAAACAACCAGGATAACCAGGAAGGGCGGCTACAAGCAGGAAACCCTAGACCAGGAGGTATGCTTACTTTTCCTTGAGGACCTAAGCTGCGGTCAGCCGAACACAGCTGATCACCTGACCAAGGTGATAATATGAGCATGCAACGCGTCAATGCAAAAAAGAAACCCCGGGTACGGCAATAGACGTCCAGCCTATTGGTGGTCTGAAGAGATTGCAACCATTAGAAGCAATTTCCTAAGAGCCAGAAGAGTGGCACAGAGATCCAGAGGCAGGGATTCCTTTGCCGAAAAAGAAACACTCCATAAAACTGCCCGACAGCAACTTAAAAAGGCCATAGAGGCTAGCAAAAAACTATGTTTTCGACTGCTTATCGAAGAAGTAGACGGAAACCCCTGGGGATCCGCTTATAAGCTGGTCATGAAAAATATGAAGAAGAGTAGTACGCCTACGTGCCCCATACTAGTCCAAAGAATAGTGGAGCAGCTATTACCAGAACAAGCGACGATCCAAAACGACCAAAGAGACAACACCATTATGGCCATCACCGAAGATGAACTCCTGGAGGTATCAAAAACAATAAAGAACGAGAAGTCACCGGGACCCGATGGCATCCCAAACAAGGTGCTTAAAATGGCTATTCGGGAACACACCACCGTGTTCAGCGAGCTGTATACAAGGTGTCTGCAAGAAGGTGTCATAGCCGAAGTCCAAATAGCAGCTAACGAGGCCATCAGGATTGTGTATGAGTGGATGACCCAAAATGGACTCTGACTCGCTGAGAAAAAGACAGCAGGAAGACAGTTGAAACAACCAGCATACGAGTAGGAAATGCCACAATCCATTCCAGCTGTGTTGAACTGTAACACCAAAGTACAAACGGACGTTGGACGCGACGAACATAGCCATATGGCTAAACAGACGACATGGACAGTTGAATTTCTATCTGACGCAACTGCTGACAGGACACGGGTGCTTCAAACATTACCTCTGGAGGTTTAAGCACGTGGACGACTCTACCTGTACAGACTGTCAGGGGGTCACCCAAGACGCAGAACATATATTTTTTGTCTGTCCGACATTCAATAATGAAAGAAATGAGTTGAGCAATAGGGTGGGGACGACACCAGCCGCTTGTAACCTGGTGAGCATTATGCTTGACTCGGATGAGAATTGGTCTGCAGTAAGCAATATGGCTCAATAGTTTACCAAAGACTGCGCCGCGCCGAATGTGCGCGCAATTTGAATATATAGGAGAGAATCCTAGATGAGCCTTAGGGCATTCCCCCGACGAAGTAATACCGAAAGGCAGTTCCGCCGGGAAACGGGATAGGTGGCGGTAGTTTAGTGAGGTTAAAGTCCCACACTTCAATCGCAGCTTTGCAATTGAGTTGGCTTTCGTTGCTACTACCGTCCATAAAAAAAAAAAACACTCTTGAGCCCTGAAATGAATATACGCAATGCATCATCACGGAATTTCTCACATAGGCCTTTTTTGTGATACGCGGCTAGCGCCGCCTGTCTCCAAGACACATAAGATTCTTGTGTCCCTACAAACTCGGGTAAACATTTGACGGCATCTAGCGGCTCGTCACCAGAGACATTCTAATTTCCATAGCTGACATACGCCTGCACTTCTGGAGGGGCAATCGGTACTGTAGCCACTCTGTCAGAAAGCTCATTGATTCTCTGTACTAGCGCCATCATTTTTTGTAGGTTAACAGCTGCTTGTCCAGTTAAGGAATTTCTGACAGCCGCTTTAATTACCAATCTGAGTTGTTCAGGGTCCATATTGTTTGATGGTGTGGATACTTCAAGGGCTCGCCTTTGGGCTGAGACTCGAATATGACTATCGGAGTCAGAATCACTTGAATGTTGGCGGGCGGTTCTATATTGACGAAACGGCGAGCTCATTGGCCTTAAGCATTAAATACACAGAATTCTGCGCAAACAATTGAGAGCAAAGACAACAACACCGAAGAACTCAGCGGGTCTTGTTACACAAAGCTGGGCAATCAAAATGAAAACTAAGCAAAGTCGTGGAATGAATGCGCTCTGTCTCTGGTATGAGTATTATTCTGTGCGGTATAATTTAATTTTGTTTACTGGTGTTCAATCAATATTCTCAAAGAAACCATTCACACACGATTGACAGCTTTAATTTATTGTTTAGGATTTGCAGTTTTTGAAATGAGTTGGATTAAAAATGCCCACTTACATGTTTGTTCCTACAAGGGCTGGTCTAGCGCTGTCAAATTATTATTATTTTGCCGCTGCAGCCACAAATTTTCGCTTCCCCTTTGGTTCCCTCGCCGCAGTCCAAGAGATTTCACCCTTCGCTGTCCAAACTCGCTTGCACGCAAGGTTAGCGACACACCGCTGCCCGGAGAGCTCCAGCGGCTCCGGTGTAACAAACGATTTTATGTTAGGCCTGTGTTAGGCCGTCTATTGCACTGCACAAGGCTTGTAATGAGCTCGTGTTCAACCTAAATTTGGTGTAGGCGAGACACTACACTGATTTTTATAACACAATGTAAGGTTTGTAGTTCTTGCGTTCCCGCTAGTAGGTGAGACACTGTTTTTAATATTTTTACGATTTTTATTTGCACAACACGATACGCTTGTATCAAACTGGTTCGCATTTCCGTTGAGCGCCAATTAGTTATTTTTGTTGAATATTCAGTTAAATTATGGTTATATTGTGGGGCGGAGCCTCAGTAATAAACTAATTTGAGTTTCGAGTACATAGCTTTTATTAGAACAACGAAGCGAAGCACTCGGTTGCGAACCAAAATCTGAACTAAAGACTAAATAAAATTTGTATTTCTTATAAGCTAAACAAAGATGAAACTGAAGGTTTCGTAATCAATTCATAGCGGCAACACAAAATGTGCTACACTTGCCGGCTATGCAACGACATCCGGCCCAATGATTATTCAGCAATTGTGGCTGGAGTCATATTCTGGTCAACGATCCAGAGACCGCTGACTTTAGTTAACTTATATTTACGTTGCGTTAGGATTTAAATTCAAGTAAATTCGGGCTATTCTTGTCCTTCAACAGACAGTATGCTCAATATGACTCTTGAAGTTTAACTTAACTTAGATCATATACTAGATATTTTAATTTTGATTTATTTTATGGGGGTCCTAACATTTATATAAATACTGCGACTAAAGCGGTGTGCATTTGTCGCTGACCTTAAAATATGCTGTCTTCGCGTTTATTTGTGTTTAGCTTAAGACGCCACTTTACAAAATAATTGCATAGGATACCTAAGTAATTATTTAAGTCCGTTTCTGCACTGGCTGTCAGAGCTCCGGACGCCAGGAAAAGGAAATCATCTGCGTAAATCAGCAGTTGGATTTGCTCAGTTGAGGACGACCCCAGATCTCTTTCGAAATCCGGGATGTTGGCTAAAAAAATATATTATAAACAATTGGGGCAAGCAGTGATCCCTGAGGGACTCCTGCTGAGATTTCTCGAGTGAGCGAACGTTATGAGCCAGCGGGACTGCAGACGTAGAAGGACCGCTGAGACTGATAATTTTGTATAATACGTGTAGTATTGGGATTGAACCTAAAAAGATTGTTCATCTTATAGATAAGACCGTTCGTTCGTCGAATGCTTTTTAAAAAAAACTAAGGCACAGGCGATGGTAGTACACTGCTTGGCCATATTGTCGGAGGTGAAATTGTTTGCCACAGCCAAATAATTGTTTATGGAGGTACGTTCTATAAACCCGAATTGGTGGGGCTTGAGGATTTCTTGACTACCTAGGTGCTGTTTTAATTGCTCCATAATCATTTTCTCAAATAGTTGGCTTATGGCCGAGAGAATCGATATGGGCCTATAGCCATGAAAGCTGTTTGAACTTGAATTTGGCTTGGGAAATGGCATAACCCTGGTACGTTTCCAACAAACTGGAAGTAGCCAGAGCTAAATATATTTGCTAGGTATTTGATAGAACCTTCAGACCCTAGCGTTTTCTTACTATTCTTGGCCTGACACACTCTCGGCATTTGTGAACCCAAGGTCTTCAGCTCCCCGCCATTGCCTTTTCATTAACATGCATTAGCATTCAGCACTTTGATTAGAGTCAAAGCCGACTATGAATTGAGAAGAGGACTGGGGCGTGCAAAACAAGTTGTCTACTCCTTTATTTACATGGTCGGCATGTGAAATGAGTTCAGAATTGACCGACAAGTTGTCATTTTGCTTGTGCACCCTCTCAAACGACCAAGCAAGGGCATTGACTTTTTTACCTGCTTGGTAAGGAGAGGGGCCGTGGGAGATAATCGGGTATCGGACTTAAGCCATCGGATTTAAACTATTTTCTAAGTATTTGAGGTTTCTAATCTCAATATTGGTGTTAATTTGAATGGATAATTCGGAAGTAAGATTTCTAATGTGTGCCTTCTCACTAGAGAATAGTGTGAGCAAGCGCCTATTTAGCATCTGAATTGCTCGTGGCAAAGGCGGCTTAGGCGAAAAGTTCTGTTCGGCTTGGATGGAACTAATTTTATTATAGGTATAGCTTCTGGTATTTCCAGCGCAATGCGAAGGAGCTACATTCAAATTCTCTACATGGGCATCCAAATCGGACGGACTTTGGTTCCTATCCATTGGTATTGATCTAATGTTGCGCAGAAGGATTGCATTCCACATTAGAGTGACAATTTTGGGTTCTTTAAGCTCAAGGAGGAAACGCCGCAAGCGAACATCAAGTTTTACACCAAAATGATCAGATTTAAAGTCCCTAAGGGTTTCGCACCCGAATCGAATATCTACAGGAAGTTCTGTTGAGCAAATAAAATAGTCAATGGATGAGTGTCTACGCTGGGCATTTGGGCGGCTTGGTTCTTATTGGGAATAAGAGCCAAGTTGGGTTGATTTGATAGCCAACTGAATAGCAGCTGCCCGTTTCCATTGACATGGGTGAAAATGTGGTGGGGCGGATTCTTCAACTTTGGGGGAGCTTCCACAGTTGTGGTAGTGCTCTTGGGAATAGTAGGGGGTGCAGGTGCGTTTAAATAACTTTGGAAATGATTGGGGGGTGTTTCCTAGCTGATTGAAATACGCGCGCACTTTCTCTTTCCCTCGATTTAATAATGCTCTACATATACATATGAACTTATGGTCTATCGATTAATGTTCCATGGCAGAGTTGCTATCGATTGATTTAAACTTAATTATTCTAATCTAAGTTGCAGGGATCTGAGAACGTAGGGAACGGAACACAAACATCCCTCCCCCCTTGCACTAGTTGCAATATTATCCAGGTGTATTCTAAATCTAGTGTGGGAGTCTGACTCGGCAGTGGTAGGATTAACTACCTCGAGTACGTCTGCACTCACTGGCTAGTCCGTGGGTGTTGCACTTCTGGGGTCATCTTGGAGATAGCGAAAAATTTATGGAACATAAAATACGGATCGGATCAAAAGAAGTTCGGCTTAGTTTAGTTGGCTTTCTTGCCGGTTAGTTGGACGTAAAAAGATTGGAGAACGACCTTGACTATTTGACGTTTGACGAGGCCGCGGGAGGTATACAGATCAAGCACACGGACCTTATCATCAGAGCCAGGATAAGTCTTATGCACCCGAGCCAGACCCCGTTCGTGGGAGGGGATGTTATCTTCCTTAACGATAACTAGATCCCCGACCTCTAGGTTCCTCGTAGGATATTGCCATTTGTTTCGCTTGTGCGGCTCTCTCAAATACTCTTCCTTCCAGCGTGAGCAAAACTGCTGGTTAAGAGCCTTGAGATGCTGCCATCGGTTAAGGATTGAGGCGGCTGGGTCCTTGATCTCTGGTTCAGCAACCGAGAGTAAGGGACCCCCGATCAGGAAGTGTCCTGGTCTAAGGGCTAGAGGATCGGCCGGATCTTCGGATATGGGAGGAGAATTTAAACACGCTTCGATTTTTGAGAGAAGTGTCGATAGCTCTTCGAGGGTGTATTTTATGGAACCCATGGACTTGTAGATGAGTGTCTTGAATCTCTTCACCCCGGCTTCCCAAAGACCTCCCATATGAGGTGATCCGGGGGGAATAAACCGCCACACCAGTTGTTGATGGCTGTAAGCAGCTGTTATTTGGGTCCCTGTAGCCTGGAGGAAATCAGCTGATAAGGCTCTGGAAGCTCCTACAAAGTTTTTACCGTTATCGGAGTGAACTTCATGGGGGCACCCTCGTCGAGACACAAATCGAGCGAAGGCTGCAAGAAATTTGTCTGTTGTTAGATCGGATGTAGCTTCCAAATGGATCGCTTAAGCGCTGAAGCAGACGAAAACGCAGACGTAGCCCTTCGTAATACGACAGGCTCGTCCTACTTTTGAGCTCGAACGGGCCAGCAAAGTCTACCCCGGTGTAAGTAAACGGTCTGGAAAACGTCACTCGCTCGGTGGGCAAATCGCCCATCAGTTGAGTTTGGAGTCGCTTCTTTTGAATTACGCAGACCTTACACGCGTTGATAACCCCCTTCACTACGTTTCGTAGTTTGTGAATCCAATAGTTTGACCGGATCAAACGAACGACCATCTGACTTCCACCATGTAGTGAAATAAGGTGGGTGAATCGCACCAGCAGGCGCGCCAGCAGCGTTGAAGGAGAGCCCAGAATTGGATGTCGTTCATTATATGTCATGGATTCGGATGCTCTAACACGGCCAAATGCTCTAAGCACACCTCTTTGGTCTAGGAAGGGATTTAAATTTATTATGGAGCTCGTTCTTGGAAGAGGAATTTTGTTTGAAAGGCAACGGTATTCTTCTGAGTAGTGCGCCTGTTGGGTAGAAATAACTAGCGTTCGTAGAACTTCCACTAGTTCGGCACTACTCAGCTCTTTTGTGGTAAAGAGGCTTGCTCGTTTGCATCGCTTTATAAACCTAAGAACATACGCCGAGACGCGTAGGGCGCGTCCGAGATCAGAGAACCGATCGAGAATATCGGAAGGTGCCTTCAACGCCACATGAGCCTTAATAGTTCGTTTTTACAGGGACGTTTCATGGGGTGGCACCATCGGAAAGTGCCAATGCTCTTGTGGAGTTATCAGCCATGCGGGTCCGTGCCACCATATGGTGTGACATATGTCATTCACCACCAGGTCTTGAGAACTTATGCCCCGACTAACTAAGTCAGCTGGGTTGTCTTCGGATCGGACGTGGCTCCATTGCCCAATGGCTGTACAACTAGCAATCTTGGCAACTCGATTAGCTACAAATATCACCCAGTCGCATGGAGACTTATTTAACCAAGCTAGCACTATTGTGGAATCGGTCCAGAAAAATACGTCTTGCGATTCGAATGGCAGCTTGGGAACAATTGCCGCGGATAGTTCTGCAAGAAGAGAGCTCCACACAATTCTAGCCGGGAAAGTGAAACTGATTTCACTGGAGCAACTCGGGATTTAGCGGCAATGAGACTACAGGATATGCCCTCTGGTGTTTCGACACGGACGTGGAGGGCCGCTCCGTATGCGCGTTGAGAGGCGTCACTAAACCCGTGGATCTGGACTTTTGCTGTTGGATGAATTTTGAACCATCTTGGGATTCGGATCTGATTTACGAATGGGAAGCTATGTAAAAACTCTTGCCAAGTTTGAAGTAGATCACTGGGCGGGTCATCATCCCAGTTCAGTTCTCTTAGCCAAATTTCCTGTTTAAATAACTTGGCTTGGATCACAAAGAGGGCTAGCCATCCAGCTGGATCGAACAGCTTAGCAATTTGTGAAAGTACTTCACGTTTTGTGTAGGAGGACTTAGATTCTGGCTGAGCTGCGGCGAAGTAGAATTCGTCAGTGGTGGCTCGCCACCGAATACCTAACGTCTTCGCCGTACTGGCGTCTTCGATATCGAAGAAATCGGCATGGAGGAGATGTTCAGCCGGTATCGACCGCAGCAAACTCTTGTGGTTGGAGGTCCACTTTCTTAATGGAAAGCCAGCTGATTGAAGCGAGTCTTGGAGCTGGCGCATCATCAGCAGGGCATCATGTTCAGAGTGCGCACCTGCCAGTACGTCGTCTACATACATAGCCGTTCGGATAATGGCACTTGCTTGAAGATATTGGCTTTCTACATCGTTAGCGAACTGTTGTAGGACTCTAAGCGCCAGGAAAGAAGCACAGTTTACTCCGAAGGTCACCGTGTTAAGCTCGTAGTCACCGAGCTCACCATTACGGTCACGGAACAGGATTCTTTGAAAAGGCGTATTCACGAGGATCTGCCTATACATTTTTGTGATGTCGGCATTGAACACAAATTGGAAGCAGCGCCACCTCAGCAGTTAGATGGTAAGATCCGACTAAAGTACTGGACCCGGATAGAGTGTGTCATTTAGACTTACGCCGTTCGCGGATTTGCTCGATGCATTAAACACGACACGCACCTGAGTGGTCGTACTTTCAGGTTTAAGGACTGCGTGATGGGGTAGATAGAAGTTTTGAGGACTACTATCCGCACGGACTTGTCGCTTGTGGCCCAGATCCAAATATTCTTGGATCACTTGGTCATACTGGGCTTTCAAATGGGCATCTTTTTTTAGGCGACTTTCATTTTTGAGGAATAGCGCCAATGCGATTGATCTGGAGTGACCTAGGCGGATATTTTCTGGATCGCGGAAAGGAGATACTTGTGAGATACTATATATCTCCCAGCGTCATTCCTTTGCGTTGTTTCTACGAAGTACTGTTCGCATTTTTCACCGCACTCTCTCACCGGTCTTACCCGTAGATCCTCCAGCTCAAAAAACTTTGTGAGAAGTTTCTCTAAAGGATCATCTTTATTTACGGAAACTTGCGTGGAGAAGGATGAGATCGTTTTGGAAGTGTGCGATGGGACAGGACCTGTTATCACCCAACCAAAGATTGTCTCCTGCCCCATTAGAGTTCCACAAATATTGGAACGGAAGCCGCTTAAAAGAATTGCCGGAAGAATTTCGGCTCCAATGAGTATGTAAATTTGAGCGCTCTTAGAGAAGGAGGGGTCGGCAAATTGGAGATCTGGCAGGTCTGTGAAAGTCGTAGAAGGAATCGTGCACGACGGCAAGTTCCCTGCCAGATGTGCCAGCACATAAGCTGATGTTTCGACCTGCATTCATGGCCGATGTGGAGAAACTAAGCCGAAATGGCAAAGCTTCTGAGTTTGTGCTGCCACCGTTTGGTTTAAGCCGGAAACCTGCGCTTGAACGTTTTGATATGGGAGATTTATCGTTCGAAAAAGACGTTCGGATATGAATGTTCCCTCGGATCCTGCATCCAGTAAGGCTCGAGCAGTGTACATGGTACCCTTGTGGCTCACGTGGACTATCGCAGTACCCAAAAGGACACCGTGCGTATTGGAAACAAAAAAGTTCTGAACGTTTGCTTGATGGGTCGAGGAAGTGGACTGTAGATTGGAAGGGACTGTTGCGGAGGGCGCTGGAGGTGTATCATCACGATGGAGGAGAGTATTATTGCGCCTCTTGCAAGTGTAGCAGTTGTGACCGCTAGTACACTCTCGGAGCTGGTGCTCTCTAGCAAAACAGTTAAGGCACAAATTCTGTTGTCGGATGAAAGTAGTTCTTTCGTTGACATTTGAAGAAATTTAAGGCAGACGCGGATAGGATGGTTCTCTTTAGCACACAACTTGCAGGTTTGCGCCTTGGTGCTAACTTTCGCTTCAAATGAGTTTAGTTTCTTTTGGGGTGCTTGATTAGCGGAATACCCCTTAGATTGACCTGACTTGTATTGGCCTTGGAATTGGGAACTTGGGCATGTCTTGTGGTCTTCTATGGCCTCTAAGGTTCGGTATCGCTCGGCGTGGAATTTATCCATCTGTTGTCAAGAGGAAATTTCAGCCTTTTCAGTCAAAGACTGTTCCCATAAGGAATGGGTTAACTTTGGCAATTTTGAAGAGCAAAGGAACACGATGAGACAGTCCCAGCTGGCTGTATTGATACTGGAATGATTGAGGGCTTTTAAACACCCTTCAATCGTACTTTGAAGCTCTTTCAAAGCTGGACCCGACTCAAACGATACGACTTGGAGGCTAAACAGGACTTTTAACTGGCTCTTTACCAGCAATCTTTTGTTCTCGAACCGGTCTTGTAAGTCCTGCCATGCGGAATGGATACCAACGTCAGTGGGGATTTTGAGACAATGTTTCTTGCCTCCCCACTAGTTTTCGCGTTTAGGTGAAAAAAGCTTTTCTACCGGAGTGAGTCGAGGGTTATCAATGTAGATGGCGGTGAACAGATCCCGGAAAGCGGGCCACTTTATGTAATCGCCTGAGAAAACCTCAGTGTCACACGGCGGTAGGCTGCAGCCTCTGGATATTGGAGCTGCAACCGTTGGACTTGCGAGAAGACTGCTTGTCGATTGCTCTATCTGTTCACCCAACTTTGAGAGTCTGGAAACAAGAGCTTGGAACACTGCTTGTACTCCTGCTCTATCGTGTCCCATAGAGTTTTAACCTGGTGACGGCGGACTTGGAGCGTGTATAGGGAAGGCTCAATATTGGAGGAGGCCGTAATCCGGGCCTCAAACTGGAAAAGACGATCAGTACTCGCAATGAAATCGTACATAGCCATCTTTGCTGCACTCTGCTCTATGGAAGTCTTAGATCGGGTGGCGACTGGCTCTAGCCTATCATCCAATTGCGGCATGGTTTATGTTGAAAGTAAGCCAAAAACTTGATTTCCAATTCACCTTAACTTTCGATTGTATTGTTGTATACTTCAGAAGTGTATGTATAGATTATGTGCAAATTTGTATGAATAATTTGCGTGTAATATTGTATGTAAATTTGCGTGTAAAATTGTATGTAAGTTTGTGTGTTTTTTGTATTTAAATTTGTGTGGTAAATATATGTACAGGGTTGCCCAAATTCGACGGACTCATGTTTTTTTTTAAAAAATCAAAGAAAAAAAGAAAGATTTGGCGGTTGGCAATCTTAATCATTTAATTTGTTCCAAGTAGATTTGTTTACATCAATTTTTGAATATGATATCTCTCAAATGGCCGCCTCTGGCGTTGATGGCGTATTGTGCCCTTTTTGCAGCATTTTCCATCGTTTTCGCCAACATTTCGGCCGGAATAGCGGCTATTTCTTCACGAATGTTGTCCTTGAGCTCTTCTACGGTCTTTGGCTTGTTAACGTAAACCTTTGACTTCAAATATCCCCACAAGAAGAAGTCAGGCGGCGTCAAATCGGGCGAACGCGGTGGCCAGTCCAAATCACCACTTTTCGACATCAAACGGCCCGGAAACAATTTCTTCAGAAAATCGATTGTTATGCGACTTGTGTGCGGTGGAGCGCCGTCTTGTTGAAACCAGAACTGCCTCATACGCTTTCGACGAATAATTGGCATCACAAAATTGGTCATCATGTCGCAATAACGCTCCTGGTTGATGGTAACAGCATGGCCATTTTCATTTTGGAAGAAAAACGGCCCAATGACCGTTTTCGCACTAACGCCGCACCAAACTGTGACTTTTCGTCATGAAGAGGCACTTCTTGAATCTCCTGAGGATTTTCAGTGGCGTAAATACGGCAATTTGGCTTATTTACGGTTCCATTCAATGTGAAATGGGCTTCATCGGAAGCACGTTGAGTTTTCACAATTGACTTGTTCTGTTGAATGTAAATTTCAACTATTTCAGAGCGCTCGCGTGGCGTGTATTGTTCCATGGTAAAAATCTGCTTGGACTGAAGCTTCAAATTCTATCCGGCTCGAAGGACCATGAAAATGTGGTGGGGCGGATTCTTCAACTTTGGGGGAGCTTCCACAGTTGTGGTAGTGCTCTTGGAGATGGAAGGGGGTGCAAGTGCGTTTAAATAACTTTGGAATGGATTGGGGGGTGTTTCCCAGCGGATTGAAATATGCGCGCACTTTCTCTTTCCCTTGATTTAATAATGCTCTACATATACATATAAACTTATGGTCTATCGATTAATGTTCTATTACAGAGTTTCTATCGGTTGATTTAAACTTAATTATTCTAATCTAAGTTGCAGGGATCTGAGAACGTAGGGAACGGAACACAAACAATGGGGATGGGTTGATATGGATGGGGACGTGCCAGCTGGGATGTTTGGCATATAAGTCTCTACCTATAATAATTGGGGTATTGCTAGTTAATGTCTGCCACACTCAGAGGCTCAATTGGGCGATTACACAGGTAGACAATTATACAGGACTGTTGGGTCCTGCTAGCGTCCCTGTAAGATAATACTATTACTACGTCTTCTAAGTAACGCAAGGGACTAATATTTACGTCTTTCAACTTAGCACCGTTCCTAATGCAATTTGCGATTGACGTGCCAGGATCGTTTGACTGTTTGATGAATAAATTGGTAGTGGGTCAGGGTAAGGGTATTCTTACGTGCAAGCCGATGCTCAGCAATAAGCATTACGTCTGCCTTATGCAGTCTAACAAATTGGTAAAATTCATGTCTTTTTTGAAGTGAGAGAGTTGACGTTTTGAAAAATACATTTGAGAGTGGTCATTTTAATTTTGGGCAAGGGTGAAAATAAAATCTAAGATTATGGATTACTTGAGGCGTTGAGCCTTAATGCCGCTAGCATTTAAGATGCCGGGGTATTTTTTGAAGACGGTCTGAATCGTCTCAAAACATGTGGAAAGGTCTTTGTCAAAGCCATCGACGGCCATGCTGTTGAAATTCTCAAAGGAGAATTCACTTTTTTGTGCCTGGGGGCTGGGGCTTAGCCTTCGCTAAGTCTTTTGGCCATGTATTGACCTAGCTGAGGGTTGCTTATTACTAAGTTGTGAGGAAGCTGGGAAAAGGGCAGAGAAGGTCTGTCCGTTCTTAATGAAAGAAAACATTTCTACCTTTCTCACCGCACGGGTAGGAATTGTTTGGACCACTTGGCCTTGTTAATTTTTCAACAAGTGCATTTCGGACAGGACAGATTTTCGCGCTAACAGTGTGCTAGTCATTACAGTTCCTACACTGCGTTTTGTTGTTTTCAGACAAAACATCGGTCTTTTTGATTGCGCATTGGCCAGGTGTGTGGTTTTGCAGGCACTTCAAGAAACGGTAGTGCAACTTGTAGTTGCTTGCTACGTGTGTGAAGCGGCAATTCAGTAGCGTCTCATTCTTGAAGAGTTGAAAGATTTGGGACAACTTGTCAGACTTTTCAATTTGTACAAGCCTAAGCGATTTCTTAAAGTTCTTAACGGAAATGACTTTAAGGTCTGGGCCAGACTGGCTGAGGGCGGACTTTATATCCTCCGCCTCTTAGACCTCTTGGGGTAGTTTCTTAATTATGAAAGAATGGGGCTTAAGTTCCCTAGGGGTATATGTATAGAATTTAATATTGTTGTTGTCTAAGACTGATCTGGTAATTGCAAAGTGTTTTAATGAGAACACTTTGATATGAGTAAAATTCTTATAGATTATATTTGGGGAGAAGCTTTTTGAAATGTGTTGGCTCATCTTACTCGAGAATCCCTTCCGGCTGACGTTGGATACGGCAATTGTTTTATTTCTTGGGCTGCTGCTGCTGCTCTTCACGGGCTGGTCTTGGCGCTGCTGATGCCCCGCCTCCTTGGTGTGCCAGCTTCTTCTTGGGTTGGGCTGATGATGGTCCTGCCGGTCTTGGCGATGCTGATGCCCCGCCTTGTTGTGCCGGCTCGTCCTCAATATCCTGCACGTCCAAGGCTTCTT
This sequence comes from Lordiphosa andalusiaca, assembly GCA_035044965.1. Classification (NCBI taxonomy): domain Eukaryota; kingdom Metazoa; phylum Arthropoda; class Insecta; order Diptera; family Drosophilidae; genus Lordiphosa; species Lordiphosa andalusiaca. The sequence continues at coordinate 130,525 of JAWNNM010003610.1, read as the reverse complement.
CGAAGGCTTAAGGTGCGTTTCCCTTCACCGAAGACTTAGGATTTCTCCTTGTTTTTTCTTGGCCTGGACCAGCGAGGGAAACTCATCGGTCGGTACTTTTGGTACTTTCTGACTTCCTGCATCTGCTGCTTAACGGCTTGCTTGATGCTTGACGGCGATGCTGTGCCGCTCCGCTTGTTGCTGCTGCAGTTGCGCCTGCTGCTGCATCACCAGCCTTTGCAGCATTGCGATATCCGCCTTCAGTTGCGCGATCAAACTCGCTTCACTTTGCGACGTTTCCGCGTTGTTGATGCGATTGCCACATGCACTCGAGTCCCGTTTAACAGGCTTCGTCGCACTTCACTTTAACCGTACTGATATTACGCACGGGCTGGAAATTTTTACTCATTATGAGCGACTTGTTTATTAGTGTCTCTATCACTTTGTTTCGCGGTAATTTGGCAGATTTTGCTGCGCTCACACATTCACTAGCTGCCTCTTTCAGCTTTTAACACACTCTTCTTATCTTTCACAAGCACTACAAACATGGTGGAACGGCACCCTGCAGACTATTCTGCTTGACTCGCACGAAAAAACTCACACGGCGCTACTCGCTACACATCACTTATTGCACTGGCGACGCAGATATAACAACTGCAGAATCTGACATCTTTTTTACTTTTATTCAACAGCATCCGCTTAAAACAACGTAAATAATTTCTTGGACAGTGGCAGAGACGAATTGAGACGACTTCGGCAACTCTTTCTTCGAGCTAAGCTTGGGAGTCCAGAGACGGGAAACATTTACCATTTTGGCATAGTTCGGAGTTTTTCTTGTTTGTTTTGGATCTTAATTGTTGCTTTGCTGGGGTGCAAATCGAATAATAGAGGAAAGTTATCTTCGGCTCGGCCGAAGTTTGAATACCCTTGCAGAAAGTTTTTCTAACTAGTTTTTTTCACTAGACTACTTTTCTGAATCTTCTTTTATATGACAGCTATACTATATAGATGTCCGACTTCCACCAAACTTAGTGGAATCATGGGAAATCATAGCAAACCAAGAAATACAAAGTTTGGAAGCTTTTTTTATTGAAAACAAAAAGTTATTCTCACTAAAACTAGTTTTTGGACCGATCAATCCTATGGCAGCTATTTGCTATAGTCTTCCGATCCGACCGGTTTTTTGTACTTGTGCAGCGTATTTGTTCTACAAGACTTCTTGCAAAGTTTGGTAGCTATAGCTTTTGAAACTGGCGGAGGAAACAGCATAGAAATAGACGGACGGACAGACGGAAATGGCTATATATACTCAGCTCGTCATTCCGATCAAGAACATATATACTTTATGCGGTCGGTAATGCTTCCTTCTACGCGTTACAAACACCTGGAGAACTTCAATATACCGTGATTAACTGTCTTTTTTTTTGATTGCCATTATTTATTTTTTATATAAATATTTTGGACTGGTGAAGAATACCGACACCATCATCAACAGCAATATAAGTCAACAGAATATCTCTTAATAGTATCAACACCCAACAAACCCGAACGCTTTTCAATCGAGAATTCGCAACATTTTGAGTGCGCATGCCTTTAGCGCTAAATTATCTGTTGGATATTAACACAGTACGACAATTATTAAAAACCTTGTAACAAACCTTTGCAGCTGTGCGTAGCTCAGGGGTGCTTGGGGATCGCTTCAACAAATTTGTGTTGAAGAATTGTCAGAAATCAGATGACGAACGTTTAAATGTACTTTAGTCTATAATTGGGTTGGTGTAAATCACTTAGTAATAAGCCTTAGGCTAAGTTCACAATTCAAGTTACCCTATAGGTCTTATCCTTTACCTTCGCCCGATCGCGCTTGCCCACGCACCGACTCGAAGGACTCGCTCAGTTCCTAGTGCTCCTCTCTGCTTCGTCGTGCTAATCGCTCCGACTGTCGCAGGATCCTTCGCACTCAACACTGGCTTCCTCTGACATCCTTGCAAATTATCGTCGAGCCAGATCGCTTCGACTTCTCGCAATATTTGGTCTTTCGCCTTCTCGGTTCACGTGTTCAAAGTTTAAATGTACTTTAGTCTATATTTGGGTTGGCGTAAATCACTTAGTAATAAGCCTTAGGCTAAGTTCACAATTCAAGTTACCCTATAGGTCTTATCCTTTACGTTCCCCGATCGCGCTTGCCCTCGCACCGACTCGAAGGACTCGCTCAGTTCCTAGTGCTCCTCTCTGCTTCGTCGTGCTAATCGCTCCGACTGTCGCAGGATCCTACGCACTCAACACTGGCTTCCTCTGACCTCCTTGCAAATTATCGTCGAGCCAGATCGCTTCGACTTCTCGCAATATTTGGTCTTTCGCCTTCTCGGTTCACGTGTCTGCACTCTCACTTAGGTTCGCTATGATTACTTCCGCTCCGCGCAATTATAGATTCCCGACTGTCCCTTCTTCAGGGTAGCCGCAGGCCCCGTTCCGCTGCTCCAAGCAAGGCCTGTGTGCTCCCAGACACCGTTATATGTTTCAACCGGGGCCTGCCTGGCTTCATCCGCCTCTGCTGCTGTCTCTGTACCTGGGCCTTTCGCTGCTGCTGCTCCATCGAGGCCTTTCGGGAAGGGACCTTTTGCTGCTTTCGTGCTGCCTAGAAACACAAATCGTCCACTCACAGTCGTCTCAAACATTCGATCCCGTTAGCTTTGCGCCTCTCAGCCACTACTCGCTCGCCGCCGTCCTCCCGCTGCTGTTCCGTTGACGCAAGGCCTTTGCCTCTCAGGCCACGGCCCTTGTTCTCCAACTCTCCACAGCTCGCTCTCTCTCTTTCACCACTCAAAGAGAGAGCTTTCCCCAATTCGCCGTGGCTACCCACGGCTGTGAGGAGTTAGTCCTCATACTCCCTTCTTTCTTCGGCAATTTTGTTGCTAACAAAACCTTTCATCTTTTCCCCCCCTTGTACCTTATCGCCGTTACCGACTTTTAAATTTTCATTTGTGAGCCACTCCCCGGACAGTTGCCCGCTCCTTTTCCCCTTACCCCAATCTGGTCACACCATCCCGTGGCCGTTTTCTATCGATAATGCTATCGATCCCTATAGGCTGCCGCAAGTGAGACCGTTTCCCTGCTAGGGTGACCCTTGCTCCCGATCTATTTTTGGTATTTCCCACCCACGCTGCTCTCTATCGATATCGACTCCGATACCGATCGCCGACCATGCTGCTCCACAGGTAAGTTTTTCCCAAATTGTTTCCTTTCCCCAACATTTATTGTTTTCTCTCCCCTTCTTTCCCCCAGGTGCTCCTTCATCCGGTCCCTCTGCTGCTTCTTCTTCCGGTTTCCCCCTCAGGCCCTGCCCTGCCTTCCCTGCCGTTCCCTTCCCTCTCGCCATCGGTCTTATTGTTTTGTTTTGTTGTTTTTTGTACTCCCCCTTTGCCCACCTCCTTGGCCCGTTCTCTAAGCTGATGATGCCGCCGCCATCTATATATAATATATGCGAACATTTATCTCTGTATATTTTCTTTTCTGTGTTGTTGTGCCGTGTTGGTGGCGCTCGCTCACCTGGCGACGCTCGTCGCCCGTTCTGCCTCTGCTGGTGCGGTGTGAGTGGCTACCGCCCACCAGGTGATACTTATGTGTTGCGCCGGTGATCATCCCGACCACCTCGCACCGGCTCCCGCCAAGCGTGTGTACCTGTGTTTGTGCATATGTGTAATAAAATAGTTTTGTTCAATGTGTTTGTGCATATGTGTAATAAAATTGTTTTGTTCAATGTTATATGTTGTTTTTTTATTTGTTATTTTTTTTCATCCTCTATGCCGTTCGTGGCCCCTCCGCCTCCACCTCCCGGAACACTCGCGGTCCACCGCGCCCCCACCTTATCTGGTGGCGGGTAACTCCTACCCACGCCAGCTGGGATCCTCGCGGCCAACTCCTCCTTCCGTCTCGGCTTCGCATTTCCACCCATACTTTTTGGGGCCAATCCTTCTTCCGCAGCTCCTCCCACCTCAGGCTCGAACTGACACTTCCTCAAGGGTCCCGGCTGTTGGAAGCTTGCGGCGGTGGGGGATCGTCCACCACTTCGGTGATGACCACCCCCGGACCCGCTTCCCTCGCCACCCCTGGCGCCTCTGCTCCTTCCGGCGGTGCCACAGAGACCAGGGCCCGATCCAGGTGGTCACCTCATGGTGCCACCTGCCACCTGCGAAATAGGAGCGGCGACTCTGGGTGACGCAGGGCGGCGCGTGCCCCCACTCCCGCCTACCCTCGTCCTCCTGAGCTCCCTCCGTCTGCGGCTGCTCCTCCCATTCCGGCACCTGGGTCAGCGGCCAGCCCTGCGTCGAGCCCGCCTTCTCCCCCTGCCCGTCGTCCTCTGATTCGTCCAGGACGATTATTTCCGGGATCGGGGTTGGCGGTCGCGCGGGCCTCCACCCCGGCTGCGGCTCTATCCTCTCCTCCTCCTCCTCGCTGAGCAAAATGATGGGGACCGGAGTCGCCGTGCGTGTCGACCCCCCTTCTTCCTCCTCCTCCCTCCATCCATTAAACATTTCGGCCGGCTCGGTCTCCACGGACCACTCGCCCAGCCAAATCGCTGGCAACGGGGGCCCCCCGGACTGCAATCCGGGGTGACCGTGCTCGGCGTTGACCATTCCCTGGTCGTGGCAGGGGACCTTGGAGGCGATCGCTCGATTGCCTCCCGGATGGGCGATGCGTCCAATTGCAGTATGTCGGAGAGCCTGCGCACCTGGAGCCGCCTCCGCGGGATCCGACTGCCACTGCGGCCGGCACCTAAAAAGGCCAATCGCCGCCAGGCCACGCCACCGCGTGCCTCGGTCGCCCGACCATTTGCTGCTATTGTTGCAGGTGCCTGCTTCATCTCGAATTGAATAGACCCAGCGTTGGCCTTTCATCCTCCACGAAGCCTCGGTCTCCACGCGGCGCAGCGATCACGCCTTAATACCGTTTGTTTGCGAGCTTTCTTGTGAGAGAGCCCTGCAACGGTAGATGCTGCTATTGCCAGCTCTTTCCCTCCTACGGCCGGAGCTGCAACCGCTCTCTTCGCCGCATTTCTCTCCTATTTCTAGGGATCGACTCTTCGATACCCTGTAAACATTTGAAAGACCTAGACTCTTAATTTTACCCTTTCCCTTTCCAGATTTTCTTCCTTTCAGCCTGAGTTATATTCTTTTTAGGTTATTTTCTTCTAGGTTTTATGCTCCCTCTTCTTTCCAGATTTCTTCTTCATCCTGACTCGCTGGTTTTAGTCCGCTAATACGTGCCGTTCTCAGCTTCTGTTTCCCTTTTTCTCGCAATTTACAGATTACTGGGGATATAAAGCTTATTATCTGATAGGGACCTTCATACCTGGGTGCCAATTTTGCAGCGAATCCTTCTGATGCCTTCGAGAGATGGTGCGTTTTGGCATATACCTCGTCGCCTACCACTGGTTTCCAAGCGCGTCTTCTCAGGTTGTAGTGGTGCGCCTGATCCTGTGCCGCCTTCTCCATATTTCTCCTTGCCAACTCGAAAATCTCCTTTAACTTCTTCGCGTTTTCTCCTGCATCCCTTTTTGCGTGTCCTGTTCCGAGATTGCTGTTGTCGTACAAGGCATTAGGCAACCGTGGTTCCCTTCCTTGTACGAGAAACGCAGGTGTGTATCCTGTTGATTCCGCCACACTGGAATTGACTGCTTAAGTGAGTTCCGGTAGCAGCTCATCCCACATTCTCTGATCGGAGCCTGTAAACTGAGCTATCATAGTCTTGACTGTCCTGTTTGCTCGCTCCGTTGGGTTCTCTTGAGGAGTATATGGCGCTGTAAACTGGTGAGATACCCCCATCTCTTCCAAGAATCGATTAAATGCCTTACTCGTGAACTGTGCTCTGTTGTCTGTTATTAGTACCTTTGGTACTCCGAACCGCGCCAAGATTCGTTCCTTGAACGCTTTCTGCAAGACCACAGCCGTTGCCGTTCTTAATGCTACTAGTTCTGTCCATTTCGAAAATCGATCGATCAGTACTACGCCGTTGCCGTTCTTAGTTCTACTAGTTCTGTCCATTTCGAAAATCGATCGATCAGTACTAGTAACACAGAGTTCCCATGCTTCGATCGAGGCAATGGCCTTACGAAATCTGTACAAACCGTTGCCCACGGCTCTTCGGGGATCTGCGTAAGCATCTTCCCAGCCGCTTGTAATTGGTGCGATTTGTACTTCTGGCATATTTCGCATATCCCGACATACTTGCGAATGTCCCTTTGCATTCCGGGACAATAATACCTTGCGGCCACTCTTGCTATTGTGCGCCTTGTGCCCGTGTGCCCTGCTGTTGCCGCATCGTGGTTTTCATGTAGCACCCTTTTCTGCTCCTTTTCTGGCACGCACAATTTCCACGCAGCTACTTCTTCATGTCCCGCTCGATGAGGTATATGTCCATATAAATTTCACGACTCTTTTGAATAGTCTGGAAATTTTTGCGGATTCTGTTGAATCTTCTCCTCCATTTTCTGAATCCACCCGACCCTCTCACCTTCATCGGCTAACATTAGTTTTTCGCACTTTTCGGTATCCAATGGTTGACGTGAGAGTGCATCGGCCACCAAATTGAGTTTGCCTTTCCTGTATACTACCTCAAAGTCGTATTGCTGCAATTCTAATGCCCATCGGGCAACCCTCCCTGATGGACTTTCTATAGAATTCAGCCATTTTAGGGCCATGTGATCCGTTATGACCTTAAAACGGTATCCCTCTATGTATTGCCGAAGTTTACGGACTGCCCAAACTATCGCCAGACACTCTTTCTCCGTAGCAGAGTAATTTTGCTCTGCTGCGTTGAGAGTTCTACTGGCGTAGGAGATAACTCTCTCTCCTTCGTCTGATGACTGAGTCAATATCGCTCCCAAACCGTTATTGCTCGCATCCGTTTGTAACACGAATTCTTTCTCAAAATCCGGGCACGCCAGCACGGGTGCAGACGTAAGTCTTGCTCGAACTTCCTCGAACGCATTCCGTCTTTCCTCCGTCCACTCCCATTTAGCTCCCTTTTTAAGTAGAGAGTTCAATGGTTGTACCGTAGACGCGAAATCCGGTACAAACCGTCTGTACCATGACGCTACCCCCAGATACTGTCTTAATTCTCTGACATTTGTGGGTGGTTTGAGCTCCGCTATTGCCGCCTCTTTGTCCGGGTCCGTTTTAATACCTTCCTCAGTCACCATATGCCCCAAGTACCTTAACTCCTGTTTGAAGAATTGGCACTTCTCGACATTTATCTTGAGGTTTGCTGCCTTCAATCTGCGAAATACCTCCGCCAGATTTTCCATATGCTCTTCCAGTGTCCGCCCAATCACAATGATGTCGTCCAAATATGCGAACGCATGAGGCATCATTTCTGGACCAATTACTTGGTCCAGTGCTCGTTGGAACGTGGCTGGGGCTGATGCGAGGCCAAACGGCATTACCCGCCACTGGAATAGCCCCCTTCCAGGAACCGTAAAGGCTGTAAATGGTCTGCTTTCCGGCTCTAATGGAATTTGCCAGTAGCCATCCTTTAAGTCGAGGCTACTTATGTACTTCGCTTCCCTCAATTGCTCAAGGATATGATTCACCCTAGGCAGTGGATATGCATCCTTTTCAGTTCGTGAATTCATGTCACTAAAATCGACGCAAAACCTCCATTTTCCGTTCTTCTTCTTAACCATTACCACTGGTACACTATGAGGATTTTTCGACGGCTCAATGCAACCCTTTTCCAATAGTTCATCCACCTTGCTGTTTATCTCAGCCTGCATTTTCGGATTCTCTGGAAAGTACCGTTGCTTTACCGGCCTGTCGTCCTTCATAGTTATCCTATGTTGTGTAATGTTCGATAGACCCTTCATGTTTGCAAATTCTGCTAATTCTTTTCGCAAAAATTTTTCCACGCGCTTTTCTGGACTTTCTACTTCAGGCTCATCTCTTACTCTTGGTTCTTTTTGACTATTCTCTATTTCCACGACTGCCACCGATATTTTCTCCTCCAACCAACCATTCCTTCTGCCTCTTGGTGGGATCTTAATAGTCATCCACGCACATTCTACTTTCAAACCGGCCTTTACTAGGAAATCCCATCCCAACACCAGTCCATCTATGACTCCTGGCAGGACCAATAATTCCATTGCCAATTCCTTATTCCCGAAATCTATCCTTGCTTCGAATTGCTCGCTAACCTTGCTGCTCCTGCCATCTGCTAGCTTCACCTGTCTCCTTACTCGGTTTACCGATCCTTCTCCACGCATTCTCTGCAACATTTTTTCGCTCACAAAACTACTGGTAGCCCCATTGTCGATTGTGGCCTTGTACGCTGTCTTTCCGATCAGCACCGTTGCAGACAAATGCGCTCCCTCGTCCCTTAATTCTCCTATTAATGCTGAGGGGTTGGTCCTGCCGACTCCCGTTCGTCCCTCGCAAACCGGGGTCGACGATCGTTTCCCGAACGCCTGCAGCACTGCCAGGTCTTTACTCCTATCCCGCACCTCCGGCATGCTTGTGAGGGATTCACTATGAATCCTTCTCGGCGCGGTTGACCATCCGCATGCGCGTATCCTACGGTGCATGAAATTCTGTCCCGACTGTATTAGGAGAGCTGACTGCCATAAATCGCGACCTATTCGGTCTGCTTTCCTGCCTCAAATTATACCTGTCTCGCTCCAATTCCTCGAATTCGTCTGCGAGCTTCATTAATTGAGTCAGATTATCGCACACAAATGGTCGTACGAACGCTCTTAAGTCCGGTAGGCTGTTATTTAGTATTGTGCTTAACTGCCTAGCCGGCTCCAATCGTAGTGGTCGCATTAAAGTCTGCATCTCGACCATGTATACTTTGAATTTTTCAGACACCCCCTGTTTCCTTCTATACACCTCGTCCTCCACTTTTGTACTTCTTGCTGCCACGTTCATACTTGGTATAGATAATTCCTCTAGTTTGAGGTCTTGCCCTGGTAGCTGTAATTTATCCTTTGCTGGGCTGTTCCTGGCATGAAGTCTGGATAATTCGTCGATCCTCAGACCCACGTTTATGTCCTTTTCCATACTTTGAACCCATTCACCGAACTCTTTCCTCATGTTTTCCACTGTTCCACTCATTTCCAACCCAAATTCCTTGGCATATTTGACCAACTCCTCCTTTTTGAGGTTATAAACCCACGCTCGTACCATTTTTACGCTGTTTTAATCTTCTTATTCTTGGAATACCACGTTGGGCGCCAGTTGTAACGAACCTTTGCAGCTGGGCGTAGCTCAGGGGTGCTCCGGGATCGCTTCAACAAATTTATTGAAGAATGCCAAAATAAGGAGACAAACGTTTAAAATGTACTTGAGTCTATATTTGGTTGGCGTAACTCGCTTAGTAATAGGCCTTAGGCTAAGTTCACAATTCACTGTACACTTCAGATCTCTACGTTCGCCCGTTCGCGCTCGCTCACACACCGACTCGAAGTCCTCGCTCAGTTCCTAGTACCCGTCTGCCTTCGTCGTGCTATTCGCTCCGACCTCGCAGGACTTTCGCACTCCCCACTGGCTATCGTTGACTTCCTTGCAAATTAACGTCGAGCCAATCGCTTCGACTTTCCGCAAGATTTCGTCACTCTGCCTTCTCGGTTCCCGTTCGCTCGCACTTAAGTTCACAATTATGGACTCTGCTCCGCGCACTCGTAAACTATTGACTGTCCCGTCTTTAGGGCAGCCGTTCCTTTTATAGCCGGGGCGCAGGCCCCGTTCCGCTGCTCCAAGCAGGGCCTGTGTAATCCCAGCCGCCGTTATATATCTCCACAGCTCTCTCTCTCTCTCTCTCTTTCACCACTCCAAGAGAGCTTTCCCCAATTCGCCTTGGCTACCCTGTAATCCACGGCCTGTGAGGAGTTACTCCTCACAACTTTTTAAAAATCGTAGTTCTTCATCATGATCGCATGCTGTCTCCCATGCTGATAGGCTTTGTGCGTTTAGTGCCGTTCTCAATTGGCAATTTTTTTGTTGCATATCTTTTTGCGCACACTTCCTTTTTTTGTGTTTCATGTTATTTAATTTTTTTTTTAACGCTTTACTCACTCAGAATTTTTGTCCGGGTCCTCCAAGACCCATGTCTACGGTAGCCATGTAAAGAGGGTGATTGCAGGTAGAAAGGTTCGCCAAGTAAAGTCCAGCCCAGCAAGTTCCAGTGTAAAGTTTGTCCTTATTTTTTCATTTTTATTTTACGCTGCCTTCACATGTGCAGCTTATTCAGCTCTTAATTTCATACTGTTCTATTGTCTAATTGCCGCGCAGCTACGCTGTCGGAAACGCCGCCAGCGGAGCGGCTGTGTTATGTAAATGTCGGCGCACACTAAGAGTGTGTGGATGTTGGTATGAGTGTATGTGTATGCAGTCTCGGAATTTCACCAGAAGACTAATTTCACAAGTATGTTAATATTGCATCAGCCTCTAAGCGTGCTGTGATTGGTTGTCTGCATGTTGTCGCTTAAGAAGTGCCGTTTTAGCGAGGCGACAGCGTAGCGTCGCTGTCGCCGAGTGTGGTTCGGTGGTAAACACAGAAAGAAGAAGGGACGACGCAGGCAGTTGCGTTTAGAACTTGGCGTGTGTAAAACCGAAACTCGCTGCGCTACTACGATGTCGAACGTTAATAACCCAGCTGCTACATCAGAAGTGGGATCTGGCTCGCTACCTAGTGAATCAGATGGGCCATGGCGAATTTTAATGGAAATGCAAAATAAAAATTTGATCGAGCTTATCAAAGTCGTACAATCCGCGACACCCGAAACAACAAATAAAAAAACAATTGTGCTACCAAAATTCAACGCAGACCTTGATGGCGCCGACGCATCGGCGTGGTGTTCAACAGTAAATATAATTTTGGCAGAAAATACCATAAAAGGTAGCGCGTTGGTGATGGCCTTGAGTGCATCGTTGGAAGGTAGTGCGTCGCAGTGGCTTTCACAAATATGTTATCCTGACATAACGTGGGACGAATTTAAAAAACTTTTCATGCAGCGTTTTGGCAGTGTAGAAACGCCAGCGGCTATGTTTCTGTCAATGTTAGCTAATTGTCCGACCGATGGCGAATGCCTCTCCAATTATGCTAGTCGTATGGTGACGTCACTTATCACGAAATGGCGCGACATGGATGTGGAGGAAATTGCAGTTTCTGTGACGCTTGCGAAGATGGCTCACGTTGATAACAGATTGCAGCGCCTAACCTAACTTCAAATATGCGCACCAGAAGTGAATTGCAAACCGAGCTTAAAGTATTCACGTTCAACAAAAGGAAGAAAAATTTGCAAGAGGAAATGTCTTCACCTGACATAAAGCGTCCGAAACTTTCAACAATCAAATGTCATTTCTGTGGAAAATTAGGCCACAAGATGATGGAATGTCGAGCTAGACAGCAGCAAAATCATCCCTCGTCTCAGGCTATGAACAGTAGCGGCAGGAGTGCATTTGGCCACCAGCAAAAAGCGAATGTAACCTGCTATAAGTGTGGTGAACTTGGTCATATTTCAACACATTGCAGTAAGCCCAAAATGGATAAGGTCAATGATACACACCAGATGAAAAGAGTGGAGCTATGCGAAGTTGTTGAGCCCAAAGGAGAGATGGTTCATCATGGTCAAACGTTTATAACAACATTCATTATATGTTCATTAATAAAACAAAAGATAAGTGTCAAATTAGTTGGTAAAAGAATTAACAATGTAGTGATGTTAAAGGGTATTGGTAGTGGCGGCATATGTAGCACATTGCAAATACTTAGCAACGTAAAAATTGGTCAGCACTGTATTGAAGTTTTGTTTCATGTTGTGGACAATGAGTATTTGAAGAATGATATTATTATTGGTCGAGAAGTACTGTCCCCTGGATTTAATGTTATAATATCATCAGGAAAATTCGAAATTATTAGATCAAAAACTGTAAACTATTGTTCAAATGATGAGAAATTTTGTAAATTAAATATTAAATTGGGGAAGATAGAGATAAATTACAAGATTTATTGGAAAAATATTCAAAATCTTTTATTAATGGAATTCCTTCGACTAGAGTTAGTTCGGGTGAAATGAAAATTAAATTAGTAGACCCAAGAAAAATTGTTCAAAGAAGACCATATAGGCTTAGCCCAAATGAAAGAGAATTGGTACGAGACAAGATTAATGAATTATTACAATGTAAAATTATAAGGCCAAGTTGCTCACCTTACGCAAGTCCCATAATGTTGGTTAACAAAAAAGACTGTACTCATCGTTTGTGTGTTGATTACCGTGAATTAAATTCTAATACAGTCGCAGATAGATATCCCTTGCCCCTTATATCAGACCAGATAGCCAGACTTTATGGAGCGAAATATTTCACATGTTTAGACATGGCAAGTGGGTATTATCAAATTTCCATGCACAAAAAATCGGTAGAGTGTACAGCATTTGTCACTCCAGACGGGCAATACGAATTTTTGGCAATGCCTTTTGGGCTCAAGAATGCACCTTCAATTTTTCAACGCACAGTCATGCAAGCACTTGGAGACCTTGCAAATACGTTTGTTGTCGTTTATATGGATGACGTAATGGTGGCTGCTGCAACAAAAAGTGAGGCTTTGGAAAGGTTGCAAATTACTCTTGATTGTCTCACGAATGCTGGATTCTCATTTAATATAAAAAAATGTTCTTTCCTCAAGTCAACAGTTCAATATCTGGGATATGAAGTGAGTGCAGGTGAAATCCGCCCGAATCCGCTTAAATCTACAGCGTTAACTACCTTGCCACCTCCTCAGTCAGTCTCTGCTTTACGCCAATTCATTGGATTGGCGACTTACTTCAGGCAATTTATGCAACGATTTTCCTGTTTTATGAAACCGTTATATCTTTTAACTTCGGGGAAGAATGATTTTGTGTGGAGATCGGAACATGAAGAAATTAGACAAAAAATTATTTCTATCCTTACACAAAAGCCAGTCTTAGTAATCTTTGATCCGAACCATCCCATTGAGTTGCATACCGATGCAAGTTCTCGGGGATACGGTGCCATCTTGTTACACAAAATCAACAACAAGTCTCATGTCATTGAATATTTTAGTAAGGCTGCTTCTCCTGCTGAATCACGGTATCATTCCTATGAATTGGAAACCCTTGCTGTTGTTTTGTCTATAAAACATTTTCGCCATTATTTATTGGGTAGAAATTTTGTTGTCTTCACTGATTGTAACTCACTTAAAGCATCAAGACTTAAACAGGATCTATGTCCCAGGGTACAAAGATGGTGGGCGTATTTACAGTCTTTTACATTTGACATACAATATAAAGAAGGTAAACGAATGTCTCATGTTGACTTCATTTCAAGAAATCTGCCTTCAGCAGAGTTGACTTGTAAAATTCCAGAAAAACGAGTTAATTTGGCAGAAATATCTGACAATTGGCTTTTGGCCGAACAGCGTCAAGATTTTGAAATAGTTAATATTGTAAATAAATTGAAAGAAAATTCTCTTGCTGAGGACATTGCCAAAACTTGCGAGTTGCGAGCAGGAATATTATATCGAAAAATTCAGCGAAATGGCAGAACTCGATCTTTACCAATTGTTCCTCGACCATTTAGATGGTCCGTAATAAATCAGATCCACGAGTCCATGCATTTGGGATGGGAGAAGACTTTAGATAAGGCTTACGACTATTACTGGTTCGATAACATGTCCAAGTATATTCGGAAGTTTGTTGAGAACTGCATTACAGTAAAGTTCAAGTAAGTCTTCATCCAATACCAAAAGTAAATACACCTTGGCACACCATTCACATCGACATAACCGGAAAGTTGAGTGGCAAGTCTGATCAGAAAGAGTATATCATTGTTCAGTTGGACGCCTTTACTAAATTTGTTTATTTAACCCACACGCTTAAAATTGATGCTGAAAATTGCATAAATGCTGTCACGTCTGCTATTTCTCTGTTTGGAGTACCAAATCGCGTGAAAGCGGATCAGGGCAGATGTTTCGCCAGCACTAGATTTAGTGAGTTTTGTTCACAACAAAAAATTAATTTGCATTTGATCGCGACAGGTGCAAGTAGAGCAAACGGACAAGTTGAACGCATTATGAGCACCTTAAAGAACTTATTAACTGCCGTTGAAACTAGCAATCGATCCTGGCAAGATGCTTTAGGAGAAGTTCAATTAGCTTTGAACTGCACGGTTAGTCGAGTGACAAAGGCAAGCCCCTTAGAATTGTTTATCGGCAAAGTTGCCCGCCCGTTGGGGTTGCTTCCACCCTGCGATATGGTAGAAGAGATCGACTTGATAGAAGTGAGAGCACGAGCAGGTCAAAATATTTCAGCTGCAGCAGCATATAACAAGGAGCAATTTGATAAAAAAAACAAGGCTAAAGTTGTTGGATTTAGGGTTGGAGATTTCGTATTGTTAAAAAATGAAGAGAGGCATCAAACAAAGTTAAGTCCAAAGTTTAGGGGGCCGTTTCAAATAACTGAATTGTTAGAGGGGAATAGATATATGCTCAGGTCTTTGACAAATAATAGAAAATATAAATATGCTCATGATGACTTAAGAAAAATGCCAAATGGGCATGTACCAGTTGAGTTTGAAAGTTGTGAAAAGGATTTAAATAATGAAAAAGTTGAAACAGAAACTGTTGAAAGAGACAGTAATGAAATGGTTGAAAAAGAAACTGTTGAAAGAGACAGTCATGAAATGGCTGAAACAGAAACTGTTGAAAGAGACAGTAATGAAATAGTTGAAAAAGACACTGTTGAAAGAGACAGTAATGAAAGCATGTAAAAAGAAACTGTTGAAAGAGACAGTACAGGTGCCTTAAGGGCTAATAATGAAATTTGTAATAATAATGTAAGCACAAGTACAAGACAATTGTTTTGATCATGGCGTGTGGCACATTAGATAACATCGTGTGAAACCTGAATGGTTAATGATAATGTAAAAATGAAGATGTAAATTGTAATGGAAATTATAAGTTATACTTGAATAAACTTTATAAGTTGGTTATTTGGTAACAAAGCATCTTTGGTAAAATTGCACGAGGTCGTGTAATGGTCAGGATGGCCGTGGCGGCGCACACTAAGAGTGTGTGGATGTTGGTATGAGTGTATGTGTATGCAGTCTCGGAATTTCACCAGAAGACTAATTTCACAAGTATGTTAATATTGCATCAGCCTCTAAGCGTGCTGTGATTGGTTGTCTGCATGTTGTCGCTTAAGAAGTGCCGTTTTAGCGAGGCGACAGCGTAGCGTCGCTGTCGCCGAGTGTGGTTCGGTGGTAAACACAGAAAGAAGAAGGGACGACGCAGGCAGTTGCGTTTAGAACTTGGCGTGTGTAAAACCGAAACTCGCTGCGCTACTACGATGTCGAACGTTAATAACCCAGCTGCTACATATATATTATATGCACAAAGTTGATAACAGCTTTGTGCTGGAGAGAATGACACGCGCACATAGAACGATATATGATGGCTGCGCCGCTGGCTATGCTCAAATATGCGGACGCTGCGTTTCTGTATTAAATTCTCAATTTCTACTCTTGTTACTTTTGCACTTGAAATGTGCTTGAGTCTTTGAAGATTGCAACCAAGGCCCACATCCTCCAGATAGCTACTATGTGTCAGATAAACTCAGAAATTACTCTGCTATTTCTAGGTTTATGTGACAAATGGGGCTATCTAGAAGATGAAAAAGGCCCTAAGTGTTACAATGTGTATTTGGTGAAATATATTGAGTACTCTTTATGTGTGCATATCACACCTTCGTTGAGCACGCTTGTAAATTGGTATTTGTACCAAGGTTCGTAAAATGCTCAAATGATATTTTTCAGTCATGATAATTATCATCAATGATAATAGTTTTTATTTTCACACGTGAAAAAAAATAATTTATTTTATGTCACTAACACGAGCATTTTTCACACGCATGTTTCTATCACGCGTGTGAGAAATTTTAGCAGCTTTCTGTAAAAAAAACATGAGAGCAAATTTTTTTCACAAAATTTCTCACACGCTTGTGAAAAATTTCAGAATATTTTTATCATTGCATTGGTATTGGTGTGAAAATGAGAGTTGGCTGTGTGTCGTATTCACGTGTGCGGCTGCGGCTTGATCAGGCACACTGAGCTGACAAACGGGGGTGGAAAATTTAAAGCCGCGAGTCCTTTCATCGTCCCATGTTCTCGCTCGAGCATTTTCCAGCGGCCTCCAATTCAACATCCACCATCCACATACACCAGTTTGTATCTTACTTTTCCGTAAGAATCATAAGCTCTAAATAAATGTCTAAGTTGACGCTTCGATTTCTTTGATTTGTCCAACGTAAACCCATTTGGAGGTGCATCTTTTATGGTGCGGAAAGAATCCCTTGTCTGAAAAATATTGAACAAATTAATTGCCTTAAACTAGTCCTGCGGTGTCCGTCTGTTTTGGCTGTGTCCACCGTACAGAGCCGCACTTGGTCAGATCGTGGTTCCTCTATCTTCTTGGTGCCTTGACGTTTAGTGTTGCTCAAGCACACACTCCTGGTACTCCCTACCGTACGTTTCAGTACGTTGATAGCCACTTCTTTGTAGTCGCCAGCCAGAATATCGTTTGTTGTGGTTTCTTTATCCTTTTCGAAGAGTGCCATCTGTTGGCCACAGTTGACCGCCGTCTCTTCAACGGCCTGAAAGACATCCTTTTCCTTCATCTCGCTGCTGTTATCGTTCTCCTGCTGAGTGTGATCTACCTTCATTACTTGAAGCTTGAGCTGCTCGACATTTAGTCCGTGTTGGTTGCTGTCCTCGTCTTCTCCTTTGGGTTATTGATCCAGTTTGTTGGACTCTGTTGCTGGATGCGTGGACTCCTAGGCAGCCTGAGTGTTGACCTGAGCGACTCTGACTGAGTTCTTTGAACAGACTTCCACGATTGATCGTTAAAGACTGCTCCTTGGGAATTTTGGCTGTTGCCCTCAACGGCGTACGTGCTCATTTCAGATTAGGCTGACTGATTTTCAGCTATTCTGTAAATCTGTTCCAGTTTTCATTGTTGATCTTGCATATACGGTTCCATGCTGTTGGATAGTACAAAGAACTGTTCATAAGTGAGGGGGTGAATGGGTTTCTAGCTTCTACTTTCAGGCACGAGTTCAGATAATACATCTAAATTGCATCTCCAAAGTCTGCTCTCTCGTGAATTGCCATTTTAAACCATCTATTGAATTTTATCCACTCTTTGGGTTTTCCACTAAATGTGGAAATCATCCTAATCATCCTAATTTTAATTCCATGAAGCATCTTCTAGCTTTCTGAATAGTCTGGTTTAGTTTGCCTGTAAGTAGTTCGAATTGATTCGCCAATTCGAATATTGAGATTACAGAGCCAAAATTGTCCGATTCGGTAGCATATGTGGGCGTCGTGTACCGCCGCACATCACGTCCTGCATTGTGTGGTCACTCATATTGACCTTCAATCTCGCTTCGAGCTGTGCCATGGCTATGTCGAATATTCAAATATTTGCACCCACTCTACGGACTTCGCTAAACCAAAAATTTATTCTATTAAAATCATTCCTTGAACCTAATTTATCTGTTGCTTCGTTTTTAAGACGAAGCATGTGTTTTTTTTTGTTATAGGCGGTAGAAGCATCGAAAGCCGTCTCAATCGCTGGAATGCGACCGAAGTGTGGGACTTTAAGCTACTAAACTACCGCCTTCTTACCCCGATTCCCGGTGGCACTTTCGTGAGGTATTTCTTCACCGGGGCGGAACTGCCCATAGGGCTCAGCTAGGATTCTCTTCTATGAGAATTGTTGCGCAATCTTTCTGTGCTACGCAGGCTTTGAATAACTACCGTGGCCTTATTGCAGACCGCAGACCAGTTTTCTATAGATTCTAACATGATATTCACCAAGTTGCCAGCGGCTTGTGTCCTTTCCACCCGAATGCTCAGATTATGTCGTTCTTCATTGAAGGTCGGACAGACAAAAAATACGTGCTCTGCGTCTTGGACTGCCCTGTACAGTCTGGGCAGTACGGGTCGTCTTCATGTTTGAACCTATGTAGATAGGATTTCAAACATCCGTGTCCCGTAAGAAGTTGCGTCAAGTAGTATGTCACCTGTCCGTGTCTTCTGTGGATTAGCTTGAATGTCCATCGTCGTTTGGTTGATCTCTGTGGAGTTGCGTATTTCCGCTCTGCGTACTTCCTGGATTCCTGGCGCTTCCAAGGATAGGTCAGCAGCTTCCTGTGCTCTATCGGGAGTAGTCCCGCCACCACCAGCGCAGCATCGTTAGAAATGGTTCGGAAACCGCAGCACACCCTCAGCGCACAGACGCGTTGGACTGCGTTGGCTGCTCGGATATATTATATGTTGGGTATCTCGTGGCTGGTGCCCAGCCCGGTGCACCGTAGAGTAGGATCGAGCTCACTACACCGACAAGCAGTTTACGCCGTGATAGTCGTGGTCCTCCAGTATTGGCCATTAATCTGGCCAACGCGGCTGCAGTACCGCTGGCTTTCTTGCTGGCGTACGCCAAGTGGTCCCTGAAGTTCAGCCTATGGTCGATCATTACTCCCAAATACTTAAGGAAGGGGCGGGATGTAATTGTAGTATCGCCTACAATAATTTGAGCCGTTTCCACAATCTTACGGCTAATTAGCACAGCCTCCGTATTTTTGGTAGCTAGCGATAGGCCCTTGCTCTCTAACCAGTTGCTGACCTCTAGAATCGCTCTGTTGCTGGTCTGTTCCACATCACTGAGGTGTTTTGCTACCACGATCACGGCAATTTCATCAGCGAAACCAATTATAGTTGCTCCGGCTGGTAATTGGAGCCGGAGTATGCCATTGTACATGATATTCCTCAGCATTGGGCCAAGGACAGATCCTTGTGGAACCCCTCTCGTTACCATGTGCCGTTTCACACCACTGTCCGTCCCATACAAGAGCACTCTTTCGCTCAAGTAGCTTTCTATTATGGCGGCCAAATAAGGCGGTCTATTGTTTTAAGAGCATCCAGAATAAGATCCCATCCTGCTGAGTTGAAAGCATTTTTTACGTCCAGTTTGGTCACCAGACAGTACTCCTTCGCTCTATACATCCATCGCTCTCCTTGGATTGCTTTGTTCGCGATTCCGTATTGTTTTCCGTTGGCGTCTATGGTTGAACGTCCTCTTCTGAAGCCGTATTGCAGGGCAGACATCCATTTGTCTACAGCTTCTTCTAGGCGCGCTGAAGAATTTTTTCGACGATGTACAGCATGGCATATAAGCTGCTAGATCTTCCGCTGGTTTTGCTTCCTTTGTTAGTAGCACTAAACGTTGTACTTTCCACCTCTCTGGAAATGTTCCCTCTGTGAGACAGGAATTGTACAGGTCCACGAATGCCCCAAGATTGGCTTTTATTGTCAGCTTCAGAAGCTTATTCGGGACTTTGTTCGGTCCTGGTGCCTTATTGTCCATGATAAGACAGGACGAAGCATGTGTATGTTTATGTGTATGTGCGTTGGTAATCGCCATATGCACACATATGTGTCGGTCTAGTGGGAGGGGGTACACCGCCTTTGCATTGCAAATGGTTCCTACGCATTGGGTCAGATACATCCTAACCCTTGTCAATGCTGCTATTAATATTTATTGTCATTACTAAGAGTTTATTTTATTTATTTACTAGCTGAATACCCGGCCTTGCCCGGGTGAACGGAATACTCAACGTCTTTATCATAATTGAATGCCTCTAAAATTAAAGCATTCCTTCTTCTATGACCTGCATTGCGTTCTCGGTTATGTTCACGACGTTCTTCTCGCTCCTCGGCTGTTTCACTTGCTCTGACAGTGGAAGCTCGAGTTCGAACACCGTTTAGACGTACCTCTCGCTCCTCAGCTGTTTCACTTGCTCTGACAGTGGACGCTCGAGTTCTGAGTCGTCGGAGACGTTCTTCTCGCTCCTCAGCTGCTTCACTTGCTCTTGCAGTGGACGCTCGAGTTCGAACTCCGCTAAGTCGGACATCTTGCTCCTCAGCGGTTTTATTTGCTCTGAGAGTGAGAGCTCGAGCTCTGAGTCGTCGGACACGTTCTTCTCGCTCCTCAGCTGCTTCACTTGCTCTGGCAGTGAACGCTCGAGTTCGAACTCCGCTAAGTCGGACATCTTGCTCCTCAGTGGTTTCATTTGCTCTCACAGTGGAAGCTCGAGTTCTAAGACCTCGGAGACGTACCTCTCGCTCCTCAGCTGGTTCACTTCCTCTGACAGTGGGCGCTCGAGTTCGAACCCCACTAAGGCGATTTTCACGTTCTTCAGTCGTTTCATTTGCTATTTGAGTTTGCCTTTTCAAAGCTCTTGGAGCACGTTGCCCAATATATGATTTCTTTGGGGGCAAATTGACAAATTTATCACAAATTTATTTGTCAGAAATGGCAGTCAATTTTTTAAATCAACACAATCGGACGAACGGTTCAATTTTGCAATTTTAGCGGTTTTTGGACCAAGTCACAGACATGAGACATAGCCTATGACAATTTTCTGATCGACATGAACATACTGTGAAAAATTTGTGAAGATCGGTTCAGCGGTTTAGACGCCAATTAGGAACAAATATACAAACATACTTTCAATTTTATATATATGTATAGATGTTTATGTTTATGCCTGTACCTCTATCGCTATGTGGGAGTCGTGGGATCGTGGACTTATGTATAGATTCTAAACATTTACTTTTTGGATTAAAATAAAAATTAAATAATTGAATTTCTCAACAAAAAGGGGAACGCCTTCGGTGTACTGAAGATTAGCTTTCAGTATTTAGGCTCGATTCAGGCTCAAGTAGGTATCACGACTAATGTGTTCTGGAGTTCCTTGCGGAAAGAACCCGGAAATTTGCAAACCGGATTGGCTTGCCTTTTCAAATCGCACCTCGCTGCCGCTTCTTTTCTGCTGCTAACACTTGCACACAAAACAGAGATCTGCATCTGGGGGATTTGCACTGGGATGCTTGGCCAACAGGAAAATTCTGTCCAACTGCTTGGGGACGAGGATCCACCCAAGAGAAAAATGATCCGTGGCCGGTATCCCAAGACAATCCAACCACGCTGAAAAAAATCGTCAAATTTAGCCACCGACATTCCCCTTCCTCCTTTCCTTCTACTCACTTTTAGCATAAACGAGAAAGCTAAGCTAACTTCGTCTGTGCCGAAGTTTTTATACCCTTTCAAGTGCTCGCTTAAATATTTTCAAAAAATACTCTTTTTCCCATTTTCCGACCGATCGTTCGTATGGGAGCTATATGATATAGTCTTCCGATTTGGCCAAAAAATTTTAAAATTATGTGAAAGCACGTGAAACAAATACAAAATTGCAGGATGCTGCCATTAAAAACAAATAAAACTTGGTAGAATTATAAAAAAAAAACATAGTAAACCTACGATTACAAAGTTTGGAGACGTTTCCATTGAAAAGACAAAAATTTTTCTCACTAAAACTTGTTTTCCGACCGATTGTTCCTATGGGAGCTATGAGACATAGTCATCCGATCCGGTCGGTTTCGACAAGTTAGTAGTGTGCAGCAAAAGAAGACTCTGTGCAAAATTTCAGCTCGATAGCTTTAAAACTGAGAGACTAGTTCGCGTAGAAACAGACAGACAGACGGACAGAGCTCAATCAACTCAGCTCGTCACCCTGATCAAGAATATATATGGTTTATGGGGTCGGAAATGAATATTTCTATGCGTTGCAAACTTCTGGGCAAAATTATAATACCCTTGCAATTGTATAAAAACCATTACACCGACGAGTCAAAAGAAATGTAAATCCAAAGGGGCATAGCCGAATAAGCATACAAAAACTGCCCCCTCTCTTATCAGCAACAAATTTAAACATGCGATAACCTTCAATAACCCTAAATTTTTAGTCTGATAGTCGCTATTGAAGTGGAGTTATGAGGGCAGAAAGTTAAATCAAAAAACTGTTTTTCTGAAGAACGGCTTAACCAATTTGGTTGAGCTAAATCAATATTGTAAGTGTCCCCACTTACTTATGACACTCCGATAAAATTTTGATTAATATTCACAAGTCAAATATAAAAAAAAAATGTTTATCATGTATTAACTTGCGATCTGGCACGTGACTGATCGGTTGCTTGTCAAAAGTTGACATAAATAGAAAGCTGTTTTTTTTTTGTTGACTATATTCGCACAACACCAACTGGCTTAGATCATCCCATCTTCACCTATTTTAATTTTGCCCAGTGGTTTGCAACGCAGAGAAGGATTCATCTCCGACTACATAAAATTGATAAATTCTTGATGAGCTATGTCGATTGAGCTTTGTCAGTGTTTACTTTACGCTCACTCAGCCGAAGTTTTACACAGAGTCTTCTGTTCACATGTTTCTTGTAGCTGTTGTATAAGCGATTGGTTTCAATTGTGTTCAAATTTCTGCACAGATGAAGTTAGCTTTTTTTTGTCAATGGTCGTAAAATTTACACTAACACTAATTTAACTTTTAAAGATGTATTCATAATTTTTTCCTTGACTCGAGATATTTGATTTCACGTTCCCTTTTCGGTCGTTCCAGTTCGAAGCAAACGACCGTAGCTATTTGTACGAATTTATCAAGACTTGGTAAAATATATTTTGCATCCCTGGCTTCCCATCGCAATATAGAACTAGTTCAATCATCTGGTTCGCTGAGTAAACAAAACCTTTAATGCTTGTTTGGAAATCATAAGCATGCATCTGGAATCTCTATCATTCATTCGATCAGTTCGAAACACATCACGTCATCGCGTCCATTTTCGCTTATTCAGTTTTAGGTGAAAGTTGTAAAGAAGATTTGAAGCAGGCAGCATGTATTCGGTGACATGTATTGCTCCAGTGAATATAGCCCTAATCAAATACTGTAAGTAGTAGCAAGGTGAAAGTTTTCTTTATGAATGACGGTGAATATTTCAGGGGGCAAACGGAATGAAGAACTAATACTTCCCATTAATGACTCTGTTAGCATGACACTGAGCACAAGTGAGGTAACTAAAACACATTCCAACTGACCAATTTTCTACATTTCCATATTCGATAAAATATCTGGAGTTATGACCTAGGTATTTGCAATAGAGCTCAAATCAATGCAAATTGAAAAAAATTTAAATTAATCATACACACATCATCATACATATCAGATTGGGGATTTTTTCAACTTGATTAAAATTTTAAAGCTAAAAGTTGACCAACTTAACTTTTTAAAATGATTTCAAGTTTATATATGTATGTACAATGTACATTGTACATATGTAACTATTTAGTTGTTCGGAGAAGTTGAATTTCAACCATGACTAAAATCATCTTGAATAAATTTTTAACTTGACTAGTGAAATAATAGATACTAGGTTAGCCCATTGGTCGATATTCGAATTATTAACATTTAACTGCACTTGCTGTGCCCCTTATTCTCTTATCAGTTGAATTTTAGTGAGACCAGCATGTTACCGGAACTGTAAATCTGCTTAAAACAAAAAAAAAACACGCGTAGAAGTTTTTTCCGCCGATCGTCGCTCTACACCAGCGATGTTCACCCATAGCCCCCAGGGGCCGAACACTTAAGGCAATTCATGCCAAATGCTTGCCAAAGTAATGCTTCAGTGTGTGTCAGAGAGTGACAGAGCGCCTCTCTTCTTGAACATCGCTGCTCTACACTGTAAAGTTTAGAGGGATAGAATCACTGAGAGCCACTCTCTCGACTTAAGTGACGACTTAGCAGAGAGTGCATTGAGTATTGTTGCACTTTTTTGCTTTGCTCACCTATCTGTGTGAAGCCTGTGTGAATTGGTACAACTTTTAATTCGTTATAAAAACATAAATAATTGCAATTAAATTTATATGTTTACAATGGCCACATCTTTATACTCATATGAACATGTGGTAAAAATTTTGAGGTAATTGATATTGATTTACCATGCTAAAACGGAGGCTGTACATTTGTATGAAAATTTCTTAGCGTATTAATATATAGATTTATCTGACTTAAGTAATTATTTATTTATTTGTTTCAAATTTGACTTAATATTTCATTGGCTTTCAAACAATTCAGCAGTCCTGTTAGATCTGGGGTGTTTGCCAATGTTGCGAAATGTCTGCCAATGTCTTTCTGTTGGTCCAGACGAGGGTAGGATAGGATATTTTTCTAGCAAACTGATGCTCTTTTCCCTCTCTGATAAAAATGTATACATTATAGTTAAATTCCTCCGGGTCCGAATCAAACTGGAAGAAGTCATAGTTTTTGAAGTGTTCTTCAGTCTCGACATATGATTCGTCGGTGTCGAGGTTTTAATCTAAGCAGTGTTTCTATCGATCGGATCGAAACATCCTAACCAGAATCTCTTGAAGCGCGAATGAGTCAATGCGGCAAAAACACTAATTTCTGTTTGAACGTAGCATACATTAAAAAAATGCTTGAAGCCCAGTGGCCCAGAATTTCCACAGAAGGATCCACCTAGACCAAAAAACTAAAAGTTCTGAAAAACAGCATGTTTTTATCAAATTTCCAAGGAAAAACAAATTAAATGAAGTACTCTAAGCTAATCTTACAATTATTCTCATTTTTATCGTTGTTTTGCTGGTTTTTTTTTTGTTCTAAAAAAATTCCTATAGGTTTCATTGAATTTTTCTATCTAAAATCATGCTATGGATAAAAAAACCATAACAAACTATGTGATTGCAATTAACTATACGTTTTTACTTTCCATTATATCAGAATCCACATAAACATCACTTAAAATCGTGCTTAAAATGAAGTTTTGCGAAAAGGATAAATCATTTTGTGGGTAAATCAAAACCGTTTTAAATTTCATTAAAGCACAATATTTTTAAATTATTCACTTTAAAAATTCCCTCAGGACTATCAACCACTATCTAACTTTGTTCCGTTTAAATTGCTCTTTCAGCAGAAGAGCCTGACTTAATTCAGAAGATATTAATCGGATTTTTGAAATTTGCTGTCGTGAGTCTTATAAGCTGTTCCATCGGGTGCATCCAGGACGGAGAAGAGTATGACCCAAAACATTTCTAATAATTTCATCTGATTGTGGACCCAAAGCAGCATTCCACAACAAACTGCATTTGTACAAAGCGTTTTTATGCATTTTTCCTTCTGACACTATGCGCGTTAAAGATGATAACGCAAAAATTAAAAGTGTGTGCGCAACTTCTAATGTGATCCGGAAGCTGTGGTGGCAGGCTCTCCATCGTCATCTGAGGAACTTGACTTTCCGACGCCACCAGAATTGTCCGAAAAAATTATATTTTTATCGAACCCAAAGTTGCTTGCATTGTCTGTTGTCGTTATTATTTTCCATAAATCAATGCCAAAACCGTTATAGAATAAAAAAAACATTTCTGTTATTCTTTCAAAATGATGTGCTCTCAAAAACGCTTCAATGCTTAACATGCCGATTTTCTCTTCAAGTTCCGGTCTATCCAATGCACAGTAACATCCATAACACTTATGTTTAGAAGACCATATATCTGCTGTTGTGCATATGTGGACTACTACCTTTAACATATTTCCAAG
This sequence comes from Lordiphosa andalusiaca, assembly GCA_035044965.1. Taxonomy (NCBI): domain Eukaryota; kingdom Metazoa; phylum Arthropoda; class Insecta; order Diptera; family Drosophilidae; genus Lordiphosa; species Lordiphosa andalusiaca. The sequence goes on along the minus strand of JAWNNM010003610.1, from coordinate 105,018 downwards.
ATTCTGCTTTTCCGTTTCATATTTTTGAAGAATTATTGATTATAAATAAAGCTTTACTACATTTACGACTTTTTTTATATTAAAGTTTTTAAACAAATATTTGTCCTCAATGGCGCGCAGAGGAATCATTGAGTGCGTTCACTAGCATTAATCGATGTCGCTAATTTTCGTGGTTGTGTTAGATGTGAATCTATCAAAGAAATAGTTTGTTAGATTGGCTTGATTTTGATTGTTATCGATAACACTCAACTGTCAATAAAAAAACAAGTAATTTTGTGAAGATTAAAACAAAATGAGCATGGAAAAGTCTTTGTTTGAAATAAATGAATTGGCAAAGGGCGTGGTTTCGCAAGTAACTGATGAAAACTCGTGCAAGGCTCTGAAGGCTTTGCTAGTTGTTGCGGAGGAGGAAAGTTTGAAAAGCCACCTCTTCAAAAAGAAACCTTTCCCGCTGCCAATTGTTCTGCGAAGTGACAGCACAACATTATAGAATGGACGAATGTAAGGATCATTTCAGTATGCCCCGTGCATCGTTTGAAGGACTCTTAGCTCATTGCTTATTAAAGCCTTTATTAATTCGCATTTACATTTGCAGTGCTTTCTCTTTGAATGTATTATGAAATTCGACGAACTTGTATGATGTCCCCTTATATGCATTTCGCATCGTGTACATAAGCCAACTGAAACTGCGTCCGTCGATAAAGATTCAGCTTTTTCGAAAAATGTTCCATCAAATAGTACACAGATTTTTTTTGAATTGATTTCATCCATTTGTCTTGTTTAAATCAAATTGTATTTCAACATGTAAATACAACAATAGTTGAAAATGTAAAATTGATTGAAATTTTCAACTAAGTTTAAATCCATCAACTAAAACCGAAAGCTGAAATTACTCAAAGTTGGTTTAAGTCACGTTTAGTAACACTCAAGTTTACAAAAAAAGGTCACTTTTTAACCAGAGAAGAACCGAAACGTTTCTAATGTATTTTCGGGTGCTGAATTCAAATAAATGGTCCGTTTTGCCCCAGTACGTCAGGCTTATGCTAAATTTGCATAAGCGTGTGTTGAACGAGGTTTGTTCACATTTTTGGGTCCTGTAGACTCATTTATTAACCTATTAAAACCACATTTGTTTCTTAGTAATCTTAGATGAACTGCGATCACGAGAAAGCAATCCCAAAGATTAGATTTGATTCCTAAGATACCATAATAATGATTTGACCCTTTACATGGTGGTTATGCAGATCTGCATCATACCGAATTAATACAATTATTTTCCAGTGTGGATTATAAAATTGTCAAACATGAATTTGATGCAGTTCAGCAACATTCCTTTTTTATATTAAAAGTGTTGGTAACCCTAAATTATGTCGATAACTCAACAGCTGATCACTTTTCCCGCCAATTTTGTGAGTGTGGTAAACTCATTTATATGAAATCCATTGGTTTGATTTGCAAAAAAAAAGAATTGTGCCAGTTCAGAATAGTTAAAAAAATATATAAAAAGCTACTTTACGAGAGAAAATTTATTAGCTGAATTTCAGGAATTTTAGAAAGGTTTTTAGGAATCGTTTTCGTAAGGACGATCTAGGATTCGTGGATCTTTGAAATTCATATCAGTTAATCTTTGTGGCCGTACCACTAAAAATATGATGTGAAATATTTTTTAGGTCCACCCATTTTAACTTGGGGTTTAAAGGGTTAAATATGAAAAATGTAAATTTTTAAATTTGACGTTTTCCCCAAGATAAAAAAATTCGTGAAGCTTACTCGCCAATTAAAAAAAGCCACAAAATTATTTACTATGTATACCATTGTGCTCTTAATTTTACAAAATATTTTTTAAGTTTACTAAGGTTTTTCCAAATGTGAAACACTTGATCTGCGTACGGCACACACCTACCTTCATGAAAAAATTTGTGACTTATAGTGAGATCGACGCGTTCACACAGACAGACGGACGGATATATATCGACTCGGCTGCTCATGCTGATCAAGAATATATATACTTTATGCGTTCTGAAATGTTTCCTCTTACACACATTCGCACAACTTCATGATCCCCCTTTTCCCATTTTCGATGGGAACAGGGTATAAAAAGGCGATGAAGAATAGGCCGCGTAAATGAGGGCAGTGATCAAAAAAACGTGCAAGTGCATCACATCAATTTGAATAAAAAATATATATATTCACATTATTATTATTATCTAGATCTACCGACGAATGAAGATTATGGTCAAAGAACAGTCAATTGAATTGCTTGCTTGCAATTGTGAGTCAAAGTTCGCCTTCCACATGTCAAGCAGTATGCTCTCATGATTGTCGCTTCACGGCAGCTTCCGGAATGTATTTACAAATATACAGCAAAGAAAGAAAATTTGGGGCTTACCTTGGCCAGATATAGCTAACGGGCGTAGTAAGTTTTCAGCAAAAGGGAGGTCATAGTCTTTTCTGAATGTCATAAAATCCCTTCCCACTGAGCTAAGACTCTCCCCACCCATGGAAACGCCATTGATGAATCTGCTGCAGATGTCCTATTGGTGCCACTTTTTTTTTGAACTCGGTATGATATTGATATAAAATCTAGCCTTTTAAAGGAATAGGCTAGATCCTTTAGCTTTTGACATTATCATCCGTCGAGGATAATCTGCCGAACGGGCGTTTACCTGTACAAGGAAATACACAGAAAGATTGAGGTCATTTAGATCATCCAGAGAATGGCCTCTAAATTGTGACAGTCGAACTGACAACATTTTTAAAGCAGGAAATGTAAGGTTATGGATATAATGTGTCATGGAAAATTCATTAAAAACCCAAAAGTATTTTCGGATCCGCTTCGATGGTTTAAACCAAAATTTACTAAGGGTAAAGGTTCGAAAATTTCATGTTCCATGTTTTAGGCGAAGGTTTCGGTTCGAGCCTTGGTTCAGCCTGTGCTTGACGAACTATTAATAAAAATCAAGAAAGAAAGTCGGTCAAGCCCGACTATAACATACTCTGTACCAACGAAATTATACGTTCAGCATATATTTTGATGCTGCAGTAGCAGCTGAAAGCAGCGCTGCTACTGCTCTGCAGCATCCAACAGTCACTCAACAACCGTTTATTTGATCTTCACTATTGGCGGATCGATAAGTTATCCTGATGAAATTTGATCGGCCTGCAGACATAAGAAGCAAATGTCCCATACATGTCAAACCTCCATCTCTTACCATCTCTGAGATCTGTACGTTCATACGAACAGACAGACGGTCTGGCTGTTACATACTTTTGCACAAACTCATAATATTCTATGTACCTACGGTACAGAGTATAAAAAGGAATTTTTGGGTCGGAAGTAGTTTGTATGGGAAATGGATATTCAAAATATACTTTTAAGTAAAATTCCATTTCGTAGATTTTGAAGAAAAATATTTCCAATGTAATGCTTTGAAGTTGAGGATCTTCGAAACAGAAGCTATTTTGGGCGGGGATTTTGGAAGTAGTTCTTAATGTCATTCTTGGTTTCTTATTACTATTTCCTGCCCAAATCAAGACTCAGTCGCTTATCAGATAACAGATGAAGTCGCTAAACAGAAGGTAACATTTTCTGATGTCTATTATTTTTGCTGTTCTCAACCGAAATTTAACGTTTGTAACGGGTTTGGGGTCAGCATATATTTTTATAGAGGTTCGATTCAAGGATCGGTTCACAGTAAAACAAAAGTCGAAATCCCGGGCTCGAACCGGTTCGATTCAAAACCGATTTGCAGCCCTGATTAATACCACTTCTAAATTGGAAAAAACATTAAATTTTAAACTTGATTCTTAAAATCATCGTAAAACTGTTAAATACATTTTACATATTATTTTGCATATTGGCATATTTTGGATATTTCCATTACCATTTCCATGGTGTCGAACGGAAGAAAAAGCAAGAAATTTAATAAATGAATACTCGCCAATTTTTGAATTGCAATCGATTTCCAGTATGCTATTAAGCCTATCGATACTTTTGTATCGCTCAGCTGAAAGCTATAAAATATAACATAGCCGCAGCAAACAATTTTCCCGCTTTATCTAATGCGCACCGATTTTGCTTGCAAATTGACAAAGTTTATTTTTCCAGCTGTTATATTTGGTTTTAATTAAGTTTATGTTATATTTACTTGAAAAATTGTAAGTATCTGTTGTAATGAGAAATCGTGGTAGAATCTTGCAGTCGTACTTATCTTTTTACAACAACTGTTTTGAGACTTTTGTGGAGTGCAAAGTTTTTTAGTACGGTTGTATTCGGTTTAATTCTGTTATGATCCGTTGTCTTCTCACAAAGCTGAAATGCTTATTTTTAGCTGCAGCAACCTGCATCTGCTAACAACAGAATACTTTTGAGGCACTATTGTGGCAAACACACTCTTTATTTTGGTATGGCTCGTCGAAAACATCCCTGCACAGAATTTTCGACAGCTGAGAATGTTTTTGCAAATCATTGGTAATTCAAAATGTACTGATGCAAAGCTACCATAAATTGGCAGTCGGTTTAGTATTAGGTATGAGACAAAAATAAAGGATTGCTTGGATGGAACGCTCGTATTTCCTGACAAAAATATTTAAAAAACATACGGTCGCTTTATTTTCGAATGTGACGGATGACCTCGAGCCAGCCAAACCAAACTTTGTATTATTACTGAGTTTTGGTTTAAAAATCATAATTAATCATTATTTGTTGAGTAATAAAAAAAATCAATTATAATCATTAAAGTTTAATTTTTACAATAGAACTTATAATGCTTACGGTCCCTGATATAAATCCAGATTTTCAATTCAATCTATCTTCATTTAACAAGATGCATAAAATTCGGTCTCAAGTCATTACTCTTCAAAATCAATTTGACGAAATCGCATTTAAAGTTTTCAATCCCTTAAATCTAAAGTATCTTTTGCTTCGTTTGTAAGACGAAGCATGTGTATGTTTAGTTGTCTGTGCGTTGGTAAACACCATTTGCAGACATATGTGTCGGTCTAGTAGGAGGGGTACATCGCCTGTGCATCGCAAAGGGTTCCTACGCGTGGGGTTAGATACATCCTGACCCTTGTCAAGTGCCTATTACTATTTATTGTTCAACCATAAACATTGACTTGTTTATCGTCTATCGCTACGCGTGAGTCGTGGACTTATATTTAGATTCTAAACAAGGGGTCAAGTGAAAAGAAAACCTAGTTTACTTTGAATTGTGAGTGCTATTAAAATAAATATTAATATGGGTGTCATAAGCAAAATGTGTCATTATTTGTGAAAAAGAAGAACTTTTATATTAAGCAGTTTCTTTTAATGGTTTTTAAAACTACAATATATTTAATACAAAACATAAAGATTTAAATTCATTAGGAGTGTTTTAGATTTATATACATATGAAAAGAAACTTAATTTTCGCAGTCTTTATTTAGAGATCTTAAACAGAACAAAAAATGAGTTAAGTACTTCAAGTAGTTTCTTTTATTTTTTGGTATACTAGGTTTGGTTTGAAAGCTTTGGTTAAAGTTTTTGTTATTGCTTGTTTTATTTATAGTAGCAGTAACCTGCATAAATTGATTATCAGTGTATGCCTATATAACAAATACTGAATTTGTGTGTTTTCGTTAAACTTTGAATATTTTTACTTGCGACTGTTTTAACTCCGCAAAATTAAACAGCCTGATGTTATTTGACAATTGGTTTAAATCTAAAAAATCTTCAATGGAAAATTCTTTTACAATAAATGGTAACATACAGGTCATACCTGGTAGAATTGTTGATAAAAATGATTCAGTTGTACAAATTGTACCACTTCTTAGCATCCGTTCATTTTCTCTCTCTATTAAGGAGTGCGCGAAGTCACACTCTTTAATCGGATAACTGATTTTATACCCAAGTAGCGCACATTGCAATCATATAATATATTGTTTTTATTGCTGCCCGGCACAATTATCCGAATAAAATATTAGTTCTGTATCATCAGTTAGTCGATCAATTTTTGATATAATAAAGTAAACAAACTAAAACTGACCTTTGGTTGGTTTTTAAATCATATAAAGAAAAGTTAACTTGTAGAAAAAGTTGGAGACATCGCCCTTAGGTAATTGCAAAACTACTTGTATATCGTAGACAGCATGTGCGTTTATATTTTCAGTCTTTCTATTCAAAAGTTTTTTTCATGCAAGTGCTTTTCACTTTTTTTTCATTTTACTATTTTCTGTTTAATCCATGTTATTGTAGGCTTGTGCACTCTTTACATAAATCTTTTTTTTTTAACGAAACACGAGATGTTGAAGTCCTTCAGAAAAGTTCAGTAAAAAGAAAGAAAGGCCCTGTCCCCAATTCCGACTCGGTTGTCGTGTAAACGTTAGTTGTTCTTATTAAAAGCTTATAAAGTTCTATGAAATGCAAGTGCAATGTCTGTGGCTACTAGACCAGGTCGTCTCTTTGTTTGACGAATTGAATCCACGTGGCGTTGAGCTATCGGGGTTACCTTTAAATGCGCTCTCTGGTTGTGTTCGATTGGAAGAGAAGAGAAACAAATTTTGCATTGTTTTTTCGGTCTCGGGCATTCGCCGACCGTTTTGCAGAGACCGCTTGCTAAAAAGGTATTTTTAGTGCAGGGTTCCCCAAGAAGAGAGGATATCTGTCGCTCTCTGTCTCTGTCACACCGATGCACTACTTCGGCAAGCATTCGCTGTGAATTGCCGAAGTGCTCGGGCCCCCGGGGCAGGGCTGGGGAACACTGTTTTAGTGTGAGTCCTTTCAGCTAATATTCCATTTAATTTATAAATTCTTTAGAGTTGTTACACCTCGCTGTGAGACGGATGGGTCGTCATTTAACAACATCTCATCTCCAGTTGTAACATCTCTGTTAGCTTTCGCAGCGTCTCTCTCACGCGGCGGACTAGCATTTAAAATAGAGCAAAGAAAAATTAAATTAAGTCGTAAAATTGAAGTCAATGCGTAAAAATATAATTTAATGCAGACTCGCGAAGTTACCTCGTTGGCTATATTTTCTCTTTGCTTACAGATCATTGCTATTGTAGCATGCAGGTTGTATGCGTATAAGTGGGCTGCTTAAGCTACCGATCTCAACGCTCCCTCATTTTCTCTCGCAGTGGCACTCTCTGCCACAACAGCCGCTCAAAAGGGAGCGCGATAGCAGCATAGAATCGGTTGAGGGAAGACCGAAACCGTTTTTACACCCGTCGTAACGTAAAAAGGGTATACTAAAGTCGTGCAAAAGTATGTAACAGGCAGAACTATATAAGCTATATATATATTCTTGATCAGCATCAGTAGCCATGTTTGTTTGACCGTCTGTCTGTATGAACACTTAGATCTCATAAACTAGAAGACCCAGAGCACTTAAATTGTACATGTGGGCTTCTATTGTCTGCACTCAGATCAAGTTTATTTAAAATTTTGGCCGCGCTCCGTCCCTCCGCCGCAATAAAAAATGTTGAATATCTTCTACAAATAAGATATCGAGCTCAAATTTCAATATTCAAATTAATGTTAATGCTCTGTAGATTAAAATAGGGAGAGGTTACCAAACACTAATTCCCCTGAGTAACGGGTATATCGAAGTCGGGCAGGCCCGACTTTAACTTTCGCTTTGGTTTTTTTTTATTTTTACATTATATTCCCATTAAAAATGGGAAAAGGGGGATCATGAAGTTGTGCGAATGTATGTAACAGGGAGAAGGAAACATTTTCGGCCCCATAATGTATAAGTATAAGCGAAACAATTGAGCTGATAGGGGCACCCTAAATAATGTTGTCTACTTTCAGGATGACCCTTTAATAGCTTTTACAAAAACCGGTTACATTCAAATTCAAAATCAAATGAACATGGTATTTTGTAGTCGGGACACTCGTTTGTTTTGGTTTTGGTCGTGAGGGAGCAGACAGAAAATATCATCTCTGAGATCTGTGCATTCATGCATGGCCATATTTACTCGGCTGCTGATGCTGATCAAGAACATATATACTTTATGGAGTCGGAGAAGCTTCCTTCTGGCTATTACACACTTTTGTACAAACTTAATATACCTCTGGTACAGAGTATAATAATGATTAACTCAACCGAGAACATGCTATTTTACATTTTGAATCAATTGCATTAAAATCAACCTGCAGATTTCTAAACATGTTCAAAGCGTTTTTCCATTTATGAGAACTTCGACATATTAATTTATTTTCGTGCGCACTGGAAATCAGCCTTTAGCAGTACAAATTTTCATCGCAATAGTGTCTCATTTTTATTTATTAAGATTAATAAAGAGTAGAAACGGGTCAAATTAATTTTAATAACGGCACATTGTCTCATAATGAGAAAGCGGACTACTTCTACGATTCACACTAGAGGTGAAGACCCACAGTGAACATATTTGAATCGACATCGACTCCATTTTTGCTGCTTTGCTCATTTAGTTGTATTTAATCGGAAATGGATAAAATTCTTGAATATATGTATTATATGGAAATACTATATTATACAGTAGGAAGCTTTTTCAACTTACTAATTAAATTAATTAATTTGAAGGACTTTTTCACTAAAAACGAACAAAACTTTCTCTCTGAGACTCATTTTTTCGACTCTACTTTTCTATGACAGCTATTCCATATAGACGTCCGACATCGACCAAACTTAGTGGAATCATGGGAAAACATAGCAAACTAAGATTTACAAAGTTTGGAGACGTTTTATTTAAAAACAAAAATTTGTTTTCTCACTAAAACTGATTTTTCGACCGATAAATGTGCAGCGTACTTTCAAAGTGACGGAGGAAATCGCATAAATCGACTTAGCTCGTTATGCTGATAAAGAATACATATACTTTATTTGGTCGGAAATGCTTCCTTCTATGCGTTACAAACATCTGGACAATTTCAATATACCCTCTGCAGGGGTATAAAAAGTATATACTAAAGTATGCAAATGTATTTAACAGGCAGAAGGAAGCATCTCCGACCCCTTAAGTTAAGTTAACAAATAGTTGACGCCAATTTGTTCGCAACAATCACTTAACTCAACAGCTGACTTTTATAATCGATATCAATTTCAGGGTTGCCAAACAATCGAAAATATTATTCAATTCTTTGTATATAGACTATGTAATTTAAGAGTGTATTATTAAAAATGAGTTTTGTTTTCATGAAATTTTGGACTTTATGCCAAAATATCGGCCATTGGGCCCAATGTGCATTGGTTCACTAAGTAAGCGCGGACCCTCCAACGCCCACACCTATTTCAAGATCAACTTTTCGTAAAAAGTGTTTATGCGCATTATATTTTTAGATTTGCGGATCAGCTAGTTCACGAATAGTAGATCAGAAGCAACCAGTAACCAGAAGTAAAGTAAGTATTGTTAAAAAAAAAAGGCAAAGAGCGTCACCCAAATTATCTTTATTGACAAAGTAACGGAACAAGTCTGAACAATCTCTGACTCAATTCTCAAAAAAGCTCGTTCTTCAAATGAAAAATTAAAATTCTTTAGAACCACTGGCCCTTGGAAACGAGACTGGGAGCTTATTGAACCAGTTTGTACAGAGTACAAAAGCATAATTTGTCGAATAGATAATTAGACGATTATTTTGCTATATATGTAAATATTTGGCTTGAATAGCACCGAGGGCCATAGTTAAGCTTTTCCATTCTCATGGCGTGTGGACTTTTGGGACCTGCAGTTTATCGCCTTATCTAAAAAGTTCACCTTATACTGCAGTCAGTATATTAGTCATTTCGCTGCGAAGTATTATACAAAAATTAAAAGAAGAAGACGCAAAATAAGTTAAAAAGTAACTTAACGGTTAACATCATTGTTTAAAAAACTGCAAAATATTTCACTTCGCTTGCTTTTCATTCTGCTGCAGCTTCTGAGAAAATCAGAAAGTCGCCTTCCGACTGAACGCAAAAAGCGTCTAGCGATACCGCAAAGCAGCAGCAGCAGTCGACGGTTGAAGAATTTTATTTCTTGCGCTGGCGCAGACTTACAGCAGCGGCGCAATTCGCTGCTGTGGCTATCGATCAGACGCTCAAGTCGGCGGCTGCTGCTGTCGGTAAGAAATGCCAGTCGGCGGCTGCGCCAACGCGACAAAAGTTGCTTGCGACTGTTATTCCCTTTTGCGTTTTGTGTGTGTTTAGAATCTAAACATAAGTCCACGATCCCACGACTCACACGGAGCGATAGATGCATTAATATACATAAAGAAGTCAATGCTTATGGTTAAGCAATAAATATTAATAGGCATTTGACAAGGGTATCTAACCCCACGCACAGGGACCCGTTAAGATGCACAGGCGATGCACCCCTCCCACTAGACCGACACATATGTGTGCACATGATAATTACCAACGCACAAGCACATAAACATACACATGTCTCGTCTTAAAAACGAAGCAATAGATAAGTTAGATTTGAGGCATGAATTTTATGTATAAAAGAAGGATCGCTCGCAAGAGCGACTCAGTACAAATATTGCCTTACAAGCGTGCTCAATTAAACAAATAAATTACGGTGCCAACAACAATGTTATGCCATGAGAGTGAAAGAGAGCGAGTTCGAGTCTGAGCGCGAACGGCACACATACAAACAAGTGTAGTGAGTGTGTGCGTAGAACCAAATAACAACAGTGGCGACCAACTTCAGTCGAGAAGACGCTGCGCCGACTTGCGCTCGAAGAATCGCATTTCTAACCGACAGCAGCGGCCGCGTCTTGAACTGCAGATCAAAATTAGCGGGAGCCGCTTCCGAGCGACTGCGAAGCTTTCCGAAATTAGAATCACGTGAAATGGCAAATTCATGAAATATCGACTGATACTGCAGCATCGCTTTTCAAAAATTGAATCAGTCGAAGCAGTGAAAAGTTAAAATTTTGAGACTATTGCTGCTTCGACTGCAACAATTTAAACACTGGTTAACATCACATATGTATAAAGAGTCTAAGTTTATAGACAACATTTGATATTGCGCTGCCCTTGGACTTTCAAACCATCAGCGATAAAGTGAAATTAAATAACAAGAAAGAAAATCGCTCAAGCCAGACCATAACATACTCTGTACCAACGAAATTAAACGCCTAGCATAAATTTTGATGAGTAGCAGCCGAAAGCAGCGCTGCTACTGCGCTGCATAGGGAAGCAGTTTTTTGATTATAACTTAATAACCGATCCTTAACAATCCTTTGGCGGATCGACAAATAATCCTGATTACCAATATGATAAAATGTCTAGTAGGAACGAACCATCTATCTTTAGAACTGTGGGATATATGACGTTTTTTTTTTTTTTTAGCAAATTGCGGGAGCGGGAAGGGACGAGATCTGCAAGTATGAGAAGTTTTTGTTCCACATACGTCAAACCTCTAGCTCTTACCATCTCTGAGATCTGTGTTTTCTTACGGACAGAGAGACGGACATGGCTATATCGACTTGGCTGTTGATGCTGATCAAGAATATATATTCTTTATGGGGTCTTCCGCACTCGTGTCAGTTTTAACTTAATTAATTTTACCTTTTTTGCTATCAGTTAAATTCTAGTTGCATTACAGCTAGGTGTAGGACAGTTTCTTCCATATACTAGTTGTCAGCTTCTCTGCAGGATTAACAAGGTAGCCGCACTTCCTCTCTCACAGATGCTTTTAAGTGCACAAAAGAGAACGAGAGAGTAATGCATTTTAAAACTCGCTCGAAGCAGAACAAAATAAATTCGTCCGGAGCATTAATCAAAAGGGGGCAAACGAGGAAATGCGGTTACAATTATATTCAAAATCAACACAGAACTATCGAAAAACATGTATTAACTATTAATTTACATACCTTGACCTACTTTTTCCATATTTACGCTATAAGTTTGTATCTGTAATAGAGTTACCATGAAAGTTGCAAGTTGATTAATATTTTTCGCTCTTTTTGACAATTCATAGCACTTAGTGGTACTCAGTTGACTTTGAATGCGTTCAAAAAATTAAGGGTACTCCGTAAAAATACTCTCAAATTATTTTTTATTTTTATCTTGTTATTAAGGAATCAAAAAATTTAAACCGTTTTAAAATATCTAACACAAAAACCACCCCGTCCCCCTTTTATCCCCAAAAAACCTAGACCTCCTCTAGAAATCCTAGACTTAAATAGCCGTCAGATCCACAATTCAAGTTAGAGCCTCGTGGTTTAGTATACATCAAGCTAGGCCCTATATCTATCTATTCTGAAAAGTACAATCAGATCGGACAAAAAACACCGGAGTTATAAGCGAAATAGTTGAGCTGATAAGAGCACCATAAGAGCAACCGTTCATCTGGTCTTCGTCATTCCTTTGGCTGATCGATATGTTGTCCAATTACTAAATATGTCCTGCATGAACGAACCATCTATCTTTAAAACTGTAGGAGATATGAGGTTTTTTTCCGAATTGCGGGTGCGGCAGGGGGCGTGGCCGAAATTGAAAATAAACTTGATCTGCCTGCAGACATAAGAAGCATATGTCCCATACATGTCAAACCTCTATCTCTTACCATCTCGGCTGTTGATGCTGATCAAGAATATATATATACCTTATGGGGTCGGAGATACTTCTTTCTGGCTGTTACATACTTTTGCACAAACTTATAATACTCTATGTACCTACGGTACAGAATATAAAAAGTCACACAGGTGATGATTCAAGATCCGTACAGCCCACTACTGAAATTTATTAAGATAATGTTAATCTTGGTGCAGAAGCAAATATATTTTCTTATTAAGTATTTGATAAGAGTTATTTAAAACTGCCGCCACACAAAACACGGCATACTTTTAGGGGCACATATGTTAAATTTCACACTAATATAATATGTAGGCAGACATAAAAAAAATACTAAATAGTCGACGTGTACCCAAAAATACGCGAATAACTTCGTCATACTTCAACGGAGAATTAAATGGGCTATCTTAATAAAATTTTAAAAAAAAATCACATAAAATAAAATAGTTAAACCTTAAGGCCTTAACTGCCAAAATGGAAATTTTCGATTAAACATTGCAAATGCCAGATCTGTAACCCGCATTTCTCAGCCCTCGAGGTAAATCTATCAGGGCTGCAAACTGGTTTGGAGTCGTACCGCTCCGGAGTCAAAGACTGGGATATTTGGGAAGTCGTAGCCGAACCCGATCCGGAGCAAGCGAATTTTTACCTGCCGAGCCCAAACCCGTATCAAAACATAATTATTTTTAAAAGGGTATGGTTCAAAAAAACACACATCTTGAATTTTGTTTGTTTTTTTTTTACATTTTTCTTTTTTTTCTTTGAATGAAGTTGCGAACTCCCACAATCTTAAATCTACTTCGAATTAAAAGTTTTAACAAATCAGTGCTTGACTGAGTCACTCGTTGGAATTTGACTTTAAAAGGGTGCTAGGTGTTACTAATTTTGAATGAAGTTTTTATTAAAAAGTCGGCAAACATTAAAGATTTACATTCCTCGGAGTGCGATTGGATTATAATTTTGTGTAAGTGGTTGCATCCAATTTACAAAACCTCTCTAAAATTTCAAGAAAATCAACTCCTTTCCAGCAATTTCCACTCACCTTGGTACACTTCTCGCACAGAAGCTCTGAAGTCTTCTGCAAAATACTGTAATATTATATTTAAGTGTTTTGAATAACATTCTTACAATTTAAGTTCAGTCCCAATTCTAACATCTGTTCTTTGGATCCAAAAGACCAAATAGTTTCAACCCTAGAACAAAAACTGCTTGCAAAGAAACACATTGCTGAATTGTATAGTTGTCAAAAGGAATTAATGGGCGAAAGCATAAATAATTCTTTACCATGTTTATCTGCTCACATAGATGAAATGAAATCTTTAGCTTAGGAGCTAGAAAATAATAAAAGAGTCACAAATATAAAATCGGTAAACGATTTCATTGCTCCTTTTAACTGAGCGTAAAGATTGTCTCAAAGTACCTTATATTTTAATGTATTGGGAAAACTATCATTGTAAAGAACTTAAAAATGTAGAATTTGTTGTATTAGCTGTTCCTGCAGCACAAGTTCTGTCGAGCTCTCTACTCTTAAGTTTGTTTTATATAGCCAAAGAGCCAGTATTGATGAAATGATTAACTAAATTTTAATCTAAATACAATATTAACTTAAGAACATCAAAACTCTAAACATCTTCGAATAAAATGTTTTGTTTTCGTTTAACTTACATAAATGTTTTCCACATCAGAGAAGAAATGTCTGGACCCCGGTTCGAACCTGGTTCGGGTTTAGCGACCTTCCGAACCCGCTCGTTCAACCCGAACCCAACATTTTTCGCGGGTTCGAGCCCCGGAGTAAACCCCACCGGATTTTGTATATGTTCTCAGCCCTGGTTGAAATAGCTCGGCGCGGGCGAAATTGGTATACCAGTTTGTATACTTGCTGCACTTTTTATACCCTGTTCCCATTAAAAATAGGGGATGTTGTGCCAATGTATGTTACAGGGAGAAGGAAACTTTCCGATCCCATAAAGTATATATATTCTTGATCAGCATGAGCAGCCGAGTCGATATAGCCATGTCCGTCTGTCTGTATGAACGTGTCGATCTCAGAGACTATAAGAGATAGAGCCACACATTTTTGCATGAAGGTAGGTGTGTGCTGTACGCAGATCAAGCTTGTTTCAGACTTGGGCACTCGACTGCAGCGCCGTTACTTGTTTCTAGCTAATTTGAAGGACATTTTCACTAAAAACAAAATAGATTTTTCTCGCTAAGACTACTGTTGTGACTCCATATTTCTATGACAGCTATACTATATAGATGTCCGATTTAAACCAAACTTGGCAGAATCATGGAGAAGCATAGAAAACTAGTAAATACAATGTTTGGAGAAGTTTTCATTGAAAACATAAAAGCTTTTCTCACTAGACCATAGAAGTGACTAGAAGTGATATAATATTTCAACTAAAACTATTTGACATTATCGGTAAGCTCAAATGGACCCTGACAAGTTACTGTTAATACATTCATACTATACACTGATAAATGCGGTCAAAAAATGGCTGTAGTAAATAAATCAAGATAAAAATAAATCTTTATAAGTATTAGGTCGGGAGGTAGTTCCGGCTGACCCCAGATGGGGTCACACCTATACCTTAAGGTCCTTAATGTGATCGTGTGATTATGTGGGTACGTTTGACTTAAAAATGAGGATCTTTGACGTTTTAGCGAATGCCAATTATTGTTGTGTGGCCTATTGGCCGCTTCTTCCAAAGAAGTGAACCGTTGAGTGTGTAGAAGTTTTTATATTATCGTGGCAATTGCTGGGCAGCTGCAAATGAGGTGTTCCAGAGTTTCTGCGACTCCAGGTTCCATGCATTTCCTGCAGGTGTCCTCTGTCGTTATGCCTAGCTTTATCGTATGAGCGGCTGCAAGGCAGTGTCCCGTTAGTATGCCAATGAGCAGACTACAGTCTCTTCTCTGAAGCTGTAGTAGATAGTGCGAGAGTTTTAAGTCTTTTGTCTTGCACATAATTTTAGAGATTCTGCATCCGGTTGTGTTTATCCACCTTTGCTTCTTTCTTTGCTATTTCTTCCATCTTAACGTCTGTATAGAGATATGTAGGTATGTTTAGTGTTTCTTCTTGGCCTAGTACCGCTTGGCTGTCCACCTAGATCAGGCATGCCCAAAAACTGCAAAGAGAAGAGCACTTACCAATACTCACAAAGAAAAGCACCAATACCAAAAACGGAACAATTTTTTTTTGTTGTTAGTCAGTTTTGCTTGCGAGCGCAAACACCAATCAAAGAAGAGAGCAAACCCGTTTTTTATTCTACGCTATGCATACACACAAAATCGTGTGCATGTGTGAGGTATATACATGTACGATTATTGCTTTCCTATACTCGGTGCATTTACAAAAACAAAATGTTCCCAAAGAGCATACGGCTGGGCATCGCTGACCTAGATATTTATTTGGTTGTTTGGAGCTTGAGTTTTTGCCATTTCCGTGGTTTTCCTTTTAGCAGCTTGAAAGTATTTTTTTTATTGATTTGTTTTTTGTGTCTCAGCCCAGCGCTGCAAGTGCAATAAATAGACTTATAAATAAAGCGCTGGTCACATAGGGTTGGAAGTCTGTATTTTGATATTTGATCTAAACTAACTTATACTATTACAGTAGATATAGATCTCTATATAAGATGAATAAACAAAAAACAAAGGAAATCAAAAGAAACTTAACTTTTCTTACAATACGATGATTGACTTAAGATATTTTTACTTTGATTAACTTATGTGTGTATTTTATCTTATATAATTTTAATCAAATAGCTATTTAAGATTTAGACCCTGTTCTGTATTTTGAAAGTGTTTTAAGTTGATCATGAAACTGCGGGGTGCTTTTAATGATTTTGAGATTATGTGGAAGGTCATTCTACAGGCAAATTGCTTTAATAACAATTCTAACATTCTAATTCTCGAACATATATAATTCAGTGTTCTTTGTGAGAAAGCAGGTGTTCATTTTTTAATAATAATAATACTGTGTAATAATAAGTTTGTGAAGAAATGGCAGAGTGAAGAGTCCAGAGAGGTATCCACGACTTAAGGCTAACGTTAAAAATATTGTGGGATAAATGAGATATGCGGTCCATACGTCCGACATTAAAAACATATCGGGCAATTGAATTTAGGGCGACAGTTAACTTGTGCATATCTCGTGAGTCACTATAGCCACAAACTTCAACACCATAAAAAAGCTAGGGTAAGCTTTTGCAATGAGCACTCTAACATTCGCGGGTAAAAACATTTCTGTGGCTGAGAGTTGCCGCAGCAGCCCGTAAGTGTACATGTGTACTTCACAGTTTGGTAAATCGTTGACATATACAGAAAACAATAATGGTCCTGAGACAGATCCCTGCGGTACCCCACGTAATAAAGAATTAAAACCGGACATACTCGATCCAGAGACAAATGCCTACCAGTAAGATACAAATTAAGAAAATTCACTGCAGTGTTAGAGAAATTATAAAGAAACTTAAGTTTCGAGCAGAGAATATCATGGTTGACTGTATCGAACGCTTTACTATGATCCAGAAGCGCCAGGAAAGTAACACAGCCGGAATCTGTCTGTTGACGTACAATGTTTGTTATTGCTGTCTCACAACTTCGGTTTTTTCCAATCCCTCATTGGTTATTGCTCAAAAGCGAATTAGAATTGAGAAAAGTTTGCATTTGCACAGCCATAAGGTTCTCAAGGACTTTAGCCAGAAATGTCAGACATTGGTCTATCCCTTCAGTTCGAGTCAGACCTGAATCATCGCGAATCAGCCCTGAAATGGAAGGGCTGGTACTGAATTCATGGCAATTCATATGAGTTTCAGCTATGAATTTAACACAGGCATGTCCTACTACGTCATGACCTCTGCCGATTTAAGGCAAGATTTCAGAGCTGAACTTATGGGTGAGTTTCATGGAAAGTATTGAAACATGCCTGAATTCAGGCATGAAATTTGGTTATTCTTACTGCTCAGGTCTGAATTAGCCCTGAAAAAATCAGTACTGAGTCGTAGAATTGCAGGAAATTCATTATTTGGCTTTTGGACAGGATAATTATCTTTGCTCTTTTCCATAAACAAGGAAATGTGGAAGTAGTAATTCTTGTATTTCTAACATGGGTAATATGGTCTAAGAGATATAGCAGTATTATTTTAATAAATTTGGGACTAAGATTATCAAGACCTTCCCTTCCTTAGATTTAATCTGTAGGATACATTTTAAGATATCACAGGTACCAACACACAGTGGGGGTTGGGCATTCAGATACTTGTTACGGGTAGTCTCAGGTACATTAAGTTCCACAAACTTGTGATTAAGCGCGTTAACATCTAAGTCAGTAATAGCCTGGCGTCTTTATTTACCTATCCCTAAATCATTTATTTCCCTCCAATGCCTTCTAGTCGTTATGCCGTTGGTAAACTTGGGTGTATAAAAGTTACGTTTTGCAGATTTAATAATTTTTGTAACAGTAACCCGCATCATCTTATAGTGAAAGTGCACAACGCTCGTTTTGTACCGCTTCCACCTGTGATAGATAAGCCACATTGCGTAAATTAATTTGTTTTTCTATATCCGCATTAAACCAAGCAAACCAAAGCTGGTATTGACAACTGGTCATACAATAAGTTATTAGAAACATCACTCACAAGAAATACGTCAAGAAGAGTATCACAGGTTTTGGAAAAATGAGTGGGTTGCGTTGTGTTTGGAGATAATCCAATAGTATCAAAGTTTTCTACCAAATAAGATTCTTTCATAAGGTTACTATTAAGGTCCCCTGCTATAATTATATCCGTGTATGTTAGAGATATGTTCGTAATAATATCCTTAAGTTGTAAGTAGCCAATTGCGCTATGTGGCCGATATATGCATCCTATCAGTAAAAATTAAAAAAAAAAAAGTTATTCAATCTCATTATCATGCGAGTTTTTGCATATTACCTTAGCATTTAGTAGTTTAGTTACATAAATGGCAACCACGCCCGCATGACCTACACGATCCGATCGGAACACAGTAAAACCATCACACGATATAGACAAATCACTTATATCACCATGTTTCCGATACACAAATCACATCAACATTAGACTCTACAAAGACAAATCTGAACTCATAAATTTTACTTGTGAGGCTTGGAGCATTGATATGGACAACTTTAAGGCTCAGGACTCCAATCATTGAACTCGCTGTGGAACTACTCAGATCATTTACATTTTGGATTGCGAAAAATTGATTTTATTAAAATCACCCACTTATCAGACACAATTTTAAAGTATGTCTTAATATTAATAACATAAATTAAACACATATAGGAACCTACACTAAGCTTTGAACAAGTAGATAGAAAAACATTAAGAGAAAAATTAGGAACGAAAGTCATAGGAATTGCAGTTCAACTCCCCGGATTCAGATGGTTCAACAGTAGGAGAAGAGAGGTTTGAAGAGCCAAGAGCAAAGAAAATTAGCTTTTTTTCTAGCTCTGCCCAGTATACGGCGGCTCCGACTCCTAGGTCCATCCCCCAAGTGCTAATCAGCATCTTCTGGGATGCATAAAGTGCATAGGTCGCCTTCTTCACTATTTCTTGGGTGCTTTCGGTTATCTTGGGTGCTTTCCTGTGGAATTTCGTTAATAGTTCGTTAACCACAACATTTCATAAATGGGGTGACAGCCTTGAAGCGTCTTGAAGCCTTGAAGCGTGCCACCGTGTGCCTCCTTCATCATGGTTGTGGTATCCCACTCGGCTTGTACTTTTCTGCAGCTGAGCAGGTTGTATATCCACGAGTCCAAAGCCTTATGTATTGACATAGCTCTTAGGCTGCGCATTATCGCCCCCGTGGAGACGTTGTTGAATGCACCAGATATATTGAGCAATGCTCACAAGGCATACTCTTTATGGTACGATGGTGGCTACTAGGGAGTGTAGCGCTGTTTCCAACGATCGTGTATGCGTGTTGGTTGTTCTCCAAGGTCAGGTTCATGACTTTTCCTTTGTGGAGGTCAAGTAATTTTTCCATTGGTTTAAGCAGGAATGAAGTAAGGATAATGGGCCTGTAGTCTTTTGGCTGCACGTGACTGCATTTCCCCGCTTTGGGTAGGAACACAACACGTGCTGTCCTCTACATAGCCCCACCCAGGCAGGCTTCGAAAATAGACTGTAGCCATGGTACGACTAAACCTTTGGTCGTTTTTAGCATAGCGGGAATTATGCCATCCAACCCGGGGAATTTGTAGATCGCGAACGAGTCGATCGCCCATCGGGGTTTTCCTGGAGAGACTAAGTTGGTTGGGATGTTAGTTTGTTGAGTGTTAAAGTCTTAAAGCGTATCTGGCTCGTGGTTCTTTGTCGTGTTTGTGGTATTGGCAGAAGCTGTACAACTGTCCTGGCCTGCTCCAACCACGATAGAGGTATGAGGATAGCTGGATTAACTGGACACTGCATTTCCTGGGTGCAAGGCGAGCAAGAGACACTAGGTATTACCCTTTTTAAACCGAGGTACATACAGTGTCTATTGCCCGCCGAGGATTGGTCCTTTGAAACTGTATATTACTCATATTTCATAAAGAGACAAATAGTTTGAGTGAATATCGTTGATGATCATAAAACTGACTTACATTGCTAAAAATTCAAATAATCTTATTCCTTAAAGGCCCAATTGCTCATCTTCGAAAAACTTTATACTCTGTTATTTGTTCTATTGTGTTACCTGTCAAATTTAGAAGATGAAAGGAATGCCCTTACAATTTATTCCCGACAAAGGTATATCCTGAAAATTATGAAAAATTGATGCCATGAACAGCTCTCTCTCCCTCTCTAATGGCTATATCAACTCAGCTCGTCATTTTGATCAGGAATTTATGGACTTAATTTAGTCTAAAAACTTGAAATTGTACATACACTGCATGTTAGGTTAGGTTAAAAAGGCTGCTCGGCGGAGGTCGAGTTGACCCATAAGCCTTTTAGCCCATTGTTATGCCTTACACTGCATGTTAGCAAGCGTGTATTTAGCAAAAAGTTGGGAGGAACAGGCTTGAATCTAGTGAATGTTATTTAATTTTTATTTTGGTAGTATCTCAGCGCTACAAATATAAACATAACTACGTTTTGCAGTTTTAAGCCGGCTCGAGGTCATGTTATGCTTTCGCACAACTTTAAACAGAGACTCAACACCACAAACGAGGCTGGTAGATCGTACAACTGTTTCAAAAGGAACCACCCTCTATCATCATCTATCAATTCCTATCAACTGAACGTTTCTCAACAGTCTCTCCATGCTAGCGGTGGGAATCCCAAAACAGAATGCGCGCAAAGACATCGAGAGACAGCGTGCAACAGACAGTCGCCTTTGTGTGTGTGCGTCCCCATGGACTTGCCATTTTTGGTGTAAGAGATACTCCCCATGCTGCTTATAACGGTGACCAAAAAGTATGTTTTAGATACTCTCCACGCTCTTACACTCCTGCCATAAAGATTAATTACATTTTTCGGGATTAGCTAAATTTTTTTTTGGAATTTGGCCGAAAAAATTGCAACAAAATTGGATAAAATATATGAATCTGCGGGCGAAATATGCTAAGTAGATTTAATAAAAATTCTATATCCGTTCTGGCTTATACAGGACGGTTCAATTTTGGGAATATGAAATAAACTAATTGCAAAATTTTCTTTATACGCTAATTTGAACCCGTTAGTTTTTGCTGATGTTGCTCGCTCTTATCTAAGGCTGCAATTTTTCGTGTTCTGTCGCATAAGAATCATAAATCGAGAAACTTTTGCTCGGTGTGAATTCCATAGTTTTTTTGTAAGGCAAAATTATTGGAATACTGATTTTCCGCTATATCTTGAAAACAAGAGCTGATGCAGCTAACCCGAGAACAGTTTTGTTATCAGTGGCATCGAGAAGGGTGTACATTTTTCATCCACAAAAAGCATCAACTATATATAGCCCTGCCCGTCTGTCTGTCCGTCCGTAAGAATACCTAAATCTCGGAGACTAGAAGAGCTAGAGCAGCTAAATGTTGTATGGAGACTCATATTGTCCGTACGCAGAACAACATTTTTTTTTAAATTTTTGACCTTCCCACACTTACCTGGAAAAATGTTGAATAACTTTTAAAGATATCAAGCTCATATTTGCAGTGCCGTGTAGTGAATGTGTACACACGCCGAAAAGTTTTGTAAAGATCGGATAACAAATGGCAGTAACAGTAACAGGTATATCGAAGTCTGGCAGGACCGACTTTAACTTACGATCTCCTTTTACTTTGACATTGAATTATTTTTAAAATATTGATTGTAATTGCAGAGTGTGTGACCGATTTTAAGCTCTAATTACACAAGCTTACAAAAAAATCACTTTTTAACCAGAGAATGCGAAATTTTGCATAAACGTGTGTTGCACGAGGTTTGTTCACATTTTTGGGTCTTGTAGCCACATTAATTAACCTATTCAAACCACATTTGTTTCTTAGTAAACTTAGATAAACAAAGATCACGAAAAATCTTAAAATTGAGTTCACCAGCACACACCAATCATCTAACATAAATCAACAATAAAAAAAATGTGATTGGCTGCTGGTGAACGGTTTTTGATAGAATTTTCAGGCAAAAAAATTATCAATATTTTTTACTGGCGGTAGTTTTGAATTTTGACTGAAAATATAAAAATATAATAAAATTTAAATAAAATTAAGTGCTATTCATTAAATTGGTAATTGACTGTCATCAATAACGCCGTTAATAAAAAGCACGGCGTCAAAGTTAATTAGCGGCTTGGAAGTTTTATGATTTTGACAGCTGATTGAAATGGAGAACAAGTGTAAGGAAATATTATGATAAAATTGAAAACATTTCAAATATTAATAGTTACTTTTCTCAGCAATTGATAAAAAGTCGACAGCCGCATCAACCTAATTGCTGTTGGCGCTTTACGCTGAGAGGAAGGAAGATTTCCAAAAAAAAAATTTATTTGGCGGCAAATTATTGCTGGAATGGAAGCGAGTGGAGTGACTGGCCTGACCGAGCAACAAATAGATCGAAAGATTCACTTACGACAATATAAAAAAAAGAACAGGAGCATTTCGCCGATATGGAGGCCCTCTTCGGGGGCGACTTGGCTGTCTCTAGCTTTCCCACATTGGCCACCCTTGCAAACGAAGAGGAGAACGCATTGCAAATGCTCTTCTTTGAGGAGTTTCAGGCGGCCAGGTTGCTGGAATTAACTGGGGGGCCTTCCTGCAGCTCCATGATTGCCTCGGAGGAAAGCTCTCTCCCAACTGATTTAGGTGAGATGCAGAGCACGAGGCAGGTGCACAGAGAGATCTGTACCACCAAAAAAAAAAAAACCGGCCATTGACGCCGACTGTGCCCACATCCAGATATTTAAGACGGCGAAATTTTCTTTTTAATAGACCAAACGCTTGTTCGATTACTGCTATTATGGCGGAGAATTTGTTGTTGTATCTGATTTGAGAAACACTTAAATGCCCATTGTCCCTATATGGCGTAAGTAAATAAATACTTAAAGGATAGGCTGAGTCCTCAATTAAATGTCTTTCGTTCAAAAGAAATGGCTCGGCTTCGTCAGAAAGTTTTGCAAATAAGGGGCTTGTCTTGAATACACAAGCGTCGTGCATCTTACCTGGCTGACCCACAAATACGTCAACGAATCGAGCTAAGCAGCCGCATACACCTTGCAAAATGATTGAGTGCACTTACTTTCGGTTATAAAATTCGAGCGCATTGCCGACTGGTAGTTTAATTGGAATATGAAAGCCGTCAATAGCACCAATATCTCCTGGTATCCCTCTAGATTTTTCCTCAAAAACTGCAGCTGTATTCAGCTGCTGCAAATTAGTTGCCCATTTGATGTATGTGGTCGCAAGACCCGCCAGAATGTACACAATAAACTCGAATATCCGATGACCAGAGCTCTTAGGTATGTTGAAACGGTCTCCTAATGATAGGAAGGACTCCTGTTTTACCAACATCCAAATTACAAAAAGCAGTTTTTTTTTTCCAAAGTTACGTTGGCAATTGCCTTATCCATGGCCACTGCCTTGGTAGCGACTACTCAAATAAGAGAGTGCAAATGTAAATTCGAATTAATAAAGGTTTTGATAAGCAATGAGCTAAGAGTACCTTAAACGATGCACGGGACATCCTGAAATGATCCTTGAATTAGTCCATTCTATAATGTTGTACTGTCAACTGCGGGGCAACTTCTTTTTGAAGAGGCGGCTTTCTAAACTTTCCTCCTCTGCAACAACTAGCAAAGCCTTCAGAGCCTTGCACGAATTTACGTGAGCTACTTGAGAAGCCCTCTGCCAATTCATTTATTAAAAACAAAGACGTTTCCATGTTCATTTTGTTTTAATCTTCACAAAATTACATGTTTGATTATTGTTGACAGCTGTGTGTTATCGATAAGAATCACAATCAAGTCAATCTAACAAACTATTTCTTTGATGGATTGACATCTAACACAATCACGAAAATTATCAAACATGATTGCACATCACGCCCGTTCACCAGCACAATCTTACAAAAATAATCGATTTTTGGTCATCGATTTATGCTGGTGAACGCGCTCATTGATTCCTAAGATACCATAATTAGATTATAAAATGAAATAAGTCGAAAATCTTTATAGTTGTTGGACCATAACTTCCAAAAGGGCGATGAATGTGCTAGCGTTAGACTGCAGAGATTGCGCAAAAAAAAAGAACCGATTTCGCTGCTTAACATGAATTTTTTTTCTAATTGCAATGATATAGCAATATTTTCTTTTCGGATATAGATATTCCTGTTGGCCGATGTGTTTTTTATCCTATCGATTCTTAACTTTTTTCGCAGATGAGTGCTAAGACAACCGTGACTGCTGCTCAAAGCTTTAAATCCAATCGAATGTGGCTTAATGACGACGAAGTGTCATTTGAAGAAAATTTGCGACTTATGCGTTGTTTACAAGGTGGTGAGTAAGAAGCTTTAAACTTCGTAGTTTGTTACTCGCCATACTCCTTAATTAATCTTAATTCTTTGTTTACTTTTCTGCTGCAGTTCATCGTCTGGCGAATGCAAATGCTGCCTTGAAAGTACCTACGGCGTGGAAAGTGCATATTGCATCTCGCAACAATTTTCCGACAGCTGCTGGACTGGCATCAAGTGCCGCAGGCTATGCTTGTCTTGTTTACGCATTGGCCCAACTGTACGGAATACCCCTAACTAAAGAATTAACTACAGTGGCACGACAAGGTAGTGGTTCGGCATGCCGCAGCTTGTATGGTGGTTTCGTGCATTGGCGCCGTGGTGCATCAGATGACGGAAGTGATTCAATATCTGAGCCTGTAGCATCTCCTAGCCATTGGCCCAATATGCATGTGCTTATTTTAGTCGTAAATGATGCACGGAAAAAGACTCCCTCCACTACGGGTATGCAACGCTCAGTCACCACGTCTTTGTTGATTCATCACCGTGCCGGGAACGTAGTTCCGCAAAGGATTGACGAGCTGAAGAAAGCAATTCAGGCTCGTGACTTCAGTAGATTCGCTGAAATTACTATGAGAGACTCGAATCAGTTTCATGCCATCGCTTTAGACACTTATCCGCCTTGCGTTTACATGAATGATGTATCGCACGCGATAGTTGATTTTGTCCACTCCTACAACAAAGCTGCGGGTAGCTTGCAAGCAGCCTACACGTTTGATGCAGGCCCCAACGCCTGCCTTTATGCACTGGAGGAACATATTCCTCAACTCCTAGATGCAATACAGGTTGTCTTTCCAAATAATAGAGTGCCAAGCGTTGAGTACTTACGCGGTATTCCCGTGTCCACAATTGCAGCAAAATCTACAATAGAGGAAAATTTAGCTGATTATTTAGTTAATGTAGAAGGTGAAAAGAAAAGTGAGGCAATTTCTGATATTCGACCCAAAAATCTTCTGAAGTATATAATTCACACAAAAGTTGGCGAGGGGCCTTGCCAATTAAGCAATCACAATAGTTTATTAGTTGATGGAGTACCTGCCAAAATGACAACACACGGGATTTAGAGCGGGATGGGCAATGTCAAGCTGTTCCGTTTTCGGTTGGTGGCTGATTTAGATTAAGAGAGTGCCTTAAAAATAGGTTTTTTATTATATGGAAATGGATTAATGGGATACGCGCTATTAGTGTCGAATTCTTTAAAACTAATTAAAAGCCAGATATTTATCATAATGAAATGCTTACTAAGCTAAAGAAAGATCACTGATATTTGTAACCATTTTACAGAGGGGGTTGACAAAATCAAAACATGTAAGTACTTGACTTAGTCAAAGTTGGAAAACACAATGGAATCGTTATCACCATCTCAAACGAAAGCACTTGGCTACAGTAGGACCACTTGGCCCAAAGAAGTACCACAATGAGGACTCTACAGAAAACCGGCAGCAAAGATTATTTAACAACACTAAAATTAAATGTTTAAATTCAACTGTAAAGGTAATCACGCTTTAAGGATAATTGAACATTTATTAACAGCTTGTTAAAACTTTAATCCATCGTTCGCCGAATCAAAAACCGAGCTTTGTCTCCTATATTTTGAACAACAAGTTAAGTTATTCCATTAACAATTTTGATATTTCGTTGACATGTGACATTTTGTAGCTTCGGGAAATGTGTTCTTAATTTCGCAAGAATTTTTGGTCTGAAAGCAAACATTTGCATTCTAAACTATTTGTATACCCTTGCAGAGAGTATATAAAAACTATACAGTTATTCGTACCGCACAGAAGAAGCATCTCCGACCACATAAAGTAGATATATTCTCTGTTCGTCCCTCTGTTTCTATGCCATCTCCCTTATCAGTCTCCCTAACTTTAAACTTTACATAAAGATATTTAGTACGAATACGCAGTACATTTGTCGAAATGGGCCGGATTTGATGAATACAGCTTATAGCTGACGGGAACGATCGGTAAAAAGCTAGTTTTCGTGCGAAAAAATAATTTTTATTTTTAAATTTAGAAACATTTTTTCATTATTTCACCAAATTTGGTCGGTATCGGGCAATCTATTTTTAAAAAGAAGAAAAATAGTCTTGTTTTTCATACCAACGTGTTTTAAAAAGGCATTTGTTTATTTTATAAGCTTTCACTCAATTCTTCAAGGATCCAAACCGTTATTATAGCTGCCATTAATTCTCCTGAGCTTAAAGGTTTTCAACGGTAGGGTTTTTTACCCTGTTTATGTCGGTCAAGCTCGACTATAACATACTCTCTACCTGCCAAATTTTGTATTTACCACACAGTGTTTCAGTGATGCCCATCGCTGTTTTAACCGGTGCTGCCCAGCAAAAATGTTTGTTTTCCCTGTAAAGCTAGGTACGGAGACGCTAAGAATTTTCTCTGAGGCCACCTAAGAACATAGCTTGGAGATCGCGCTACAGAAAATTCTCAGAGCACATTCTCAAAACGGGTACGGAAAACACCACAAATGTGCTCTGAGAATGATCATGGCCTGCCTACTCGATTTTTGGCCAACCAGCTGATAAATTCTCGCAGGGGGTCGGAGAAATAATGAAACATATTTGATAATTGTCAGAGGTGCCTGAGAGAAAAAAAATGGAAGCTAAAAAGACAAAAAAAAAACAAGACAAAAGTCATTTGGCACTTTGCGGAGAACAAACAAGTATCGCTAGTCGAAGCGGTCACATCGCAACCCATTTGAATAACAAAAAGCATGTCGATGCAATTTACACTGTCCATAAATGCTCCTTCTCCAGCGCCACGCAATATGACCCCAACGCATTCATCAAGAAGTCTTTCAGTTTACATATTGACAAAAATATGATCTTTTCTGAAGCGCTCATTTTTTTGTAAACAAACAACAGCTGACCAGTACAGGGTGACCGTTTCAGATTCTGTGATATTTGGCTGTTTGCTGGTTACCACCCTACAGTCTCTGAGGCCGCTTCGAGAAAGTGTGCGTCAAAATAGCGACGAAAAGTTAGCGACGAATTTGGAACGGTGGAGTCCGGAACACGGAGGGATTTTTAATTTTCTCTCGACTGCAATGATTAATCAAAAAACTTTAAATGCAGAAATGTTAAGAATTAAGTACTCTATTGTTTTAATTGGGCTGAGGTTCGTTTCAACCTTTTTTGGCATTAAAAATGGGTATACACGATATATGTGCGTATTCGCCATGGTTTTGTTTGTTTTTCAATAAAAGTGTGATCAAAATCATGCGGAGCGTTTTCGAGAAATCTTCAATTTAGTGTGACCACCTCCTGACCGGCCCATACAAATTGCACCCGATTTGCAAAGGCTTGCAATTGATCGCTAATTTCTCGATCCACAGCTTGCGTAGGGCATTGCACGGTGTACCTGCGTGTTCGCTGTGGTTTTGGCTGAATTTAAGTAAAAGCTAGATCAAAATCATGTGGACCGTTTGTGAGAAAAGTGATGATTTCTGGGGGTCTAAATGCAGTAGTTCAAAAATTATTCAACCCGCGCCAAATATGGAACCAGCTCAGTATCGGAACCAGTACAAATACTTATCGATACTCGGCATTTTTAAACTACTTTGAGCGGCCTCCCTCATTTGTCGCTAGCTAAATAGTAAGATTACTAGGTCGCGTAGCCTAGTAAGCTGTATGCTATATTTAAGTAGAGTTAATTCCGCATCTTTTGCCCACCCACTCATTAAAAACATGTGGAGGGTTTGGGAGAAATTTCAACTTTTGTTTTAGCCGTTAACTTATCGGCAGCAATGGCCAAGTGCGGCCTTCCTAATTCGTCGCTAGCCAAATAGCAAGATTACTAGCTCGCGTCTTCCGCATCCTTTGCAGCTTATAGGCTATGCGAGCTAGTAATCTGCTATTTGGCTATCGACGAATTAAGGAGGCCGCACTTAGCCATTTTATATTGGCGGCAGCAAGGCCGCTGCTGCCGATAAGTTGGCGACTAAAACAAAAGTTGAAATTTCATCCACACCCTCCACATGATTTTAATAAGTGGGTGGGCAAAAGATACAGAATTAACTCTACTTTAATCTGGCATACAGCTTACTAGGCTACGCGAGCTAGTAATCTTGCTAGTTAGCTAGCGACAAATAAGGGAGGCCGCTCAAAGTAGTTTAAAAATGCCGAGTATCGAATAAGTATTTGTACTGGTTCCGATACTGAGCTGGTTCCATATCTGGCGCGGCTAAATGCAGGTACACCGTGCAATGCCCTACGCAAGCTGTGGATCGAGAAATTAGCGATCAATTGCAAGCCTTTGCAAATCGGGTGCAATTTATATGGGCCGGTCAGGAGGTGGTCGCACTAGATTGAAGATTTCTCGAAAACGCTCCACATGATTTTGATCACACTTTTATTGAAAAACAGACAAAACCATGGCGAATACGCACATATATGGTGTATACCCATACGCGAGCTGGAAGTTAAGATATAATCAATTTAGACCATTGGCGGGCACACAAATACAATGTCATGTAAGACTTGCATGGGTGCAGTGACTTGCCACTGGTTTACAGTGTCGGTGTCGTGGCAGAGCGCCGGCAGAATATCTCCCAGACTCGCGAGTCTGGCTCGCGCCCGCCACTGATTTAGACCAAACAGCTTAAGGGAACAACCGTGTGTGTGGAAAAGGATCCAGGAGACAGTTGCAGAACGGATGATGCTCATACTGCGAAAAGAAATTCTTGCTATTAATTCTACTAAACGAATCTTTGTTAGAGAAGACAGGATGGCAATCGAGAACAAATGGTTTTATTGGAACAGGTTTGGCGAGCTCATGAGTGACAACAACCCAGCAACACAGATCTTGAAAAGCCTCTAAGGTGCTAACTTCACACTTTCTACCAATATCGAAGATGTGGAAAAAAATAAACTAGAAAATTGCAGAAATTCCGAAATAAATATAAAGATTCTAGCATATATATCAGGACTAGGGAGGTTACTGTGGGGAAGGTTGGGTTAGGTTAAATAGGCTGCTCGGCGGAGGCCGAGTTCACCCAGAGGCCTTTTGGCCCATTGTGATGCCTAGTAAGGGGTTGGTGGTTTGGGAGGGGAAGGGGTAGTGGGTATTGACGGTCAGATTCTGCGCAAACTCTCTATTTAAACCATTTTGAGGAATCCACAAAAAGAGCCAGATCTTCTAGGGCACATTTGCCAGACTGTCCAGGTCCTCAAAGAATGGTTTGCCCAGATGCTAGGTGCGTTTTCTAAGAAGTGCAGGGGAGTCGCATAGAAGGTGATGGATGCTTTGTATTTCCTCCTCGTTCCCACAGCTACGGCAGAAGTCATGGTGGGACACGCGCATCCTGGTGGCCATTTGACCGATGGTGCAGTGCCCCGTTATGACTCCTACCATAGTTCTTATCCTGTTCTTGCTAAAGTGTAGGAGTTGGGAAGTCCTTTTAGGTGAGTATCTTGGCCAGAGTGATCGGGAGATGTGACAACCGGGTGCGACGTCCCATTGTCGTTCTTCCCTATTTCTGGCCCTCCACTTCAATTCCGTCATGATGTCCTGCAGGGGTCTTTGAATGTCCATTACCGCTTGCGTCGCTGGTAGCGCTGAGCCATTCCTAGCGCACTCGTCTGCTCCCTCGTTGCCCGGTATGCCTGCGTGACCAGGTACCCAGACGAGGGTGATAGAGTGCTGTTGGAGTTGGTTCAGTGCTGTCGCCGTGCTGCGGACTAGGACGCTCTTAGTGACGTTTGATGACAGAGCATTAATAGCCGCCTGGCTGTCGACCAAGATTGAAATGTTCCTTGGAGTTTCATCCAAGGTGTATATCAATTTAGCCGCCTGCCAGATAGCATAAATCTCTGCCTGGAAAACGCTACACCAGTTTGGTAGATTTGGTGTTGGCCGCCTTTCACCATACCATACCGCTCCATAGGTAAGGATAGGTCTGACGACCGCTGTGTATGACCAATGAATGATATACGGTTGCAGTCCCCACTTTCTACCAAAGGTCTTTTTGCAGGCACAGTACGCGCCCAAGAGAATTTACCCGTTACCATTAGAACCAGGTCATCTGCATATGCTGTCACCCTACATCCGCTACATTTCAAGGTAAGAAGAAGCTCGTTGAGAACCAGGTTCCAAAGAAGCGGGGATATGACTCCCCCCTGCGGAGTGCCTCTCGTTGTTCTTCTTCTTACGTTGCCTGCACAGAGAGTGGAGTTGATTAATCGACTGCTAAGCATGTTCCTTAGCCAGTGAGTAATCATCGGGTGTAAGCCGATATTAGCAAGAGCTGCCGTAATCGACTCGGTCCTTTTTCCATCCTTTTTAAAAGAAACGATGATAGACTGATGGGTCTGAAGTCTTTCGGAGAGTTGTGGTTTATTTTCCCTGCCTTGGGGATGAAGACCACTCTCACCTCTGGCCAGCTTTCTGGGAGGAGACAACCCTTGAAGATCTTGGTCAGCCATGGCAGTAGATTCAAGATCGATACTTGCAGCATGACTGGTCGGATGTCATCCGGTCCTGGCGATTTAAAGAGTGGAATGACTTGATAGCCCAGATTATCTTTTCTTCAGTGATGATTTCGTCAATCATCGTCGTGTCTCTTTGCCCAGGTGCCTCGCTGATTTGTAGTTCAGTTGACCCGACCTCTGGTTCAGTATCTAGGCAACCTGGAAAATGTGTGTTCACGAGCAGTTCCAGAGACTCTTGGCTGTTTTTCGCATCTGTTCCGTCCGAGTTACATAGTAACTCCGGGTTGGATGGAACTTTAGGCAGCACACGTCAAAGTCTGGACGCTTCACTGGTGCAGGCAATATCCTTGCAAAATTTAGCCCAAAAGTCTCTTCTTGCCTTCCGACACGCCCCTTTGAATTTCGAGAAACCCAGTCGGTAGGCGTGCCAGTCTTCTTGCTTATTGGTCGATTTTGGTTTATTGAAGAGCCTCCTCGTTTTCTTCCTAGACTGGCCGAGCTCCGTTGTCCACCACACTTTGTGGTTGGGCTTTCGGGGGTCGACTAACCGGGCAGGATTTAAAAAGCGCCCTGCTTAGCACGTCTGTTATCGTCAGGGTGCATTCTTCAAGTGCGCCAGGCTACAACAACTCTACGTCCGGAGGGTCGGGGAGTGTTTGAATGACTGTTCTTCCGAATTTTTCCCAGTTTGTTCTTTTAGGGTTCCTATAGGGAGCTGGTTTCTCTCTGCACCAGTTGACATCGAACAGTATCCTGTAGTGGTCCGAAAAGGAGCACTTGGTGGATACATGCCAGTTGTCAACGGTCAGAGAGCCTCTGCTTAGCGCTACGGGTATGTCTATAACCTGAGCACGATCCTTATTCCGGAAAGTGGGGTGTTCTCCCCTGTTACACAGAATAAGGTTTGTGCTCAAAATGTAGTCCAGCAGTGCCTCTCCTCGATCATTAATGCCCGTACTACCTCATATGGAGTGGTGGGCATTCGCATCGCACCCCAGGACAGCTTCGATGCCCTCTTTCTGCGCGTGCTGAATGAAGGATCTGATGCTTTCCGACGGGGGATCGTTTTCCTCGTATGGAAGATAGGCCGAGGCAAGGTATAGACTTCTCCCGTTCCTTCCCTCGATCGTCACCACTGTGAGGTCCTTGTCGCTGTAACGAGAAGAGAAAATCACGTTAAGCTGGGTTCTTGTCACGATACATGTTCTCGGCTTACCCACGTTTCTGGGGAAGAGGAGATGGTATCCGCGAGCCCTCAGTCCACGAACCCTTTCACCTATGATCCAGGGTTCCTGGACGAGTGCAACATCAACCCTCTCCTCCTCCATGAATCGTAGTAGGTAAACAGAGGGTACCATGGAGTGATGCAGATTAATCTGCACCACCCTTAGATTGTTCTGTTGACCTAACATCC
Source organism: Lordiphosa andalusiaca (assembly GCA_035044965.1). NCBI lineage: Eukaryota > Metazoa > Arthropoda > Insecta > Diptera > Drosophilidae > Lordiphosa > Lordiphosa andalusiaca. The sequence continues at coordinate 72,651 of JAWNNM010003610.1, read as the reverse complement.
TAGCTCAGAATTATTGCCCAGAGGCAGCCCAATCCAAGCTTCATCTCGCCTTGCTTCTTCAGGATGAGGCTCTTGGATTCCCGACCAATGCTGATCCAGTGATCCTTGCCGTTTTCTATGTCGCGCGCCAGTCCTCTCAGGATGGTCCAGTCGTCGGTTCCGTACTCCTTGTTCTGACCTTTGATCATATTTAGTTTGGTTCAGTCCTCCAGGATTGGGGATGGGATCCATAGCTTCATGACCGAACGTACAGGAACTTGGTCCGGTAGTACGACTTCAATCTTTGCGCCAGGCCAAAGTTCACCAACGCCGTGAATTGTGTCGTTGAGAAATCTCATGGACTCCTCGTTGACACCAGCCACGACCTTAGAGCCTTTATACCACTTGACGCCCTTAAACTCAGCTACGAATGAATCTTCGCCTCGTGTCATGGCATCGTGGATGGACTGCATGATGACTCCCTCCAGGATGAGCCAGTTATCGGGTGAAAGCTTCCATTTCGGGTTGCTTCGGTCGATAATGGCTATCATAAGCTCCGGTTGTGAGCTTAGACTGGCCAGAAAGTCTTCTGGTCTTCTTCGTTTGTTTTCCGGGGCCTTAGAGGAGTCATCGGATCTTTGTCGCTTTGAAATTCCGCCATCCCATCCCTCCTTTTGGGAGAGTGTGATCGGCTAGGGGGTGGTCTTCTGCGGTGCTTCTTGTCGCCAGTGGATGCTTTGGCTGCCTTCGACGTGGACGGAGATTCCGTCTTTGTCGCAGTTTCCGATGCTTCCACTTGCGCCGTACTCTGTGCTGGTGCTTGGTCCGAGCTATCCTTAGACAGCCGGTTGTAGCGGCGCACTTTGTACTCGTGCTTCTTTTTGAGTGCTTTCTCCCTTGCGGTTAGCAACTCCAGGGTGCGGCCCTCAAGTGTTCTGAGAAACTTGAGCGATGCCTTGTACCCTGAGCGCTGTTTGCGGTGAGAAGCATCTTCCTTCTTTCTCTCCGCTGGGGCCGTGGCCGATGTAGACTCACTCACTTTTGGTGGCTCGTCGTCGATAGGCATGCGAGCAAGCGCAAGCGCAAGCTCTTCGTCTGTCATTGACGGGCCTGTGAAAATGAATTCGCCATTTTCAACCTCCGGCTCCATGTCCACCCCATCTTGACGATGAAATGCACCTTCACTTGCCACATTACGAGGAGGCCAAGTGGTCCACCTCCACACTGGGTTTGCAGTTGCTTGAGATCGACGCCGTGGGGCCTGTGTTCTCAGCCCAATCCGACGCCGGTACTGGGGATCCGACTCCCTGCACCGGAACTCCTGCTCAATAACTTTGGTCATTTTGCCTATTGGCTGGGTTGCGTTTATAACCTATCCGCCAGGTTTTGACTGCTTTTTGCATCAGTGCTCCCCCTCGACCTTACCGGCATGGGTGGCCCTGCCGGTAGCGATTGCTATCGCCGTTATTGCTCTTAGGTTCCTTACACCTACTAAGCCCTCTCACAACGACAAGGTAGCAGTCCGTGGAAGGGTACTGTGGTGAAACTCACACGGCAATTGCAGACATGGCTTATCGTTCCGCAATACCTTAACTGTAACCACTGAAAGCACGACTTCGAAAAATTATAAAATTACGTTCTGAAGTGTACAGAAGACAACATTATGATTGTAGGGGATTTAAACGGTCGAATTGGTCGCATCTTCTATAGACTACAACATTATAAGAGGCATGAAATGGTAACTGACGTCACAGTAGAGAACGAGGTATTTTCGGATCATCTGCTGGTGGTAACGCAAACCAAAATACGCCCAGTAGCTGTCAACGAAAAGCAAAAACTTCTGCAGCAGCTGCGGTGGGTGCAAAATAAAACTGATCAATACAGAGACCGCTTAAACGAACTATTGGAAAATCACAGGCTGAGCACAACTAATGAAAATGACACGATTGACACACTACAAAAATGTATAATAACGGCAGCAAAATGTATGGGAAGACAATCAACGAAAAGGCAGAATGTTCAGCCATGGTTTGATAAGGCATGTGAGCCGGCCAGAGAAGCGTCTTTCGAAGCACTCAAACATGCTAAGCAAAGCGATTGTGGCAGAGCTAGAGCTCACTACCACCAAACTAATCAAGCCTACAGTTGGAACTAACCATCTCAAAAATCAGGAATAGCAAGGACTTCTGGGAAAGCACCAGGTTCCTTCCGATTAGGTATTATATATCCCATTTACAAGAAAGGGGATCCAGCACAAGCAGAGAATTGTAGAGGAATCTCATTTCAAAACGCAATGGTAAAAGTGTTCTCCTCAGTTATTTTATCCCGCCTTATTACTTGGGTAGACCAAAAGAACCTGCTCAGCGACTATCAGTCAGGCTTCCGAAAGGGTTACTCAACTGTTGACAGCATTTTCGTTCTAACCAGCATCGCACAGCATTACCTGGAACAGAATCAAAAGCTTTACATGATTTTTGTGGATTTCCGTGCAGCTTTTGACACAATTAACAGGAATGCCCTCTTCTACAAAATGAGCAATTTAGGACTATCTTCGAAAATGCTTGCAGTTACCATGAGTCTATACGCTGAAAATAAGTCGACAGTATGGTACTACTGGCCGAAAGAGCTGAGGAGATATAGTATACAATTGACAAAGTATCCGAGTGTTGTAAACAGTGGAGCCTTAATATTAACACAGAAAAGTCGAAATCAACTCAAGGTTCGAGTTGGCAGAGGGCACCTTGCAAGAGCAGAGAAGTGGTACCTGGGAGTGATATGACGGGACAGAACTGGAAGTTGTGAAACAATACAAATACCTAGGTGGTTTGAGACACTTCTGCGAAATAAATTGGCAGAAGCCAGGATTGCAATCAACAGCACGTGAAAAAGCTTCATGTCGAGAAAGGACATTAAACCAAGCGCGAAATATAATCTGTTTGAAGCTGCGTCAAGAGCTATTATGCTATATGTAGCAGAGGTGTGGGGCTATGCTGAATATGACAGTGTGGAAAAACCATCCCGTAATTTTATTAAAAGGCTCTTCAGACTGCCAATAAATACACCAACAAACGCGATATACGACGATTTTCAGACCCCTTCAGCAAACACTCAGAAATGAACCGTTCAACTCGTCTCTTCAATCAATCGGTCGGTGTTCAACGACGAGCCAGTTGTTTTGATTCCCTTTCGGTCTGCTCATTCGCAGACCGTTTGGTCGCGAGCGAAGAAAATAAAAGTCTTGCGTCTGTGTGTGTACGTGTGAGTGAGGTCAAGGAGACCCAAAGCAGTGCGATTCGACCTGAGAACGGAACTCCCCAAGGTGCAAAAACTTTTGGGAATTGGCACGGCAACAACATGCGCTGAGGCCAAAAAGAAGGCTCACACCGACATGGTCTCCTGCACCATGGAAGCCAACCAACTTATTGTTGTCCTGGGAGGCAGGCCCCCTCCTATTGAGGACTCGGAGAAAACGCTCCCGTGACATGCCAGGGCGACACTGGCCTAGCTCCGTTCGGGGTAAAGCAGGCATCTAAATAACTACCTAGTCCGCATAAGTCCACCCACCGATCTCACGCCACTAGATTTATGGTCCCACCCAACAGAGGTAGCTTCCTTCCTCGACCTAAGCAGGAAATTGTTTCTACATCCACCTTTAATTTAACCTATTCCGTTAATTTCCTTTCTTTCTTTATATGTACATACGAAACTTCCTAGCCGGTACAACAACAACAACAACCAAAAAAAAAAAACAAATAAAGAATAAAACTGCTGACTCTCACTGTGCAACCGTTTACTCGTATCGCTCTCCTTAAGATGTTATTAAGTGAGCATAACAAGAATAGCTCAAGTGAGAATAGTCAACTGAAAACCGAAACGAAGAGAAGCGAACGGTTCTGCTCAGAGATAGAGAGCAAGCGGGTATGTTTTTTCGGTTATGTTAGAGCGCAGACCGCAAAGGAAAAAACGCCCAATTGTTATTTGTGAGCTCTGCTTAAAACTAGTATTTCAAGCGAGAACCGAGCTCCTGCCACTCAACTGTAGACCTCATATCCGCGACGAAAACTGCACTCTGTGCAACATGAGAGCCCGGGAGGATACCTTCCATTTCCTCTCAGAATGCCCAATTCTACGATGACTAAGGTTCAATTATCTCGGAGAAAGGTTGTTTCCACTGGAAAAAGCGAGAGATCTACTCAACGGGGAAAATTGATATATGCTCGCAGCTTATCTTTCTGCTGCTCTTAAGTATAGATTGAAAATCGTTACACAAGTTTTCTAAGATTTTTTTTTTTTAAACTCTATAAAGTAATATTAATAAAATTGTTACGCGTCTGCTTTGTATCCTATTAGGCTAAGCCGGCTGGCTCATCGGATCCTCGGAGTGAAGTTCATCCCAAAGCCTAACAGACCGCACAATCTCGACTCTCAAAACAATACCCTACAATTTTTGGTCACACACATCACTAACAAAACAAAACAAGTAAGGGCGCTGCAGTCGAGTCTCCCGACCACTAAATACCCTGTTCATTTGTTTTAATTTATTTGTTTTTGAATTTTTGACGATGAATGTAACAAAATTATCCCAAATGTAGGCAACACTTTTTTCTAGTCCTGACCAACAACTGGGGGGGAGGGGGTGCTTTTATCAGCTCAACTGTTTCGCTTATAACTCCGGTGTTTTTTGTCCGATCTGATTGTACTTTTCAGAATAGGTAGATATTGGGCCTAGCTTGATGTATACTAAACCACGAGGCTCTAACTTAATTGTGGATCTGACGGCTATTTAGGTCTAGGATTTCTACAGGAGGTCTAAGTTTTTTGGGGATAAAAGGGGGACGGGGTGGAATTTTTCAAATCTGAAACAAACTTGATCTACGTACAGCATAAATCTACCTTCGTGCAAAAATTTGTGGCTCTATCTCTTATAGTCTCTGAGGTCGACGCGTTCATACAGACAGACAGACGAACGGACGGACAGACGGACATGGCTATATCGACTCGGCTGTTCATGCTGATCAAGAATATATATACTTTATGGGGTCGGAAAATTTTCCTTCTCCCTGTTACATACATTCGCACAACTTCATGATCCACCTTTTCCCATTTTCAATGGGAACAGGTTATAAAAACAAGGTGAGTATCGAAACAAAATATACCAACAAATATGACAAGACGATCCCTATATTCCAGCTGCCCTTCTGCTGGCCTCATCCATTCGAATCTGCCTAATTCATGGCGGTCAAAGTGGTTCCACCCCCCCTTCGGCGAAACCTGCAACACATTATAAGGATTTGTTCAGGTTTACTATATATTATGAGCATTCTTATTAGCTAACATTTTCTTTCTTTTTTTTACTCCGATCGTATCTTAATGCCTATTTCTGTGTCGTTATCCGGCGAAACATGCACCTCGCTTATTTATTATGAGGAACTACAAATATGTCATGCCATCAATCGCCGACTAACTCTTCACGGGTACAGACGTCGTTCGTTGATAAGCTCGTCAAGTCTAAGTCATAGCCTTTCCTCTCTTTAATCGGTTTATTTGTCACACCTCTTTCTCGCGCACGTGATAGCATCTCGTCTGCTTAGAAAGAAAAACACAAACGAAACAATCATGGCCGCAAGGCCTCCAACTCTTAGGGAAAACCAGTTTTTCCTTTTAAGTGAAAGCCCGAAAAAAAAAGACAATTCCAAAAAATCCCACTTGATTTCCCAGAACTTCCCGAAGTTGCCGCCCAGAACCCAAAATTCATTACGCTGTCCGCCAAAAATTAAGAAAAAGCAATAGCTGAATATCATTACACTCATTATCAAAGAAATCCTATCCATTTCAACACTCCGAGATGGTAGCCTACTCATCCTAGTAAAGAGCAACGATATGGCTGAAAAATTCTTAAAAGCAAAGGAGCTAACAAGTATTTGCGAAATCACCTGCAAACTCAATGAATCACTCAACTACGTAAAAGGCACCATTTATGCCCCATATCTGAATAATGTATCCGATGAGGAAATTATTGATGAACTCAAGGCACAACATGTCACTTCCATTTACAAGTTCAACAAAATGATCGACGGTGTCGCCAAACCATCAGGGGTAATCCTATTGACTTTCGACCTATACACGCTCCCCAGCAAAATAAATATAATATAACATGGAACAACGTAAGAGTTAGGGAATACATCCCTAATCCAATGAGTTGCAAGACCTGTCAATTACTTGGCCAAAAAGAAGTCTTAAAAATCAAAACAAGAAACAAATGCAGTATGCGCGAAGCCCGTACTTTGCATAGGCAAATAGCTCTATTAGCATCAATTGCCGCAAACACCGTCACACAAACACCCATTAACAAAACAGAATCCAAAAATAACGGCTCCAATGCCGAAAGCATCATCAAAACCATCAACTCCTCATCTCTTCATACTACCTCTCTCACCACACCAAAGCCCGTCACCACTACATCATCATACGCAAAATCGTTATCTTTGGATAACAATAACATCAACGAATTTAAATCAAAAGCAAATACTACACAAAATAAAATAAAACCAAACCTTTCTTATCAATCAACTCTCTTATCTTCTACCAACCTCTCGCAAAAAAACTCCTCAAGCTCGAACGACTCAGACGAGGAAATGGAAGTTGCTGATTCATAATTAGTCTCTTCTGTTCCCTCCTCGTGTATACATACATATAACATTTTTCTCTTTTTTTCCAATGTCCATTAAAATAGTTTTATGGAATTTGAACGGATACATAAACAATTACCACGAATTAACTTTTCTTATAAACGACATGAACCCGGATGTTATATGTATACAAGAAACTCACTTGCCATATAACTCCAAACATATAATCTTTCCTAAATCTTATAACGGATACCTTAAAAATCTATTGAGTAACACTACAGCTAAACAAGGGATTGGCTTTTTAATTAAACGCCACATCCCACACAAATGCACTCGTCTTGACTCCTCCATACTCTGCGACTCATTGCAGCTAGAGACCGACCCAAGAATAACAATTACTAACTGCTACATACCACCTTGCCAGAATTTCTCGGCAGCCGAACATCATCCTCTGACCAGTCAAAATACTGCTCCATTTATTCTTGTTGGTGACTTCAACTCTTGGAGTCAACTACACAAACTCTGGAGGGAAAAAAATTGAAAAATCTATTGCTAATTCCGCTCTTGTCATTCTCAATGACGGATCCCCCACCCACTTTTCATCCCAATGCTCTTTCACGCATGTGGACCTCACAACAGTTTCCCCTCAAATCGCACATAGATGCCAATGGAACGTAGCAAATTCGTTGTATGGAAGTGATCATTTTCCTATTCTTACCACATTTACCACAAATCTCTTGAGAGAAAAGGTTATTTGTGCTGCAAAGTATAAAACTAATGCTGCCAACTGGGATAAATTTCGCAGTCAACTGACCTCATACTCTGTAAATCATGATCCCAACAACATTAACCAAGATGTGGCAATAATTACCAAAACAATAAGAAGAGCTGCCAATTGCTCAATTCCACAAACAAAAGCGATGCCACGTAAGGCTAATATAGATTGGTGGAATTCTAACCTTTCCAAACTTCGAGATCAAAAGCAAGCTCATTGGGTTGAATACAAAAACAACCTTAATATCTCCAATTTAATCGCATACAAAAAATCCAAGGCTATTTTTAAAAAAGAGGCAAAAAACGCTAAAAGAAAATCATTAGCTGACTTCAATAGCCGCATATCCCCACTGTCAAAAACTACAAAAATCTGGGCAGAGATTAAAACTTTAACCGGTGTCCCTACCACCACCCTTAAATGCTGTTCGGTCAACCAAAGACTACTAACCTCTTCCAAAGACATTGCTTAGGCACTTGCCTTAAACTGGTCCAGTTCTTCGAACGACCATCATTTCTCCCAAGAATATATCTCCAGAAAAAACATTATGCTTTCTGCAAATTACCCCCCAATATCAAGCACTGTCTCTTAAAAGTATACAACTCGATTGTTCCTATTCCCAAGCCCAATGAGCCGACTCATGAAATCACTAGCTTTATGCCAATTTCATTGCTCATTGCTTATCAACAGAAACAACCTCATTTCTCACAATCAGGTTGGCTTTAAATGTAAACAAAGCACTATGGACGCACGCTTGCAAATCCAACATTTCGTGTCAGACGCTCTTTCCACAAGAAATCACGTCTCTGTTTTGGGGACCGATTTCGAAAAAGCGTTTGATCGCGTGGGGGTACATGCTGTTCTCGACCAGCTTGAGCTTTGGGGGGTTGGTCCTAAGTCCTTTAACGCTGTAAAGGCCTTTATGACACGACGCTCCTTTAGAGTTCGAGTCAATAATACCTACTCAGACAGAAACCTACTGCACAATGGCATCCCACAAGGTTCCCCTCTATCCGTCGTTCTATTTATTATAGAATTCGAAAAACTAAATGGAATAATTTTAAGACATAAAAAAATATACAACTGGCCATTTACGCAGACGATGCAATAATTTATACCAAGCTCAAAGATATTAACAATGTAAACAGCACCTTTTCAGCGATATTAAAAGACACACACGACTGGGGAAACTTGTCGGGTGCCACGCTCTCTACCAATAAATGCAAGTTACTACACATTTGTAGAAAACATCATTGTATCGCCAACACCAGCAGCCTATCGTATCAGAATATCATCATTGAAAACGTAAATGAACTTAAAATACTTGGAATTGTGTTCGACTCAAAATTTAACTTTAAGCAACATTGTTCTCAACTCAGATTAAACTTAGAAGCCAGGCTAAGCATTATACGATTTCTTAGTTCCAAGTTTTCTGCAATCCACACTAGTGAATATAACTAGATCTCTTGTCCTTTCGAAACTGGAATTTGGGCTCCCGATATTCGGATGGAGTTCCGATTCCAATTTAAAAAAAGTCCAGGTGCCATACCACACAGCAGTACGTCGCAGCATCAACGCATTCCCAACATCGCCCACAAAGTGCATCCTAGCGGAGGCTGGCCTACCATCACTAAAACATAGAGTATTTGAAACCTACGCCAAACTCTTGGTCAAACTTAGCCCATCGCCTAACCAGCTGCTACAGAAAAACTTTATAAATGCCTTAAAGACTAAGCGCAAATTTAAGGTCACATCCACAATTCGTCGTTGGGCGTCGATGTGGAAGTTGCTCAGCTTTACTCTTCCTTCCAAGACTAGACGGAAACTTTGTCACCCACCATGGAAACTGCGAAACTCATCGTTCAACCTAACGCTACATCAACACAGAAAAGAGTCCACTAACAGTTCCATCTTTAGAAAACTCTTCCAAGAGGTGCTGGCTACAACAGAAGGAACTAAATATCTCTACACAGACGCATCTAAGAACAACGTTAACACTGGGTTTGCCGTAGTTGACAGTAGCAACTGCATCATCGCTGGGGGAATTCTTCTTGAATACTGATCTGTATTCACCGCAGAGGCAACGGCTGTACTGAAGGCCTGCACTTATGCACAACAAATCAAAGGGTCATTTACTATCTGCACCGACAGCCTTTATACAATAACAGCAGTCAAAAATCTAAACTGTCATAACAACACAATCGCAGAAATCCGGAACTTATGCATCCAACACCCGAAAAAAATTTCACTGTGCTGGGTTGCAAGCCATCAAGGCATACCCGGTAATGAAAATTCCGACGCAGCTGCTAACACTACCACTACCAACGCTCCAACAATACTACCCAACCCTCTGGCTGACAGAGACCTTCTAAGACACGTTAAGAGTATTATTGCAATCAAACATACCGAAGACGGGATCACATTCCAACACAGATACATAACATTTAACCAGTATGGTACTGGTACATCATATCCAGCAAACTGCCCAAAACACGTATGGACAATATTTGTTCGCCTCCGCATTGGTCATACGCAACTGAAACATGAACACCTGTTATCTGGTAGCTAGGCTCAACGCTGCTCCTGCGGCGCTATTCTCTCCATTGACCACATCTTAGATAGCTGCCCGGATATGGCCATAAAAAGAAGAGTATTTTTTAATAATACAAAACCGTCCGATCTCCTTGTAAGACCCACAACCGAAAATATTCAATTGATCTACGAATACCTACGCTCCTATCAGCTTAACCATGAAAATTTAAACTGTCTGTTAGTAACCATAGAGTCGTAGGCCCTGGTAGCTAGCACTCTAATGTAATTAGATATTTTATTATATAAGTTATCTAATGTAATAAAAAAAAAAAATAATAATAATTTACTACATCGACGAGTGCGTCGACGGACACATAAATATATACGTAAGTGGGCCGGAAATAAATGTTATTAATTTCTTCCCATTTCGGAAATATTATGGCTTAAATCTACCTTAACCTACCTCAAGAGCTCTTTCAGCAAGAAAAGGGAGAGGACACAATAAACGGACGTGAGTATTTCCGATCTATAATATCATTCGTATTTATGTCGTCGCCATTGGCTACCCGCACTCAAATTGATTTTTCCTTTACTATACAGCATGTGTCAACGGGATTATGACTTTTTATAAATTCTTTTCTTACTTCTTTTAGGCACACACGGGACGACGCTCACATTTATATATGGAAGGCTTGAAAAAATGTTACGATACGTTACTTTTGAATGAACTTAATTTAATTTAACTGGTTATAACCTTAATATCTAGAACTTCTCCTCTCTTTTCTTAACTCCTACGTCTGGCGGCACCTTGACTTGACGCTATGCTGAGGGCGTATTCTGGACGAGGTTTTTTTTTTTTTTTTTGGGGGAAAAAGCGCTGCTCGGCTTCGCCGTCGTTGGAAAGGATTCACTCTTAATTTCTTTGTCAAGGGAGCCTTCTTCCTATGACGAATGGGGTCTTTTAAATGCGTTGCAGTCCGCGTTGAGGGTGATACAATCAATATCTTTTGGAAAGTCTCAAGAGGCAGCCCGCAAGGCGATTTAAACGTATAAACAGCCGTTTATGTGAGCCATGCTGCAAAAACGACCAAAATAAAATAATCACCGCCCACTCTCACAGCACATGTGGGATCCGCTATTCACTTTTCTCAAGAATTTTCTTTTTTTATTTATCCCCGATTTTTTTGTTTCCAACATAGATTTTGAATTTTGGCGTATTTTCTCCTTGCAGCGTTTGCAGGCCGATTTAAGTTCAAAATAAAAAGGCTTAAAAACTATTGTGTCCCGAATTTTACGATTTTTTCTTTTCGGACATGGACTTCGTCGTCCCACTACGCCACGCTATTTCAGACTGCTTATGGGCGGCGATTTTCACCCCCATATATGGCCTTGTCCCAATCCCGCCGTCCCCTGAGCTTGACCTACCACAAAGTCATTTTTTGATCGTCTCCCTAGGGTCATTGGCCGCTTTGAGATGCGCTCCAACATCTAGCCAATCAGAGGAGAGAGCTTTAACTTAGAGCCCACTTCCTATCGGCTTAGCTCTTCATGCTTCCTCCTATCATGCCTAGAGGGCGCCACCCTGCTGCAAAGCTCGGTAGCTTTGCCACCCCCGAGCAAATTGTCAGCTACCTTATACCTGATCCATCGATATCGATATCCCTATTGCCTATGCCACTAATACAAATGCAACAATATTTACATTTGAAAAGCCCCTAAGGCAAGCAAACTTTCTGATTAATATTCCACTCTCTACTGTCTCTCTACAAAATCATATTAAGAGCCTGGGACGGCCCCCCTAGGAGTGAAAGATCTGCTATCTCGCCACGAGCGGGGAAGGCAGGTGGTATATCTCCGAAGGGAATGTCTTACATCAGTTAAGGCTGATGGCTATTAATGCCATGCCGAAATAAGCAAATTGTTCAAATTTTCAAATAAAGAACTAAATACTTATACTATACTATTCAATTAAGTGAAAAGTCAATTTTGCAACACCACGTTTTTAATGCCAAAAAAGGTTGAAACCAACCCCAGCTCAATTAAAACAATAGAGTACTTAATTCTTAACATTTCTGCATTTAAAGTGTTTAGATTAATCAGTGCAGTCGAGAGAAAATTAAAAAATCCCTCCCTGTTCCGGACTCCACCGCTCCAAGTTCGTCGCTATTTGGACGCACATTCTGAGAATTATGAAACAACTCTCGCTGGCAGAAAATTCTAGGCGTCTCCGTACCAAGCTTAACTCGATAATCGCTGCTTCGATTTTCACCATTTATTTGGCTGATCGGCATATATTACTCGTTTCTAAATATGTTTAAAACGTACGTACCTTTTATCTATTTTACAGTGAGAGATATAACATTTTTACCAAATTTGCTGGCCCGGGAGAAAGGCGTTTCAAAAATTTAATATAGACTTGATCTTATATGCCTTTCTCAATGAAGCACATTTGCAAAAAAGTTTTCGTCATCACTTAAAATGTAGTTTGCTGTTCTCGTTGTGTTGCTTCTGCATTTGCATTTTCAGATCAGAACGTCTGTTCTTTGTTGACAATTATCAGACTGATCCTGGCCGTGAAAAATACAAATTAAAAATGGAAAATAAATTGGATATTATTTCGATGATTGACACAGAATATTTAATGTTAGCGAGAGTGCTTCCATGTCCATGTATATATGGAACATTTTGGGAAAAGGATGTACCCCAAAACTCAGGCGAGTTTTTCAAGGAGAGCTTTTGGTGTAAGAGAAGCACATCGGATATTTTGGTGGCTCGGTTGTCTAGGCTGGCAAGCCACACCATATACTAACTAACCACACTAACTATACCACTGGACAAAAGGATTGTCAATGCGCTATATACGTTGGGCTCATCCGCAAAATACGCACAGTTGGAAGACTGTTCCGTATTTCACATACAATGGTCGGGTCATTATGAAAGACTTATGCCGAGAAGTCATCATCCAGTTGGCAAATGAGTTTGTGCAGTTCGTATCTTCTGACATCTAGTCCGCATCAAATTCAGTTGTTTTTTTTTATTTTATTAATAGTGATGGACACCATGTTTATCGACTAAAAATAGTCGACTATCGAACAATCGAATAGAATGCGTAATAGTAATGCGACTACATTTTTCCAAAATGCACTTTTCTGCCATATCAAGTGGCCTACTACATTTGGATGGGGAAAAATGTACATTTTGTTGTAGTTAGGACAGCACATTAATCTCTTACCATACTTCAGATCTGTGAATCGGAGATGCTTGTTATGGCCCACTTTTTCGATGTTTTTATCGCACTGGAACGTGTGTCGAAGTGTTGGCAACGCGGCAGAGTGGCCGGACTCTAGGACCGACTCTAGGACGGAAAAGATATTTGAAAAATTTCAAGGGGACGATGATAGAGAAATCCTATAGCTTTAAAATGAGGTTAACAGGGTGACTCAGGATCGGCTGCTGGTCGCTGGATCGCTGAATTTTCCGAATTATTTATTTATTTTAAAGTTTAACAATGTTCTGTCTAACTTTAAAGGGGCCTACTTAGGAATAACAATATATTATTTTTTATAACAAACAAGGAATGAGAGGAAATAATTTGAAAGTACTTATTATAGTTTAAACAAAGGTTTCGGAAGGGTTCGTGATGAGCGTAGTTGGTCAGGCAAGGCTGAAGGTAAATTGGATGGTAATTTCTAGAAGCGCGTTGTGGAACAGCAATATTTATACTAGATACCAAAGCGATAGAGTCAATTTCCCCAGATAAGAATTTGTGAATAAAAAGGACACTATGACAAATTCGGCGGTTATTAAGAGAAGGCAAGTTGATAAGGCGTAATCTGTCCTCGTAAGGAGGAAGATGGGTTGAAGGATCCCAATTTAAGCCACGGAGAGCGAAAATTAAGAACTGTTTTTGGACAGATTCCAGTTGATCTTGGTATTTTAGATAGTATGGAGACCAGACACACGACCCATATTCAAGAATTGGTCTCACTAGGGAAACGTACAGTTGCTTTGTGACGTAGGGGTCATTAAATTCCTTGGACCATCTTTTAACAAAACCGAGAACTCCCATAGCCTTGTTTGCGATGACCGCTATATGACTGCTAAAACATAACTTGGGAACAAATTGAACACCTAAATCATCTACTTTATAGATACGTTCAAGTGGGATGGTATCAATCGAATAATTAAACTCATAAGGTCTATTTCGACTAAAAGTCATACATTTACACTTGCTGAGATTAAGGGGAAGGCTATTAACCGAGCACCAGGCGTGAAGAGAGTTTAAATCGGATTGAAGGAGTAGAGGAGACATAGGGTCGCTATAAGATAAGCAAAGTTTACGGTCATCGGCATACATCAGTGCATGCGAATGGGATAAAACTTGCGGGATGTCATTAATGAAAAGGTTAAATAATAAGGGCCTCAAATGACTACCTTGGGGAACCCCAGATAGAACCCTAATGGAGCTGGATAGGCTAAGATTAAATCGAACTCGTTGAGATCGGTTGCTTAAATACGCCATGATCCAGTTGAGAAGGATTGGAGGGAAGCCGAGCAAACATTATTTATGTACTAAAAGTTCATGATTGACTGAGTCAAAAGCCTTGCTGAAATCAGTATAAACTACGTCGATCTGCTGCTTATTAACAAAGCCATTGTTTACAAGAGTGGTAAACTCAAGTAAATTTGTAGATATAGACCGCTTCTTCATGAAACCATGTTGAGATTTGGATATTATCGAACGACAATAATGCTGCAATTGAGAAGTCAGGATCTTTTCAAAGAGCTTAGGAATGTCCGATAGTTTCGAAACACACCTGTAGTTCGAAATGATTGCCTTTGGTCCCTTTTTATGAATAGGAATAATATACGATTCCTTCCAAAGACTAGGAAAATTACCTAGTTGAAGTGATAAGTTAAATAGTTTGCCGAGTGGCTCACATAAGGAATCGGCACAGTATTTCAACACTCAGCTGGGGACTTTGTCAAGTCCAGGACTGAAAGACGACTTGATCGACCGTAAGCTTGATAGCACGGTATCGACATCTACCAACGGGCATACAATGCTGTTGGAGTTTGCCACCGAGTAAGGATAAGTAGAGACAAAATTATTAGCCGATGAGGAGTAGCAACGTTGGAAAAATGATGCAAATAGATTGGAAATATCAGAGTCGTTATCAGCTGTTATATTATCTAAGAAAAGGGAGGGCGGAAACTGAGAGGATCTTCGCTTAGCATTAACAAAGCTGTAGAACTTCTTTGGGTCAATCTGAAAGCTCAACTTGCATCTTACCAAGTAGCTCTTATAGCATTCAGAGTTAAGAACCATAAATTTAGATCGTGCAACTGAATATTTGGCAAAATCCACGCAGGATCCAGATTTTTTTAAATTTTTTGTAGAGTCGAGATTTAATATTTTTGAGATTAGAAATACTTCTCGTGAACCATGGGGGCGCACGTGTGCGAGCGGGAGGGATCCGAACGGGAACAAATTCGTTAAAAACTCTAAAAACTGTATCGTAAAATGCGTTGGTGGATTGTTCGATATCCTGAGATGCGTCTAAGAAAGACCAGTCGACCCTTGATAAAGAATCGTTGAGGCGTAGAAAATCGACCTTTCGAAAGCAAAATGAAGGGATGGGCGGGGTAGAAGGAGAAGTGGTGCTCGGTATATCCAGCTCACAAACTATTTGTAATGTAGGATGATGAATGTCCTCCGGAATTGACAAAGGCGACGTTCTGGATACGATTGAATTTGAAACATCGGTAACAAATACGAGGTCTAAGAGTCTGTTCAAACTATTTTTAATGGAATTAATCTGCCCGAGAGATTGCTCTGCCATAAGCTGCAAAAGATCATAAGAGGCAGATGGATACAGTTCACAGGAATTATCATAAGTAGCCCAAAAGATATGAGGGATATTGAAATCCCCACCGACCACCAGACAATCAAGATCACCCAGCACGGAAGCAATCCGTTGGATATGTTCGGCATGAAGCAAATAAATTGATAAGTCTGAGGCTGGAGGAATATAGGAGCACGTTAAGAAAATGTCTGAATCGTGTGTCTGAATTTTAACTGCAATGAACTCAATGTTATGTGTTAATTCGCAGGGAATCTGCTGGGACGGCCAAATTGCATCAACCGCAATTAAAACTCCCCCTCCACGACCATAAGGGCGGTCAGATCTATAAATAAAGAAACGATCGGTTAGAATCTCATGATTTGAAATGTTCCCAAAAAGAGAAGTTTCAGTAAAAGCAAGCGCATCCTGCATAAAACAAGCACTGTTGGTATGCAAGGTGCTGAGCTTACCACGTAAACTATTGACGTTTGAAGGTATGGTGAAAATCGGATAAAAGGTTGTCGAGTTAAGAGCAAAATAGAGGGTTCATGCTAAAAAGGTTCGAATTTTCTTTAAAAATTTCTCGTATCGAGACCCCTTTACACCTTTGTTAGTTTTTGTTTTCAGATTCTTTCATCAAGTCGAATTTTAAACTAAATATCTTTTCTGAGTCCAAATTGCAGATTTCCATTTAGATTGTAGTTTTTAGAATAGGTCTTGTTGTTTTTTTTTGCTAGTAATCAATAGCTCATCCTTCAAATCATCATTTGTAAAATTAAGTTCGGTTTTTACTAACGACTAGAAAGCTTTTTGTGATTCTGCGGGCTTGAAGAACTCAAATAATTTGCTGTTGTCCACTTTAGACAGTACAAATTTCACTATGTGTGCGCACTTTTTCGCTCAACTGTCCAAATCTGAATAATCTGCCTCGACTGGAACTATGTACACAGGGATGTAACATGTAACATCGGGACAGGAGTTCGAGCTGATGGACGTGTAGCATACTCGGAGTGCACTCGCTGGTTCCGGCTATTATATTTGGTATTGAATGGGTTCGAAATAATTTTCCTCGTTGCCACCTGCTTGCTTTCTATACTGTAATCTTATCAATTACTCGCATGCGGCTTTTTTCTTAGATTCGATCAACACAGGGGGGTAAGATAGATAAGGCACGAAAAGAAGAGAATAGAAAGAGAATGAGAGCTATCTCCATACATTGGCTGCGCAGGATCTGGGTTTTAGCCTATGCTTTAGGTGCTGCGCTGGTTGTGTTGCTGCAGAGGGTGTCCACCCTACCTTGATCACCATGTTCCTTAGGTTAGGTTTAACCGGTGGTCCCAAAAATAGAAGCTCTTTCCATAAGTCCAAATTTCTCCCTTCAAGCGATGCATGGCTCATTATTAGAATAAATTTAGCAAGTCAAATTCATAACAATGTCTTTATTCTTAATTTCAATTGACCGCATAATGAATTTGGCAAACCAAAAATTAACAAAAATAAAGTCGAACCATAACAACATATTTTAATTATACAACTTCATTAACTTAAATAATTTAACAAGAAAAATAAAGAAACTACATACTTATAAAATGTTGCTCGAATCCAAAACCCTCATACGTCACCAAAGTCCAATTCGATTTATGGCGTCCCATTTCAGCATTAGCGGATTGGTCCGTTATTTTTGTTTCGTTTGTCATTGCATTATTAGTGTGTTGGTGTCAAGCTGCAAAGGAGTTGGTTTTTTTGCTACCTGCGCCCAGCATTCGGCTATTTCATTTTGCGCTAAGTCCGCGCTGGCCTCAGCCCTTAGCAACGGAATTTGATCGTGTCATCCTCATTCGCCTTTCTCATAGCCAGCGCTTCGCAGTAGCGATTTCGTTTTTAATTTCGTGGTCAACGTCTTCGGTTGGAGCAGTTACACACATACACAAAACACACATATATGGTTCTTTTTGGCGGTTTTAAAGTGCATTGCCCTTGTAGTTTCGCTTTAATTATCTATTCGCACATAAGCCAAATTATTTGAGCTCGCAAACATTGGTGCTGCTGCACAGTGGGCCAATATACACAAATACACACATCAAAATTTAATTTATTTATTCAACTTTAAAGCTTAAATCGTTTTTGCTGAACTATATAAAATAAATTGTTTTGGTCAAATTAAACAAAGAATTAGTTATGACTGGGAAAAGAAGCAAGGGCAACAGATCTATGGATGACTCGGACTCAATTGGATTCTCTACTTCAATTGGATAAAAATTTCACAAAGGATCTGAACTGAAAAAAGGGATCTTGAAAATCGAGAAATTTAATCATCTAATTTCGTGTTTAGAAGGTGCAGCACCCAAAGGTACAGTGTAGGCGTATCAGATGACCTCCGCTAATTATCCGAAAGCCTTAGCAGCGCTAAAACAAGTTTACAACAATAATTGTTTGATCGTGTTTGAGAGCATATCGAGGTTGTTTGACCTTCCTAAAATGCAGGAGCCTTCAGCATCGTCTTTGCGATCAATTATTGATAATGTCCGAGCAATATTTGGATCGTTGTTATCCCTGGGAAATTGTAATCAGATAGCAAACGCAATGCTCATCCACCTTGTTATGGGCAAAGTAGATTTAGCAACTCGATCTAAATGGGAAGAAAATTTAGATTAAAATAAAATTCCGCTTTGGGAAGAATGTGAAGCTGCGTTGAACAAAAGATATCAGCACCTCTGAGCGGAAGAATCATCCTCAGGAAGATCAAGATTGCAGAAATGCCCAAAGAAAGATATCAAATCTTCGCTTACTGATACTCAGAATAGTCAACCTAATTCTCCAAAATGTGTGCTCTGCAAATCAGGGCAACATTCAATAAATTCATGTTCGGCATTCGCACCAACTCCATGTCATAAGAGATTTTTTACATTCGTAAAAAGCTTCCCTTTGTGCATCAATTGCCTAAAAAAGGGTCACACAGTTACAGCGTGCAAATCTGGTGGCTGTAGAGTATGTACAAAGCCCCATCACACTCTTTTGCACAGATACAATACAAATTCATCGTTGACTGCAACTAACAGTCCAATTCCAGTAACTCAAGCTGCCACGAATAGCCAAACTTTGACGTCTCAGACTACAAACTTCACTCAGCAATTATCAACTCAACCTTCAGCATCAGCACATCATGCCAGTAATGTGTCAGATCAAGTCATATTGGCCACAGCCGTGGTCCAAGTAAAATACCAATAGGGGTCATATCACTTCGCTAGAGCTCTTTTGGACTTCGGTTCGCAGGTCAATTTTATGACGGAGGAGTTGGCAAAATCTCTTAGGCTCAAACGAGAGCGAAAAGAAATGAGCTTGCTAGGTATTGGCAAATCCAAGTCTACCGTGAGTCAATTTGTACAAATTTGGTATTTTGAAGTCTATCTCATCATGCCAACCAGAAAAGTTCGTCGAAAATGTAAACGTCCCAAATGATGTTGAGCTAGCCGATCCTCTTTTCTATAAGCCACAAGGCGTATATGCACTTTTGGGAGCAGATACATTTTTCGATATGCTAAGAAATGACCAAATTAAAGGTACCGATAACTCACCTTCATTAAAGGAGACTGCGTTCGGTTGGATCGCATCTGGTCGCTGCCAAACCAATTCTTCGGATAATAAAAAAACCTCGCTAAAAATCACGTTAGGCGACTCTGGTTCACTAGACATGTTTGTTCGCAAATTGTGGGAAATAGAAAGCGTCCCAGATATAGCCAACCCTAATCTTTATACCCCAGAGCAGCAGCTTTGTGAGAAATCATTTATGGAAACAGTCAATCGTTTACCCTCGTCTTTCACGCTTCTAGTAAAAGTTCATCTCAGTTTTCCCTCAACGACCTTCCCTGGTGGGACCCACCATCCAACCTTGTCTTTATTCAACTCTCTTGCGATTTCGCCTTCACCCTTGTGCGGTGACTGCAGACATCGCTAAGATGTACCGTCACATCGAGATTGACGAGCGCAATTTTCAGCTAATTGTCTGGAGAGAACACCCTACCGATCCCCTGCAGATATTTTGCTTGAACACACTGACATATGGGACTGTGTCTGCACCGTTTTTGGCAATTCGTTGTTTCAAATATTTAAGTGACGAACATCATCTCATCCGTTAGCATCCCAGGCACTGGCAAACAACTTCTACGTTGACGATCTGCTAGCTGGAGCAGATACTCCGGAAGAACTACGATCGTTGCAAGTCGAGCTGTTATTATACCCGTTACTCGTAGAGTAAAAAGGGTATTCTAAAGTCGTGCAAATGTATGTAACAGGCAGACGGAAGCGTCTCCGATATCATAAAGTATATATAAGTAAACAGATTCCGTTTTTCATTTAATAAAATTTATTAAGTATTTTCTTGCTCAACTGAGCACTTGAGCTTCTGTTTAAAAACTGATTTATAAAATAACTTAAGACGACCCAGCAAACCCATGGCCCACGGCTGCGGCCCATGATCCGCGGCTCCACCGGCTACAGAATGCTGACTCAGCGCTAGCGTGCGGGTGTCAAGTTGCATATGTTTTGTTGACTTGGTAGAACCAACGTCCGGTCTCCCAGAGGAGTCAGCACATTTTGCCTTGCGCGTGTTAACTCCTCCCGAGGTTAGGTAAAAGTCGTCCTCGATGTCCGATTTGACCCGATGTTCAAGTGTCAAGTAGCGGCGGACCCCACAGATAGTCCCGTAACAAACTAAGACAATGACAAGGGTAATGGCGCTCCACATCCATGGTTTCGATAGCACTTCGGATCGTAAGTCGAAAATGTGTTTGAGGTTTCTCAAGCTGAGGTCATGGAGAAAGGGAAGACTGAGCAGTTCTCGGTGGCTGGTCACGTTAATTTGGGATGCGGCTGATACGGCGGGTTTTTTCTCAGGACGCCACGACTGTTAACGTACAGCGTACCGTTCAGCAGGATGCGATCTTCGAAGGTCGCCAGGTATGTCCCCGAGACCAGCTGGCTGATACCATTGCCATACTCGACCTTGATGGTTGCGTCGTTGATGATGAGAACCCCCTCGTCAACCAGGGTCACCGGCTCAAGATGTCCAGGGCTTGTGTTACAATGTGCGACGGTTCCTGACACCAGCTGTTGAGCGCAAGTTGGTGTGCGTAGTCTCTTAGGAGGTGCTTAAGGTGGCCTCACATTCGCAGACCGCGAAGATCTGCACACCACAATCGGCTACTGTTTTCTAAGTCTAATATTTTACTCTTATGCTGTACTGGAAAAACGTTAATCTTCTTACAAGATAATACAGGTTTAGGATATTTAATTAGGAAATGTAGTATGTCAGTATTTTGAAAAGCTTTTATGTGGGAAACTCCTAAGATGTCTGGTAAGCTAACATTTGTGAGGTGTTCACTTGCTAGTTCTTTGATATCGACACTGTCAAGAAGGAGAGGGCTAATTGAATTTATTTTCGCTTATGTTATGGTAAGTATTAAGTGTTCTAGATTTGTAATAATCATCCTGTTCTTAGCTAAAATGGTTTCATACAAATGTTCTGTGTCTGCATCATCTATCTTGTGAATTGAGTTTAGGGACCTTGAAGTCTTGCTTGCAATCTAGTGTTTATTTCAATTTGTCTGTTTTCTATCAACTGTCCTTGTCTAAACTTAATCTGTTCCCAACCTTTAGTGCCGTTACGAACAGGTTTATGCTGCGAGCGTGTCTGTGGTGAACCCTCAATGTGTCGAATAGTTTTTCTATGTGTTCAACGTCTGTATAAAGTATCTTTTTCATATGGTCTTTTGCGAAGATGTCTAGTGTTTTCCGTGTTTCGTCAGCGTAAGTCTTGTATGACGTTATGTTCGTCGTATGTCCGAGGTGACCATGCTCGTCCCAGATAGTCACGTCACCGTCAGTTATGGGTATGTAGTCAGCGTGCGAGTAGTCATTGAGTTTTGGTGTTGCAGTCGTCAGGGTAATTAGTACGGGTAAATATCCTAACCTGAAATTAAAGTTAAATTAAAGGATATTAATATAAAATGCTTACTTAAGGTTGTCCTTATGGACCACCCTTCCTTTTATGAGAACCGTCGTACCTAGATCGGCTTCTATTATTTCTTCTGAGCAAAGCGGGGACAATCTATTTCCCAATCTTTTATTTGCTTTCAGCCATACTTTTTCCCCAATCTGGTACTTTTCTGTACTCTGTCTTTGTTTGTCTGTTCAAGTTTTTTCTCCTGTGCTACAAGGATTTTTTCTCTGATTTGAGTTGTCAATTCGGTGGGTGTTGAATGAATAACTCGATTGGCTTTTTGTTTGTCATTGATCTGTTATATTGAGTGGCTGCGAGAAGAATGATGTCGACAGTATCGTTTAATTAATTATCTATTTTTAGGCAACGATCTATTTCCGTGAGGGTACTATGAAAACTCTCAACCTGCCCGTAAGAAGTGCTGTGTAGGGGTGGTGCATTCATAACTTGCACGTGAAATTGATCATTAGTATTGATCTTATGGTTTCGGAATTTGGGGATTTTTCGTTATCGCAGTATATTGTTTTCGTTTTAGGAAACAGATTTATTAACTGTAAGATCGGAGCCTCGATATCTACAATTGCACGTGAAGCGATTGGCTGTACCACTGCAAATTTGGAAAGTTTGTCTACGCAGGTCAGGAAATATTTCTTATCTGTATAAAACACGTCGACGTGTAGTATTTCGCCTACATAAGATGGTTTTGGGGTCTGGCCCATCATTTGTTTAGAGGGGTGACGGTTATACTTTCCCATGGAACAGACCCTACAATTTGCGACTATTTCCGTTGCTAACCGGGTCATTTTCGGAAAAAATAATCTCGGAGCATTTGGTTTACATTGTCTTGAGCTGCGCGATGGGCTTTATTATGTTCTGCTGTTGCGATTTCTCTTTGTTCTGTTTGGTCCGTTTTGCCCGTGGCGATATTCTTGGAATATTTAAAAGTGGTTGAGGGGAATGCTTCGACTAACCTGTATTGGATACAGGCTACAATAGGAAGCTCGCAGTATATCGCGTTAAACACATTCGTTTTTACCACATCTTAAAATGTTTGAGTGTCTCGGTTAGTAAATTGAATGACATGCCTCGTTTTTTCTTTAAAAAAGAAAATAGTTCTTATCAAGGGTGCACTACCTTATTCGATTATTATTTGGTTTCTGAAACAATTTACTGGTTTATCTGTTCTTTCAGTCGTGTATGTGAGAGATTCTTCATGCACTGTGGCGACACTGAGTCTGGAGAGTCCTCGCGCTAACATTCTGACGAGACAAGGCGTCTGCATCCTAATTTTCTTTGTCTGATTTGTAGATTATATTGGCGTTGTGTTCTTCGATAAAAGCTTTCCAGCGTTTTAACTTTGCGTTTGGGTTCTTATCTGACACTGCAAATGTCAGAGGTTGATGGTCTGTAAAGATGTTTAAGTCTTTGACTCCGTAACACCGTTGGTAACACATCTTCGGAAGCCAGTATATACTTTAGCTTTTTAAAAGTTTGTAGCTGATTTGGTGTCAGTTCAAGTTTAGCTTTTCTTGAATAATTGGTGCCAATTTTACCGTTTTCGCCTTTTAAGACTTCCGCTAGGGGTCTCGCGATCGTAGCCTGAACCTTTGCAGGTGAGGTTTGGATTCCACCTCTGGACACTGTAAATCCCAAATACTCCACGCTCTTTTTGCAGAACTTGGATTTTTCCTGGGAAACTCTCATGCCCGCGTCTCGAAGACTTTTCAAGACCCATTCAATATGCTTAACGTGGTCTTCTTTGTTTGTGGAGAAAATTATAACGTCGTCCACATAGACGTAACAAGTTTTTCCAATTTGTTCTCTGAGGACGTCATCAATTACCCTCTGGAATATACTTGGGGCGTTTTTTAACCCGAAAGAAAGTCAGCAAAATTCGTACTTCCCATTGTTCACAGAAAATGCTGTTTTTTCCCTGTGCTTCTCTGCCAACTCAATTTGGTGGAAGCCTGATTTGAGGTCCAATGTTGTGAAATATTGTGCCTCACCCATATTTGACAGAATTTTGCGAAATAGATGGAATGGAATATTTGTCATCCGTTGTTTTTTCGTTAAGTTTGCGAAAATCGAAAACCATACGTTTTAGAATGTGACCTAATTTGTCGTGACCTTTTTTATCAACAACCCACAGTGGGTTATTATACGGTGACTTGGACGGTCTTATTATGCCATTTGCTAGAAATTGTTTAACCTCTGCGTTGACGAATTCAGACACTGGTTCGCCATCTGTTCGGATAGTAGCGACCGTATTTATATTGTATGGAAGGTACTCATTTACGTCTGCAAATGCTTTGATCATTTGGTCGATCATTTTATTAAAGGAATCTCTGACTGCGATGGGAACATCCGCGTCATCGATTTTAATGAAGTTTACATTTTGGCATTTAGTGAACTGAATTTGTTCGGAGCCGTGGTCATGTTTAATAAAGTTGTTAAAATCAACGACCGCATTTATTTTTTTTATTAGATCGAGTCCAATAATGGCATCGAAGTCTGAAATATTTTCCAAAATAAAAAAATATGGTTTTACGTTAAATATGTCAACGAGACATTTGTGCTGGATTTTTGTGTGACCGTGTATCGATCTTACCTTGAATAGTTTGTCAACGGGCACAAAGTGTGCCAGTACAGAAAGTGATTTTATATAATTTTTGGAGGCTCCTGTGTCGATCAGGAGCCTAATTGTCTGTCCTGCTACTCTCCGTGTTACATACGGGAGCAGGGTGTGTCCCCTAAAAAATTGCAAATTTCAACGTCCGATAGGTCGTCTTCGATTTCGGTTGCTTCCGTTTGTGCCTGAGACTCGTAATTGTCATCTACCTGATCCAGAGGCATATGGTCAATATTCTGTTGATTTCTCATTGATTGCTGCCCAGAATTTTTTGCATAGGTGTTTGCCCTAGTTGATTGCTTAAAACGCGATGAACCATCTACTTCCATCCTCTCAGGAGCTTGTCTCTGTGGTTTATTATTGTGAAAGCGCTGCTTCGAGCTACTTCCAGTATGTTGTCCTTGGTTTTTGCCTCCCTAATTTTTTTGAAAATAGGGATTTTTTCCCTGAGGATTGTTACTGTTCTGTCGCCAATTTTGTGACCTTTGGTTTCCCGATTTTTGGGATTTTTCTTGTACGTGTTTTGCAAAGTTTGCTGCAAAGATGCCTCTTTCGTTGCTCGATTCCGCTTCCTGCGCTAATGCTAGGGCGGTTGGCAGGTCTTTAGGCTGAGCTGGGAAAACAGCCCATTTCATTGATTTTTTTAGACCGGATATAAATGTATGAAGCGCTTCGCTTTTATACTTTTCGTTAAGAATGGCCGCTGCGGGCAAGTCGTGTGTCATTAGTGTTTTATTAGTTAACAGAGTTAACTTTCTTTCTATTTCGTCGTAGTATTTTAAAAGGGGCATGTCACCCTGTTTGAGCGTACTCAGGTCTTGCTGGATCACATGTGTAGCAACCGCCTTATTGCAAATGCCCAGCTAGTAGCCTCCTGCGCTGGTTGCATCCAATTGGCCTGTGGACCAACAGCTAAGCCGCGTGCGGGACCCTTTAAGACCGTAGCTCTTGCGGGATGGGGGGGTTGTTGCTGCCGCTGCAGATCTCTACTACATTTGATTTTATTTTAGAGTCCCTTCTGAATCTACCTAAATGAGACGATCCTCAATCAAAAATAAACACCAACCTGGTTAAGAAGGGTTCTAACTGATAGCTAAACCAAGGCAAAAACTTAAATGGAAAAAAAATATTAAAGCACACTCTTATTTCGGAAAATAGGGAGCAGTGGACTTTGGTGTTGTTTGCCACGCTCCGCTTTCTGCACCCACCCAACCATGGTCTTCCCGGTGGTAGTTCTCGGAAGACCCCAATATTTGTTAGGTATTCATTTCAAATTATGTTCCCATGTCCACGGAAAAAAATAAGTCTCTAGAAATTCATTTTCAATTCGATATTTAATACCCTAAATTCATTTGGTATGGGTATTTCCATTTACTTCCATGGGTTAACAATCGGTTCATATGATTTGTGCTTAGATGCTAAACTTCTCAAACTGCCCTCGTATGGCGTGAATAGTACATTTCATTTTTAAGAAAACGGGAAATTTATCATAATTAATTGGCGGTAATGAGGAATATAATATAGAGGTTTAATCAAAATAAAATCTAAGAAAATAGAAGGAAAATTTAATGGACATATTCTTCGTATCGTTCAATGTTTAAAATCTTTTGTTTTGGATGTCGCTGATCACCATGCGCGCATGCTTTGTTTTCGTAGGCCAGCAACCACACACCTTCTTATCGGGATTCCGTTTCGTTACTGCTGGGGCAGATCCATAATCAAAACAAACGACGCAAACGGTCTTGCGAGGGTTTTGCGAAACAAACCAAAAGCAACCGCACTTTAGCTCCTGAACCAACAGTAAATTATATAAAGCTGGCTTGGCCACTCATGCCAATGTAAATGATTGATTTATATACTTGATAAACAGCGGTAAACCCACAGGTTACCCACACAAGGCAATACTGAACCGGAGTTCAGAATTGGTAGGGGCGCTCTTTATATAATTTACTCCCGTTCACAGCTGTGGGTTATGTGGAATATCGGAAAATAAAATGTGAAATAATCAGCTGGTACCAACTCACCCGGTTTAATTCCGATGAAGCGCTCCATGGGTTTTAAATGATCATTGTGGGGATTAGTTTTGGTTTTGGTTCCTAAATAGGTTTAAATTAGAAATCACTTCACAATTATTATTTCCGCTTCGACAAAAAAATAAATCAAAATTTTAATTCAGACTTGGGACGTCAGCCCCAGCGTGGGTTGGCGTGTGGGTGGTAGCCATACAGTTTGACAAGCACTGAAACAACCTTACTTGGTTGCTTTACACACGCGTATGTATGATCACTGACATGTACATAGTTTTCGCACAGAATTTATTTAACCCTTTTCTTTGTTGTTGCTTTTTCCTCTCTATTCTCTGGCAATTCTTAAACTTTTTGAGGAAAACTTATAGACATTTGTACACCGTCGTTAATTTCTTAATCACTGCCTCGTTCGGTGAGAGAATTGATTAAGTATTGCCTCTTAGGCCAGACGACACTTTTGTTGAGACGGCAAGTTAACATTCGAGGGATTACACGTTGTTGACCAATATCACTGAATTTCCGGCATGCTTTGCTCCTAGATTCGCTGTAAGTGTGTGCTGGCCACTGCAGACTGTTCCAACGAAGCAAAAAGCTGGGTGCTCCCACAACGGCCTCTCTCTAGTCGGGGAGATGTACTCTGCTTATACCCTCTGCCCACATACACAGATGGGGGGGCGACGTGGTAGTCTCACTGGGACCCAAATTGAGACTAAACCAGCCGTTTCCCCAAGAGATATTGTCCGCAAAACCTTGGAAATCAAGAAAACTGGTTAAGCCTTGAACCCAATGGGTCTTGGTTCCAATATATGTCTATATATACTTGGGTATATATATAAATATATATTTTCACTAATATTGCTTTGAACTTTTACTTACGAAGCAAAAAATAAGGTGTCGGGCGTTTAGCCCCTTGCCGATGAAGCTCAGAAAAATAGTTTATAAGCCTCTGTTGCTTAGGATGGCTTACTTTTTCGCCGATTAATTTTTACTTAGGCTTAGGTTCAATCCTCGTTTGCGGGAGCTTATTCCCTCTGCTCTGGTTGAGTTCTCGAAACAGAAAGACAGAGCACCGGAACTGGCAGTTGAGAGGAACCTCAGTATGGCTGAATTGAGAGCCACTTGACAGTTGGCCTCTTGCGATATCGTTATCGTTACTGATTATTATCAGAGGCGATTATCTCAAGAATGGGTTGGTGTCTTGAATAAAGCCGCCAAACTTGAATTTAAGCCTTAACGGATTAATTGAACATTTTAATTTCTAATGTCTAAACCAACTGAATTAATGTTTGGAATCAGATAAAATGATATCAAATAGATCTTGAGGGGCTTACTATGCGAACATTACAACCACAGATAATCTGAAGAGTTTACGAGGCACGATTAGCTGGAATCAGCTTTTGATGTCCTTCGCATGGAAAGTTCCAATCTCTCTTCCTTGTAAGGTCTCTAGCAGATAAAATGAATTTCCCAGCTTCTTCTTTACGCGACATTTCGAAAACTGAGGTCCCAACTTCTTGTTAAAATTTTGGCTGAAATTACTTAAATAAAAATTTCGTTTGAAAACCTCTTGGCCAATTCTAAAGGACACTGGATTCGATCTGAGATTGTATTGCCGCACATTTCGTTCGTACGCCTCTCTGCTGTTTTTCTTTATATCCTGCCTCAACAATGCTAATTGATCAGCTCTTGCGAGCATGGTAGATTCTTCCAGCATGGAAATTTTCTTCAAGAGCTTATAGTCCTCTCCATGGTTAATCATATTAACCCCGAACAACGCCTTATAAGGGGAGCAACCAATCGATTGGTGCAATGAAGAACGCAACGCAGATGAAATACTAGGCAAGTGCTGATCCCATTCAGTTTGGTCAGCTAGAAGATACGAGCGGATTGCTGCCAACAATGAGCGGTTTACTCTCTCCGCAGCGTTACTTTGGGGGGAGTAAAGGGCTGTAAAGATATGCCGAATACCAAACTTGGTCAACAGAGCTTCAAATTCATTGGATTTGAATTGCGATCCATTGTCGCTAATTATCGACTCTGGAACGCCAAACTCTGCAAAGATCCTTTGACTCAAAAACTCATTGATCAAGGACGTGGTTAACTTTTTTAATGGACACAGCCAATGATACCTACTAAAATGGTCGAGAACGATCAACAGTCCGATGTGACCCTTCTTGCTGCGCGGATAAGGGCCCAAAAGATCAATGTAAAGCCGTTGGAATGGTCTACATGATACACTTTGTTCTCCCATAGGCGGACGCAATGTTATATTCGGAGCTTTCGCTTCTTTACACACATCACACGTGCGTACATAGTCTCGAGCCTGTTTAGACAATCCTGGCCAAAATAGGTGTCTTCTTAACCTTTCAATGGTTTTCTGCATTCCTCCATGAGCAGATACAATACTATCATGCGCTTGGCGGATCGCATTTTCTCGCAATTTTTCCGGCACCCACAGTTTCCAACGATCAGAGTCCTGATCTACGTTTCCTAAAGGATGCTCGGTTCGGATATAGACAAACTTGTCTGCAACACGCAAATCCGGAAATTTGTCAGTATTCTCTTCGACTCTTGATTTTAATTCTAAATACTCCTGATCGAGAAAAGCAGACGATTCTAAATCAATCTCCGGTCCTATAAGTTCTACGCCCTCAATATCATTTTCGCAAATCCGTGACAAAGCGTCAGGCACAATATGGTCCTTTCCCTTGCGATGGGATATAGTGAACTTAAAAGCCTGTAAGCGAAAGATCCAGCGAGCTAGTCGACCAGATACATTCTGCTGTCTCATCAGCCAGAGTAGGCTAGAATGATCCGTCACTACCTCAAATGGCTGCATTTCCAAATAACAGCGGAACTTTTCGATTGCCAATATTACGGCAAGGCATTCGCGTTCTGTAACGCTATAGTTCCTCTGTGATTTGGATAACTTTTTGGACATAAAAGCTAAGGGCCTTTCTTCTCCACTGTCGGACAACTGCACGAGCACAGCTCCAATGCCGTAGTCGCTGGCATCACAGTGTAGGAAGAACTTTCGATCAAAATCAGGATTCTGAAGTACAGGAGCGGAAGTAAGAAGAGTTTTTAGATTCTCCATAGCCGATTGAGCTTCCGGAGACCAATTAAACCTTTTCTTAGTCGATAGGACTTCCGTAATTGGAAATGTGACTTCCGCAAAATTTTTAATAAAGCGTCTGTACCAACTACACACCCCGAGGAAACCTCGTACCTGTTTTATATTTTTGGGTGTTGGCCAGTTCAAAACACAGGAAATTTTTTCCGGGTCCGTAGCTATCCCTCCGCTTCCGATCACATACCCTAAGTAGTTTACTTTCGTGACGCAGAATTGGCTTTTAGCCACGCTTAAAGTAAGATTAGCCTTTCGAAATTGATCGGCTATTCGAACTAACACTGATAGATGGGATTCGAAATCTTCGGATACAATGCATAAATCGTCTAAGTAGCCAAAGACGCAATGGCGCAAGTCTGGAGGAATTAACTCATCCATGAGGCGGCACATTGTTGACGGCGCATTACAAAGCCCAAAGGGCATAACACTGAATTGAAACAGAGATCTGCCTGGTACTGTGAAAGCAGTCAATTGCTTCGCTTCTTCTGTTAGCTCAATCTGCCAGTAGGCATCTTTGAGATCCAATTTGGAAATCAAATTTGCCTTTGGAAGACGAGCGAATATGCCATCTAAACTTTGCAAAGGGTACGCGTCCTTTTTCGTGAATTCGTTCACTTTTCTCGCGTCTAAGCATAAGCGAACCTTATTGGGCTTTACGACCATTCGCATAGGCGAACTCCACGCACTTTGCGAGGGCTCAATCACCCCTAAGCTCAACATTCGATCGATTTCGGAATACATTAGTTTCTCGACTGCCGGACTTACTGGGTAATGCCGTTGCTTTACGGGCTTGGCATCTCCGATATCGATGTGATGCTTAATTAAAGCCGTACGTCCTAACCCTTGTTTCTCAAAATTTGGAAACAGGTCCTTTACAGTTTCCAGCTGCCTTAGCTGACTGTCGGACAAAGGATATTTATCTAAAGCTGGCTCTTCTATACCGTCAGAATTCGATACGGAGCTAATAATTCCGGGAGCTAATGCAAATAGATGCCAGAAATCTATTCCTAAGATCAGTCTTTGTGCTATAGAAGGGATCACGTAAAGGTCGATTTCCTTCTCTTGATCTTTGTACTTCATTAGCACACGAAGGATTCCAAGTACCTGATGTGGCTTGGCATCAGCTGTACGTACTTGTGACACAATAGGTTTAAAATTTGAAAACTCAGAAAAATTTTCTTGGGCTAGTGCTGAACCGATACAACTAATATTTGCTCCGCTATCGAGCAGTCCTAATTCGGAGAAATTCAGGAACGAAACACTAGCATAACTACGTCTATCAATATTACTTTGAAAAATAGTAGAAACAAGAAGATGTTTCTTTGACTTAATCACACCGAAATATTTTCGCATGCGGATAGTATTACGTCGGCTCTTTTTCATATGGCCTGAAAAAATTCTATCTCTAACTAAATAATAGTTTCTTAACCTCTCATGGTAAGGTAGAAAATTCCGTTTACCTTCATTTTTATTGTCTTCATTGACTTCATGCTTGCGATCTAGAACTTTAACGACTTTACTGGCTAAATTCGGGTTAATTTCTACTTTTGGGGCATCCTCCCTTGATTGGATGACCCCGCCTGTCGGTTTTCCGATCTGCGCTTACAGGTTGGACAATTCGGCTTATAAATTTGGGGAGCTCCACAACCATAACAGAAGATGCGTCTCTCTGCCACGCAATCTTCCCACATGTGTCCTGGAGCTTCACAATTCCAACAAACTATCTTATTCGGGCCTATTCTATTGACTGCTGCAATTTCTAGTTCGCCATCACTGATTGGACTATCCTCGTTTGGCTCTTCATCAAGGGCGTATACGCGATATGTGCCTGATTCTTTCGCTTTTGGTGGCGCTGGGCGTAGTCTACCAATTTCTTTGAGAAAATTTTCTCGTTTCTGCACGAGACGACGTAACTCCGAGATGGACGATATCTTTTCAAATAATAATCTGTCTTTCATTTCTGTAAGCAGATTTCCTTGAATCATTTCGACCAATTCCTCCTCAGCAAAGCTTACAGACAATTTATCCATGAGCTTACAAACTGCCTCATAGAAATAATCGAATGACTCTCCGGGTTTTTGTTTGCGAGAACGTATCTGTTCTCTCAACTCGGTAACAGACCGACTCTCACGATATTGTTCACGCAAAGCTAAGCAAAATTCAGTCCAGGTAAATGTTTTTACCCTTTTATGAAATCGCCAAAACCAACTACTGGCTTTGCCTATCAGCAGCTGATGAATGTTTTTATTCAATAACTCAAAATCGTTATCAAGGTTTTCTTGAGTTAAGATTTTCACTCGATACAAGAACTCCTCGACTGATAAACCATCAGGGGTACCATCAAATCTGACTCCCCATTTTTGGAGTATATCGGCTATTTTATGGGAGCTTAATACTTCCCTAAAATTTGAGGACCTAGCACTTCGCTGACTAGATTGAGTCTCTACAGCTGATGCCTGCTCTGGGGCCGTCCCTATACTGGATACGTTTATTGAGGCTAACACACGAGATACTGTCTCTTTGACTATCGACTCAAAATTCTCCAATGGATTATTTTCTTCTGGCTGTTGAGCTCGAGGTCGGCGAGGTCTGCCTTTCTTGCGAGGTGCATTTCTATTTTGTTGCCTACGTGGCACTGCTCCTTGATTGGTGGGAGTGCTTCCCACAGGAGGTATATTACCATGGCTAGGACTTGTTGCTTCTCCTTCCGGATGATTTAAGGACCCTCCGGCCTGATCATCGGCGTTTTCTAACGCTCTAGCTAACGAGCGAGTACAAAGACGTGTTGCTGGCGGGGGAACTTTCTGTGTATTTTTCTTTGGTTTGGGGGAATGGTTTCCCACTACATACTTCAAATCTTTAGGATGAACAAGCTTAAAACAGCTTGGACATTCCTTTTGGGTTTTTACTCGATTCTCAATGCAAATTTTGTGGAACACGTGCTGACATTTGGTGATAGCACAAGGCTGCGTATCTTCCATACGTTCACCACAAATAATGCATGCGTTTTGATCAGCCTCAGACTGATGCTGCTCTGTATTTTCGTCAAAACTATGATTGACTGGCATAATTCATAAAAAAAATTTCCGTTGACATAATTGGGAGACATAAAATAAAATGAATACAATTTTTTTCCAAAATTAAGAGTGGAGGATGAATTAAATTTGGGCTATTGAAACTACTGGCTTTCCTGTGATCCTTAGTGGCTAAACTTCAATTGATCGATATTCCGCGGACAAAGATACACATGCGCATAAACTTTTGTGTTCCAGCAGAACAAAAGATTCAAAAAAATTAAACACAATCGGTATCACTATAGAAACCAAGGTCATGAAACACAATGAATAAATTCAAGCAAAAGTAATGCTACGCAAAAATCTTGATACCAATAATTTCGGTCGATAGTATTCAAATACTCAAACACTCGAATTCCAGAAATGTATAAAAAGTAATTACTCAAGTCAAAACAAATTCTAAACTAATTCATTAAATTCCAATCGAAGACAAACGAGCTGTTAATTTGATATAGTGTTGTATGCGACCGCTCTCTTGCTACAGGAAATCTACTCAACTAGGGCCATCCTAATTTATTATAAATATACCTTCCAGCAAAATAGTTGATGTTAATTGGTCAAAATGTGTTCCTTTTCCAAAGAATAGGTTTTCAATGTTAGGCAATTTGTTCGGTCGAAATAATTTCGCATACGCAAAGATCATCGAAATCCAGAGGCCAAAACCTAACACTTGATCAGTTTGCAACACTTCTATCAAATTTGGGACCACAACTATGACCTGAAAAACTCATCATAGCTGCCTGCCCCACGTTCGGGCGCCAAAAATACTTATGTAGCAACCGCCTTATTGCAAATGCCCAGCTAGTAGCCTCCTGCGCTGGTTGCATCCAATTGGCCTGTGGACCAACAGCTAAGCCGCGTGCGGGACCCTTTAAGACCGTAGCTCTTGCGGGATGGGGGGGTTGTTGCTGCCGCTGCAGATCTCTACTACATTTGATTTTATTTTAGAGTCCCTTCTGAATCTACCTAAATGAGACGATCCTCAATCAAAAATAAACACCAACCTGGTTAAGAAGGGTTCTAACTGATAGCTAAACCAAGGCAAAAACTTAAATGGAAAAAAAATATTAAAGCACACTCTTATTTCGGAAAATAGGGAGCAGTGGACTTTGGTGTTGTTTGCCACGCTCCGCTTTCTGCACCCACCCAACCATGGTCTTCCCGGTGGTAGTTCTCGGAAGACCCCAATATTTGTTAGGTATTCATTTCAAATTATGTTCCCATGTCCACGGAAAAAAATAAGTCTCTAGAAATTCATTTTCAATTCGATATTTAATACCCTAAATTCATTTGGTATGGGTATTTCCATTTACTTCCAGGGGTTAACAATCGGTTCATATGATTTGTGCTTAGATGCTAAACTTCTCAAACTGCCCTCGTATGGCGTGAATAGTACATTTCATTTTTAAGAAAACGGGAAATTTATCATAATTAATTGGCGGTAATGAGGAATATAATATAGAGGTTTAATCAAAATAAAATCTAAGAAAATAGAAGGAAAATTTAATGGACATATTCTTCGTATCGTTCAATGTTTAAAATCTTTTGTTTTGGATGTCGCTGATCACCATGCGCGCATGCTTTGTTTTCGTAAGCCAGCAACCACACACCTTCTTATCGGGATTCCGTTTCGTTACTGCTGGGGCAGATCCATAATCAAAACAAACGACGCAAACGGTCTTGCGAGGGTTTTGCGAAACAAACCAAAAGCAACCGCACTTTAGCTCCTGAACCAACAGTAAATTATATAAAGCTGGCTTGGCCACTCATGCCAATGTAAATGATTGATTTATATACTTGATAAACAGCGGTAAACCCACAGGTTACCCACACAAGGCAATACTGAACCGGAGTTCAGAATTGGTAGGGGCGCTCTTTATATAATTTACTCCCGTTCACAGCTGTGGGTTATGTGGAATATCGGAAAATAAAATGTGAAATAATCAGCTGGTACCAACTCACCCGGTTTAATTCCGATGAAGCGCTCCATGGGTTTTAAATGATCATTGTGGGGATTAGTTTTGGTTTTGGTTCCTAAATAGGTTTAAATTAGAAATCACTTCACAATTATTATTTCCGCTTCGACAAAAAAATAAATCAAAATTTTAATTCAGACTTGGGACGTCAGCCCCAGCGTGGGTTGGCGTGTGGGTGGTAGCCATACAGTTTGACAAGCACTGAAACAACCTTACTTGGTTGCTTTACACACGCGTATGTATGATCACTGACATGTACATAGTTTTCGCACAGACTTTATTTAACCCTTTTCTTTGTTGTTGCTTTTTCCTCTCTATTCTCTGGCAATTCTTAAACTTTTTGAGGAAAACTTATAGACATTTGTACACCGTCGTTAATTTCTTAATCACTGCCTCGTTCGGTGAGAGAATTGATTAAGTATTGCCTCTTAGGCCAGACGACACTTTTGTTGAGACGGCAAGTTAACATTCGAGGGATTACACGTTGTTGACCAATATCACTGAATTTCCGGCATGCTTTGCTCCTAGATTCGCTGTAAGTGTGTGCTGGCCACTGCAGACTGTTCCAACGAAGCAAAAAGCTGGGTGCTCCCACAACGGCCTCTCTCTAGTCGGGGAGATGTACTCTGCTTATACCCTCTGCCCACATACACAGATGGGGGGGCGACGTGGTAGTCTCACTGGGACCCAAATTGAGACTAAACCAGCCGTTTCCCCAAGAGATATTGTCCGCAAAACCTTGGAAATCAAGAAAACTGGTTAAGCCTTGAACCCAATGGGTCTTGGTTCCAATATATGTCTATATATACTTGGGTATATATATAAATATATATTTTCACTAATATTGCTTTGAACTTTTACTTACGAAGCAAAAAATAAGGTGTCGGGCGTTTAGCCCCTTGCCGATGAAGCTCAGAAAAATAGTTTATAAGCCTCTGTTGCTTAGGATGGCTTACTTTTTCGCCGATTAATTTTTACTTAGGCTTAGGTTCAATCCTCGTTTGCGGGAGCTTATTCCCTCTGCTCTGGTTGAGTTCTCGAAACAGAAAGACAGAGCACCGGAACTGGCAGTTGAGAGGAACCTCAGTATGGCTGAATTGAGAGCCACTTGACAGTTGGCCTCTTGCGATATCGTTATCGTTACTGATTATTATCAGAGGCGATTATCTCAAGAATGGGTTGGTGTCTTGAATAAAGCCGCCAAACTTGAATTTAAGCCTTAACGGATTAATTGAACATTTTAATTTCTAATGTCTAAACCAACTGAATTAATGTTTGGAATCAGATAAAATGATATCAAATAGATCTTGAGGGGCTTACTATGCGAACATTACACATGTACCGGTGTTTTATCGGCAAATGAGAAATCCAGTCTCGCAATGATTGCTTTGAAATTCAGCACTGTATTGAAAGACGCGAGCACCGCATCTGCTGAACCTCGTACTTTGTTGCGGATAATGGCAACTGCTTGGTAGTGTCTGGAACTCCCATTGTGGGGTTCGAAAACTTTGTGTTGTTAATAATGTGAGCCCATAAGATTTAAGTGAAATTAATATAATGTCTTTATTCAAGTAAAAGATAATCGTGTGCTCGCGTCGGAAATTCGTAGGCA
This sequence comes from Lordiphosa andalusiaca, assembly GCA_035044965.1. Classification (NCBI taxonomy): domain Eukaryota; kingdom Metazoa; phylum Arthropoda; class Insecta; order Diptera; family Drosophilidae; genus Lordiphosa; species Lordiphosa andalusiaca. The sequence continues at coordinate 36,447 of JAWNNM010003610.1, read as the reverse complement.
ACTAACTAGCTCACGTGAGTCGATACATTAGGGAGGGAACATGTTAGTCTATCGATACATATAATTTGATACATTTCAACACTTCCCCTCAAATTTTATGTTGAACAAATTCAGAATAGCAAACTCAATATTTCATATAAATTCAAATTAAACGTTAATTCATGCCCAATCCTAAAATACATTCATTATGTTTCGTTGTTGACAAACCCTTTGTCAAAACATCTGCTCTCACCTTCTCGGTTGCAATGTACCTGATGACGATCTCGTTTTTCTCCACCAGCTCACGTATAAAGTGATGACGGATGTCCACATGCTTAGTTCGGCAGTGGAACACTGGATTTCTGGTTAACTCGCCAGCGCCTTGGTTGTCGTTAAAGATTACAACAAAATCCTGTGTACCTAAGACTTCCTTCAGGAACAATTTTAGGTGGACTGCTTCCTTTGAAGCATCTGATATGGCCATATACTCGGCCTCGGTTGTTGAGAGTGCCACGGTACGCTGCTTTCGGGACTCCCAACTGACTGCTGCGTTGGCAAACATGAATGCGTAACCTGTGAACGATCGCCTATCGTCGATATTGGAACCCCAGTCGGCGTCGGTGTAGCCGAAAAGGTTCTTGCCAGTTTTCTTGAATATCAGTCCTCTGTTGTCGCTTGCCTTTAGATATCTGAGGACCCTCTTTGCTGCCGTCCAATGCTGTTGACCAAAATTAGAGTTAAATTGACTTAACAAACTTACTGCATGGGACAAATCTGGTCTGATGCATACTGCCAGATACATCATTTTGACATTTCTTCTGGGCTGTTTGGTGCATCCTTCTTGGTTAATTTCTCGTTTGATGCCAATGGGGTTGAGACTGTGTTTGCATTTTCCATGTTGAACCTTTTGATAACTTCTTTTGCATACTTGCTTTGATGCATCCTGATCTCCTTCTTTTCAAGATCTTGTTCAAATTCAATGCCAAGACAATACTTCAGAGGACCCATGTCCTTCATGTCGAAAATGCTTGCTAGCTCGTTCTTGAGTGCGGTGAGTGCCCTTGGGTCATTAGACGCAACCATTAAGTCGTCTACATATATCAATACTACTACAAGTATATCATTTTCATTGATTGTGTACACACAAGGATCTGCACTGAGTGGCTGCAATCCTAGTTCCTGGAGTTTTTCATCCAATTTTCGGTACCACTGTCTTCCGGATTGTTTTAGACCGTACAACGCCTTTTGTATTTTGCATACTTTGTTCGGTTCGTATTTATTGCGTTCATCCTTACTGAGCATCATGTCGAATTCTTTTGGAATTTCTATATAAATATCCTCGGATATTTCACCGTTAAGATATGCACTGATGAAATCTAGTTGTTGTATCTGCATTCCGAGCTCGACAGATAGGGCCATGAGCATGCGGATGGAGCTCATGCGCGCTACGGGTGCAAATGTTTCAGTGTAGCTCATACCTTGTGTCTGCGCAAAACCTTTCGCCACAAGTCTTGCCTTTCGCCTTTCAATTGATCCATCAGCTTTTCACTTTGTTTTGATGATCTGAGCATTCTCTGGTCGATCAACTAATACCCACGTATTATTCTTTTCGAGTGCTTGGTATTCCTGGAGCATGGCAGCTTTCCACTCCTCACTCTCTGGGCAATTGAGGGCCTCTTCTGCATATATTGGATCGCACTGTTCGATAAGATATCCGATATGCTCATTTGATTCTTCCTCCTGTGCTTCCAGCTCTGCCATCAGACTGCGCGTTGCGGGGCGCCTACGTCTTTTTGGTGTTGACGTTTCCTTACGATTTTTCTTCTTGGGTTTGGAAGTCACTGGAGTCTCAACTTCTGGTTCTGGCGTGTCTTTTTCCACCTTCGGGTTGGATTCTGGATAGATTAATGACGCATCTTTAAGAAGATTTATCATGATTTCATGATCAGACCCTTTTGTAACATTTTCATCGATAAAATTTTCGTACTGGCTCTCTTTATCAAATTTATCAAGAAATTTTACGTCTCGACTTTTGTATGTTTTTCTTTCTTCTTGGCACCAAAGTCTATAACCTTTCGATTGTGGCTCATAGCCGATGAATATACATTTCTTGCTTTTTGGTTGAAATTTACCTTTTCCTGGTATCTTGTCCAACATGTATGCCACCGTGCCAAAAACTTTCAGATATTGTAGTGTTGGTTTCTTCTTGGCCCACAGAAAATACGGGATTTCGCCGTCCAGACTTCTTGATGGGACTCTGTTCCTTACATGATTTGCTGTCAAGATTGCTTCAGCCCAAAAACTTGGTGATAACCCACTTTGAAGCATCATGCAGCGTGCCATTTCGACCAACGTGCGGTTTTTTCGTTCCGCTACTCCATTTTGTTGAGGGGTGTAATCAATTGTCAATTCATGCTTTATGCCTTCCCTCTTAAGAAACCCTGAGAACTTATATTAACATACTCTTTTCCGTTGTCTGTGCGCAATATTTTTATTTTCTTTCCTGTTTGCTTTTCGACAAAATTTTTGTATTCCTTGAACTTTTCGATGACTTCATTTTTCTGTTTCAAAAAATACGTTTCACACCATTTCGTTTTATCGTCAATGAAAGTAACAAAGTACTTTGAGTGTCCATGCGATTGGACTCGCATTGGCCCACAAACGTCTGAGTGCACTATTTCAAGCAGTTCATTTGATTTGGACACAGAGTTTGAAAACGGTTTTTGGGACTGCTTCCCCTGAATACAGACTTCACACTCTTCTAGGTTTTGGTTTACGTCTGCTTTTACACCTAGTACCTTTTCTTTACGAATCATATTTTTCAAGTCTGTTTCATTTAGGTGGCCTAATATTTCATGCCACTTCTGTAAATCACTGCCACTTTGTGCTGCACTTTCTGCAATTTTACATTGTTCTTTCCCTTGATTTATGAAATATAGATTTGACTTTCGGGATGCTGTGGCATACTTTTTACCAGTCTTTGGATCCACTATTACTGCTCCTTTACGGCGGAAAGTAACTTCAAAACCGTGGTCTGTGATTTTTGACACTGACATCAAATTGGACCGAAGCTCGGGGACGAAGAGAGTTTCGCCTAAGCTCGCCGTCACGACTGTGGTTTCCAAAAGTACTTTACCACTGCCAATTATTGGTGCAGAATTGTCATTGGCCAATTTCAAACTTTGCGATTCACTTTTCAAATTTTCGAATTTTTCTTTTTGAGAGCACATATGCGATGTGGCTCCTGAATCGAGACACCACTGTTCTTTTTCAATAAATGCTTGCATGGCAACCGCAGTGTTGCTTTTCTGTTTGTCTTTTTCTTCGCGTTTGTACTCGAAACACTTTTCCTTATTTCCGTTTGATCTACACTCTCTGGCCTTATGGCCAATTTTTCCACAATTGTAGCACTTAAGCTTTTCTTTTTGATTTCTGTTTTGATTTTTCTGGAAATTCTTTCGCGTATACATTGCGTCTTGTACTGTTTGAACATCATTTCTCTTACGCGCTTCGTATTCTTCAAGCATTTTTGTTTTTAACGATTCTGGATCAGGTAACTTATCCAGCGTTTCAATCGCTACTCTAAATTGTTCGTACTCTTCGGGTACACTGTACAACAGCAAAATTGTTACAAGGTCGCCCATCACTTGCATGTCCATTTCATGAATTTTGTCCAAGATGTCAAAAAACTTTTGTAAATGACTATGCATGTCTTCTCCGTTTTGCATTTTCAGCAATATGAGCGATTATGATCTTACATTCGCATAACTCATTGTTGTTTCACAATTTTTCTGTACTTAGTTTTTGCCTTCTTTGCCTGTTCGGCTCTTTCGAGTTGTCCACTACTACACACAAAACTTTTTTTTTTTATCTCTCTTTCATTTACACACACACATGTGTTCTTTGGCCTGCCGCTACACGTACATTTACACACACATTTAAGCTGACGCCATGGCGCGCGGGCGATTCTGATGAAATTAGTTTTTAATTTTGGGTTTTCACAACTTCCGTACTTTAACTTCACTTTCCCTACTTTAATGCGCTGTTGAAGCGTCCTGGTACCAATAACCTGTTGTTAATAATGTGAGCCCATAGGATTTAAGTGAAATTAATATAATGTCTTTATTCAAGTAAAAGATAATCGTGTGCTCGCGTCGAAGATTCGTAGGCAACTAACTAGCTCACGTGAGTCGATACATTAGGGAGGGAACATGTTAGTCTATCGATACATATAATTTGATACATTTCAACACTTTGTAGGCCGCGTTTGCCGCTTGCCTCCATGAAACATAATTTTCTTGTTTCCCATCAAATTCGGGAATAGACTTGACAATATCAAGGGGTTCATCGCACTGTTTTCCTGGTAAAATTTATATATCTTGATATACTTCTACCTCAGGTGTGTTTACCCTTAAACTGTTGATCTGTTCGCTAAGTGCTGTCAGTTTCCGTTCAAACATTAGCTCCTGCTGTGCAAGACCTTCTCGCATTTGCGCCTCAAGGCTTGCTGTCTGTTGTGCGTTCGTTTTGAGTTGTCTTATTTCTTGGAATAGCTCGTCGTCGCTACTGTCAGTAAGAGTATGTGTCCTGTACATCAGTTCACAGAAGAACGATAATTTTTTTTAATTTTCTTGGACAATAATTTGGAAGCCAAAAGAAACCAAGTAAAAAGCCTTAGACGGGGTAATTCCTACAAAATATAGTATTTATTGAAAGGATAATACTCTTTCTAAACAGTTGTCGATATATTTTTAACTCTTAGCAATTGTGAATACTTCACTTACATGTATTTCATACAGCTGCTGTCTTATCTCTTCTTTTCCTAACGTGGTGGCCGATGTGGGCGGTGAGGTTGGGTGTCACTTTTTACTTTTTGGTTATGTTTCGTTCTTTTTCATTTCAACTTAGTTTATTTTGCCTTACACTCGCTCAGCTTTTGCTGGGGTTTTATTTTTATGGCAAATTTTAGGGTATTTTTATTTTCTGTCACAGCTTTGGCTGTGACGGTAGGAATTTGTGATTTGTGTGTTGTTTTTTTGCAACTAATAACCGCGGCGGTGTCACTACGATTATATTTCGATGTTGTTTTTTTTAACAAACACTTTCGCATTTAACTAAGCGATTTAATTCGCGGCGATTGCACTACGAACTTTTTTTTTTGGGAATGGGTAATTTTACTGTTGGGCGCCAGTAAACCAATTCCGTTTTTCATTTAATAAAATTTATTAAGTATTTTCTTGCTCAACTGAGCACTTGAGCTTCTGTTTAAAAACTGATTTATAAAATAACTTAAGACGACCCAGCAAACCCATGGCCCATGGCTGCGGCCCATGATCCGCGGCTCCACCGGCGACAGAATGCTGACTCGGCGCCTTGTGCCCGTTCCTATAGCGGCCACTCAGCGCTAGCGTGCGGGTGTCAAGTTGCATATGTTTTGTTGACTTGGTAGAACCAACGTCCGGTCTCCCAGAGGAGTCAGCACATTTTGCCTTGCGCGTGTTAACTTATATTCTTCATCAGCATCAACAGCCGAGTCGATATAGCCGTGTCCGCCTGTCCGTCCAAATTTTCATAAAGATCGGATAATACATGGCAGAGTTAAAAAAACGTTGCATACTTATCTGAGCCGCATGAGGTTATGAACAGCTCTCGTCTGTTCTAGAGTCGTATGGAATAAGTCTCACAAAATGGTCGTCAAACTGAACGTTTTGTCTCTGAACAAGCTGAGACTAGAGAAATCGGCGATCAAGGAGAGACTAAAACGCTGGGACTCACATGGAACCCGAAAAATGATGTGTTCATATACTAGATGAAAGGTTTGTCAGTAGAAGTCCAGCCAACAAAACGATCTATGCTTTCGTTTGCGTCTCGACCATACGATCCCCTTGGATTATTGTGTCCTATAATCATTAGCGCAAAAATTTTGATTCAGGAGACATGGCTGCTTAATGAACCAATACCCACGTCCTTACAACAGAAGTTGGAATCAGTCACGTCCTGTTTCGAAGGATTAGATTCGATTCAGATTCCTCGACACATCGGGGTAACAAAGCACACTAAACGTCAAATGCATGGGTTCGCGGATGCATCGACACGAGCTTACGGCTGTTGTCTGTACATTCGGGTAGAAAACAATGACGGCATTTTAGTAAATTTGCTCACCGCCAAGTCAAAGGTGTCTCCGCTAAAAACTAAGTCAGTTCCAAGACTGGAATTGTGTGCAGCGCAATTGCTAGCTGCTCTGTGGGGCAAAGTTAGGCACGTTTTAAACGCGGCAAGTGAAGATATTGTAGTTTGGTCAGACTCTGAGGTGATTCTGCACTGGTTGAGGATGCATCCATCGAGCTTAAACACATTTGTTGCAAATCGAGTGGCTGACATCCAAGAATTAACCCCAGAAGTAACTTGGCGGCATGTTCCCACCAAGGAGAGTCCCGCAGTCCTTGTCTCTCGGGGTTGTTTAGCCGAAGAGTTAAAAAAATCGATTTGGTTCACGGGTCCAGAGTTTTTAAAACGAATGGAAAGCGTTTGGCCAATTAACCCTTATTCAAACATATGTGAGAAGCAATCAGTGATAGAGAAGCGCACGTCCGCTACGTTTATCATTGCGGCCGATACAAGCCCCCATCCTATCATAAACCTGATTGAAAACTCGTCATATTATTGGAAAGTGCTCCGAACAGTAGCATATATGTTTCGGTTTATCAAAGGACGAAGAGAAAAACACACATCCCGTGAGCTCACTCCGGCGGAGCTTGATTTGGCATTTATAGTTGTGGTCCATATACTGCAACACATCTCGTTTGAAGAGAAAATCAAGAAATTTAAAAAGTATATCGTATTGCAGCCTTCAATTCAAAAAGTAAATCCTTTTCTTTACTCGCACCAGGATGATGATCGTGTGTGGTGGTTGTTGAGAGTAGGTGGTCGTCTGTTGAATGCACCGTTGCCGCATAATGCCAAACTTCCTCTCCTTATGCCAAAAATGTCTAGATTTATGTTGTTGTATCTTCAATACTTACATCGCACGAATTGTCATGCTGGTTCTCGAATACTTGTAGGCATTTTGCGTCAGCAGGTTTTGCTTATAAATGCAAGGCAAGAATGTAGTGCAGTGGTTCGCAATTGTGTGCACTGTTTTAGATATAAACCAATACTTGCATCTCAGATAATAGGTAATCTTCCTGGTAATCGGTTATTTGAAAACAGACCGTTTGAAATTAGCGGAGTGGACTTTTGCGGTCCCATCTCAGTAACTTTGGGCTTCCGAGGCAGACCCCCAGTTAAAATGTATCTTGCAGTGTTTGTTTGGTTTACATCCAAGGCGGTTCACTTCGGTCTCGTGACAGATCTGACATCTAAATCATTTCTCATGTGTCTATCTAGGTTTGTCGGTCGACGTGGACTGGTCAAGATGATCTACTGCGACAATGCCACCAATTTCGTGGGTGCTGCACGGATGCTCGCAGATTTGAAGGTCCAGTTCGATATCCACAAGGATGTCATCACCAAGTTTGCTGCTGCTCGAGGGATAACGTTCATGTTCATCCCGCCCAGAGCACCGCATTTTGGAGGCATGTGGGAATCGGCCCTGAAGTCGGCTAAGACTCTGCTACTCAAGGCCATCGGCAGTGCAGTGCTTCGCCAGGACGAGTTGGAAACCGTGTTGGTTGATGTGGAAGCGGTTTTTAGTTTAAACTAATTTAAGGTAGTTGATTAAGCTTGAAGTTTCTCGAGGTAGTTGATTAAGCTTGAAGTTTCTCGAAGTGTAACGAAGTTCACTTAACTCTCGTAAATTCATATATTTGCTCGTGTCATCTTGCTCTCATCATCTTAATTTATCTAATGCACACACACACAAGTACTTAGGCACGAGCCTTTGCGAACGCTCTCTTATTGTCAGTGTCAGTGCACGGAAAGTACTTATTCACCGAACAAGTTGTCGACTGTCCTTTTGGAAGGACCGTTTATATAATCAGTCCCAGGATTGCTGGCCAATTGGCTGATCAACATTAAAAAAAAAATAAAGAGTACAACCTAAGCAAGTGTGAGTTTATGTAGCTGAAAACCCAGAAATTTTATTTAGATATATGAATAATATATATTTAAGATAAGAAATATATATGGAATATAGAATATTAGAGTATTAAATAAGTTCAGATAAGGTGTGGGGTAATAAATTAAGATTTAAGTAGCAATCTCAAAGATTTAAAATATTTTTGTTTTCATGCCCGTTACTCAAAGAGTATATTAAAGTCGTGCAAATGTATGTAACTGGCAGAAGGAATCATCTCCGACCCTACCCGACCTCCGACCCTACTAATACTATACATAAAGTATAGTATATATAGTATTCTTGATGCTGATCAGTCAATATAGCCATGTCAGTTTGCCTGTATGAACACCTAGATATCAGAGACTAGAAGAGCTAGAGTCGCCAAATTTAAAATGTAGACTAGTATTGTCTGCACCCAGATCAAGTTTGTTTCAAATTTTGGCCACGCCCCCTTCCACACACGCAATAAAAAGAGTGAATATTTCCTAAATTTTTTAAGAAATCGAGCTAAGATTTGTAGTGTAGTGAATGTGGCCAATATCTACAATCTTACAAATTTTCATAAAGACCAGATAATAAATGGCAGAGTTAAAACAAGTTATATGAGCCGCATGAGGTTATTAAACACTCATTGCCCTGAGTAACGGGTATTTGGTAGTCGGGCAGGACCAACTTTAACTTAAGCTCTCGTTTTTGTTCAATGAGAGCGATAGTAATAAGCTTTTGTTGGATAGAGTAGGTTGCTGGAGTAAACTCCCAAAAACGATTTGAAGTTTTAAAAAGCTCGTGTTGTTTACAATTCTCTAGCCGAGCTTTGGCTGGGGCTAAGTGGTACTAAAGGTGATTTTTTAGCCATTATCGTTTTGGCAACTCTGGTTTAAACAGCTCGTGTTTTGTTTCACTGTCAAACATCTTCAGTTTGGTCTATAATTTAACCATGAATCGTCTTACATACGAACAACGCTTGCAAATTATTGAATTTTATTATAAAAATGCGTGCTCTGTTAAGAAAGTTCATCGCGCGCTTCTTCCATTTTATGGTCAGTTTAATCGGCCCACTGAAGCTGCTATTCGGGCTATTGTGACTAAATGTTGGATTGAATATCAGCCAGAAGCATTGCAAGAGCTACCAATGCATCCAGAACAAGAAAGAAAGTCGGTCAAGCCCGACTATAGCATACCAACGAAATTATTCGCTCAGCATAAATTTTGATGCTGCAGTAGCTTCTGAAAGCAGCACTGCTTCTGCGCTGCAGCAGCGAACTGTCTTTTGATCATAACTCGAAAACCGTTCATCCAATCTTCTGATCGATAAGTTATCCTTATTACCAAATATATCTAGAAGGAACAACCAACCTATATTTAAAACTGTAGGAGATATGACGTTTTTTCTAAATTGCGGGGGCGGCAGGGGGCGTGGCCAAAATTAAAAAAAAAACTTGATCTGCCTGCAGACATAAGAAGCATATGTCCCATACATGTCAAACCTCTATCTCAGACAGGGATTCGTGCTTGGAGCAACCTTATTGCTTAAAATCCGTTGCGTGATATTTTCTGATATGGCGACCTTGCAGATCCTCCAAATCGTAGTAGCAGTTTCCCACTTATGTTTTTAGTGTAGCCTTATTAAAAGCAGGGGCCCAACTTTGAGCTGTATCCTTTAGCAAAATGGCATTGTTGGAAGTTGCGTTTGTATATTTCTTGTCCTGGAGTGAAAGAGACATCTCCAAAGAGTGCTTCGTGTTAAATCGTGTGGCTCGATCTTCTAGCATACCTAAATTCCTTAGCATTTTATAGCTAGAACTGTCAATCACCATATGCTGGTCAAAGGTCAATCTATAAGGACTGGTATAGATAGACGCATGATTTTTTTTTTATTTTTATTTTTTTTTTTATGGACGGTAGAAGCATCGAAAGCCAACTCAATTGCAAAGCTGCGATTGAAGTGTGGGACTCAAACCTCACTAAACTACCGCCACCTATACCGTTTCCCGGCGGAACTGCCTTTCGGTATTACTTCGCCGGGGGGAATGCCCTAAGGTTCATCTAGGATTCTCTGTTATGTATTCAAATTGCAGTCAGCAGTTGCGTCAGATAGAAATTCAACTGTCCATGTCGTCTGTTTAGCCATATGGCTTTGTTTGGGATAAGGCGTCGCGTTCAACGTCCGTTTGAACTTTGGTTCCACCTTTCCTGCCACAGTTCAATTTCAGCTATTCTTTGCGCCTCCCAATTGTGGTGTTCTCCGGTCGCAGCCAGGGCCTTCCTCTCCTTTGCCAGTAGGTCAATAGGGATCATGCCAGCCACCACAAGTGCTGCCTCATGGGATACCGTCCGATATGCTGAAGTCACTCTCAGCGCGCACAAGCGATAAGCTGATTCTGCTCCTGCTCTGTAAGAGCGTGTTTCCATGGCACCTGCCCACACGGGTGCTGCGTATAGCAGGATTGATGTGACCACACTAGCAAGTAGCCTTCTCGTACTCTGCTTGGGTCCGTTGGTGTTAGCCATTATGCGAGCTAACGCCACGCTTGCAGCAGCGGCATTTCTGCTTGCATAACGCATGTGCTATACGTGAGCCTCCGATCTATCATCACGCCCAAATATTTGAGGAATGGGCTGGAATGGATTGTAGCATTTCCTACTCGTATGCTGGTTGTTTCAACTGTCTTCCTGCTGCTTATGAGCACGGCTTCCGTCTTTTTCTCAGCGAGTCTGAGTCCATTTTGGGTCATCCATTCATACTAGTGTACTAGTCCTGATAGCCTCGTTAGCTACTATTTGGACTTCGGCTATGTGCTTGGTCACCACTATCAATGCCACATCATCTGCGAATCCCACGGTGGTGCAGCCATTGGGCAGCTGTATTCGGAGGACGTCGTCGTATGCCACATTCCACAACAGGGGGCCCAGTACGGAGCCTTCAGGGACTCCTCCTGTGATCCGTTTTTGTTTTGGTCCGGACTCGGTGTCGTACTGCAGCACTCTGTTGGTAAAATAAGTTTTCGTAATTATCAGCAGGTAACTTGGGACTTCGAATCGACGAAGTGCTCCTACAATATTCGGCCATTTTATCGAATTTAAGGCGTTTTGTACGTCCTGCGTTACTACTAGGCAGTACTTCTTCGTCCCACGAAGCCATCTTGTGCCCTCAATTGCCTTTTCGGCTATTGAAGCGACCTGCTGGATTGCATGAATTGTTGATCTCGCCTTTCTAAATCCGTACTGTCTTGCTGCCAGCCCTCCCCGGCTTTCAATCGACGTCTCGAGCCTTTTGGCGATCAGCCGCTCCAGTACTTTTCCGGCCGTATCCAGCATGCAGAGTGGCCGGTACGCTGTCGGGTCATCAGTCGTCTTTCCTGGCTTGGGTAGTAGAACCAGCCGCTGCCTTTTCCATTGGTCAGGGAAAAGTCCTCCTTGCAGGCACCTTGTATACAGCTCGCTGAACACGGTGGTGTGTTTCCGAATAGCAATTTTAAGCACCTTGTTTGGGATGCCATCGGGTCCCGGTGACTTCTCGTTCTTTATCTTTTTTGATACCTCCAGGAGTTCATCTTCGGTGATGGCCATAATGGTGTTGTCTCTTGGGTCGTTCTCGCGGTGTCAGACAATCGTCGCTTGGTCTGGGAATAGCTGCTCCACTATTCTTTGAACTAGTATGGGGCACGTAGGCGTACTACTCTTCTTCATCTTTTTCATGACCAGCTTATAAGCGGATCCCCAGGGGTTTCTGTCTACTTCTTCGATAAGCTGTCGAAAACATAGTTTTTTACAAACCGGTATGGCCTTTTGAAGTTGCTGTCGGGCAGTTTTATGGAGTGCTTCCTTTTCGGCAAAGGAATCTCTGCCTCTGGATCTCTGTGCCACTATTCTGGCTCTCAGGCAATTGCTTCTAATGGTTGCAATCTCTTTAGACCACCAATAGGCTGGACGTCTATTGCCGTACCCGCGGTTTCGTTTTTGCATTGACGCGTTGCATGCTCGTATTATCACCCCGGTCAGATGATCAGCTGTGTTCGTCTGCGCGCAGCTTAGGTCCTCAAGGAAAAGTAAGCAAACCTCCTGGTCTAGGGTTTCCTGCTTGTAGCCGCCTTTCCTGGTGATCCTGGTTGTTTGACTGACAAGTTTCACTTCAGTTATTATGGCTTGATGATCGCTCAGCGTGAAGACCTCGCTGACTTTCCAGTTAGATGACGCAGCTAGGCTTCTGCTTATGTATGTTAGGTCAATCTTGGACCCCGTCCATCATTTCCCTTCCATCATTTAGCAGTACATCTAGGCTAGATATGGACTCTAGCAATGCACGTCCTTTGGCATTTGTATATGGGCATCCCCATTCTATTGCCCATGCATTAAAATTTCCTGCCACAATGATTGGGTGTTTTCCTCGGGCTTCTTCCACTATCTCGTCCATGCCCATTCCGAACTCTTCCAGAGTCAGACTTGGGGGGAGGTAGCAGCTTAGGACATATAATCCGCCTACTTTAGCGCAAGCGCTATGCCTTGTTCTTCCCGCTTCTTGGGGATGCGTAGGTATGAGCCCTTACCGCAGCACCAGACCGCCGCTTTTCCGTGCTCGCTCTTTACCCATTGGGCATCATCCTTATTCTTGTAGGGTTCGCTTATAGTGCTAAGTCGATTGCCTCATCCAGGACCGTTTGGTGCAAGAGGTCCTGGGCGGCAGCGCAGTGATTAAGGTTTAGTTGTAGTACCTTCATACTTGGTGACGAGTGTTACTGCTGTCTGAGTGTTGTAGTATGCCTCCCTCAGCGATTTTATGCAATCCACGCTGACCTCTTTGTCGTCAGATATAAGCATGCGAACTGCCTCAATATTTTCCTCCTTGGTCGTAGCTTCATCCAGGTCTCTTATCTCAATAAGGATCTCCTTAGATAGCGTACGAATGGTGGCTTGTTCGCCAAGGACTTTGGCCATTTCCGTTCTATATGCTTCTGCATGCTGATCCTTACTGCGGTCAAGCTCGACCAATAGCTCTCCCTTGGCCGTCCTTCGTACCTTATGCACGCTTTCGCCCATTTCTTTTAGGGTCGGATCGAATCTCATTTTTCTCAGTATGTCAATATAGGACACGTTCCCAGTTTTTGCAATGAGTAGTGCGTCAGGCATTTGGGCCTTCCTAGTTTGCCTTGGTTTGGTGTGCCTTGACACTTTTTGCCTACTAGATTCCGTTGGCTCTGTTTGGATGTTACCGTCCTTGGGGAATTCAGAATTACCCCTGTCCGCTTCGTTGGTTGCACTTTGTAAAGGCACCTTGCGTGCCGAGGGCCTTCTAGTCGTAGAGCCTGTGGCTCCTCTCCCTTTTTGGCGCTTTTGAGAAGACTTCCTCTGTAGAGGCTCATCCCTCGGACGTTTCTCAGGTGGGTTTCTTCTGGGTGACTGTGAGCACTGCGTGCCTTGCGTCTTTGCTTCGACTTGGGTTGGAATGCCGTCTTATGCGTTATTTCTGTGAGCTACACTGCTTTCAGAACAAGGGGTGTGGACTGCTTTACCGACTTCGCTGCATGCACTCTCACACACACACACACCCACCCACTCGCGATCTCGGCGAATATGCGGAACGCCGGTAACTGCTCTCTGTGGATGGTCTTTGCACTTATTTTGTTGTTAGTGTTTATTGATTTGCTTGGGCCGCCCCAAACAATTAAACAATTAATTAATGCGCTCTACCGACGCCTGCGTTTTGTTTATGCACTTCCCCTGCTAGGGACGATGATTATACACTGTTATACCACTGTTGTCTTTGGGTTTTTCGCGGAAAATACTGCGCTTTCCACAGAGGCGATCGTAAACACGTCTTTACTCTTCGACTGTTCCAGCTGATCCGATAGACGCATGATGGCCTGAGCGTAGTGCACAGCAAATTCTGCTCAAATGCTCATCCCAGTCCTTCTGATCGGAAAAATGGTCAACCACAAAAATGAAAATAGTACAACTTCTACTTCGTGGGTATGGCCCTTAAAAATCCAAGAACAGCTTCTGAAAAATTTGATTGACTGAGCAATGTTTCCCATAGGTGGCTTTAAGGTTATGTTAAGATGCTTGGTGGACTTGCAGATTTTGCAGTGGTCAACGTAATTCCGTACATCTGAAACCATATTTGGCCAGAAATGCAAGCGTCTGAGTCTTTCCAGAGTCTTACTAATTCCACTATGAGCATAGAGAGGGTGTTCATGTGACCCTTTTAACGCTGCCGGAACCAGATTCTGCGGAACCCAAATTTTCCAACAAGACTTGTCAGATACTCTGTCTGCACTACAATGCTCAGATCGGCGATATTTATACTTGTCTATTACTTTCAAGTCTGGCATTTTTGACTGGTTGGAGAAAATTTTGATTCTGAGTTCGGAGTAACCAACTAAATGGAAATAGCTTGTTGAAAATCAACGATTAGACTAGCGATTGACAACACTGACAAATCTTTAGTGTGTCTTCGGGATGGGGCATCAGGGACTACATTGTGGCTTCCCTTTCGCATTTGAAAGAGTTGAATCTGAAACTAAAAAACTTTTAAGTCCATTTTTTTAAACCAACAAACTGAGTTCATTATATGCTCATTATCTAAGGCAATTACCTGTACGATACTTTTCATTTGAAAGTTGTATCAACACCTTGGAAAAGATGCAGTTTTGCTCAAAGCACATAACAACAATTAAGCGATTACAGATCATCAAAACAATAGCACACACACCAAAGCAGAAAACCGCCAAACAAATCAATGAATCAAACCAAAAACATGACCAATCCAAAGTGAGTCCGTGAAAACACAGACACTGACCTGAAATCAGGGCGGACATCGGACGCCCAGTCCCCCAAGATGCTGCAGCTCCATCAACGTTGCGAGGAATAGGCGACTCTCTCAGAAGCGTTTTCTATCTGAGTTTGGTCAGAATATGCTCCGCATCTCTGCTGATATGCAGATGCTGGCTCAACATGTGGAGAAGCTGGAGAATGAAGCTAGCCTTGTCCGCGCTCTGGAAAGTAAGGTTATTGAGTTGGACGCTAGATTGATAGCAATAAGTGCGGCTGAAGCAAATGCTACCATAGCAAACGACTTACGGCTACATGGAATCCCATATATGGACGGGGAGAACTTGGCACTGATTTTCCAAACACTCTGCCAGAAACTTAAACCCACTCCAGCGCCCTTAAACAAATTAGACGGAGCGCGTGTGGAATAAAGCTATACTGCTACGGGCAGTCGGTGCTTACCGGGGCGATAAACAGCAACAACTAAATCTCAGAATACCAGGTGACGATTTAATAACTCCCATTTATTTAAATGAGCAATGAGCAAGGCTTAAGAGAAAGAGGCTCCTGACATCGGTGTCCACTAGGAGAGCAGTAGTACATGTAAAAGCATTTGAAAAGCTTATATGCGTTGAGAGCAAGCAAAAGCTTTCATTGCTACAAGCCGATCTGAAAGCTGTCCGCCTTGAGGAAATACCTGCAGACTCTGGGAACACTGAACCGGGGAACGCTGCTCAGAACACAAACTCTTTTTGCTCTTAAAATTAAATGATGCTTTTTGATGCAACGTACATTATTTGTGTGCCACTGAAATTTTAATTAGGTTTTTTGTGTCCAAGCTTCTTTTGAAAATGACAAGACACTTAGATTTAGTTGGATTTATACGTAGCCCGTTTTTCACGGCCCAATCACTAATATTGAACAAATCATTATTATAAGCATCAATACATTGGTCGATTTGATCAGAGAAGTTGTACAACTTGTTTAATTTGGTTAGGAATATATCGTGGTTGACCGAGTCGAATGCCTTACTGAAGTCAAGTAATGTTAATAAAGTAACATGGCTACTGTCCAATTTTCTACGAATATCTTCAACAATTTTGATACCCGTTACTCGTAGAGTAAAAAGAGTAAACTAAAGTCGTGCAAATGTTTGTAACAGACAGAAGGAAGCATCTCCGATATCATAAAGTATATATATTCTTCATCAGCATCAACAGCCGAGTCGATATAGTCATGTCCGTCTGTCCGTTCGTCCGTCTGTATGAACACCTAGATCTCAGAGACTAGAAGAGCTAGAGCAATCAAATTTTAGATGTAAGCTAGTACTGTCTGCAGGCAGATCAAGTTTGTTTCAAATTTTGGCCACGCCCCTTCTCGCCACCGCAATAAAAAATATTGAATATCTCCTACAATGTGTAAGTTATCGAGCTCAGATTTTGAAGTATAGTGCATGTGGCCAATATGTAAATAAATTTTCATAATGATCGGATAATAAATGGCAGAGTTAAAAAACTTATATGAGCCGCATTAGGTTATTAAACACTAATTGCCTTGAGTAACGGGTATTTCGAAGACTTTAACTTACGCTATCGTTATTATTGCTGTCGTGCAGCTTCTATTTTTCCGGAATCCAGATTGTTTGTTGTTTAGGAGTTCATTGGTATGAAGGAAGGTGCTTATCTGGGCTGCGAGAATTTGTTCGAAGATCTTCGAAAAGTACGGAAGTATGGAAATTGGTCTAAATTCATGTGGGTAGATGAGAATTAACTGGAGTCTCCTTTCTTGATTAAACACACACACTTCCTTCTCAGTTCATACATTTATAGTTTATTGAAAGTGTAATAGCTTAGATTAATATAATATTATTGTTTTAGCCGGCTCGAGGTCAGGTGTATTTTTTGTGCTCGTTCTGTCAAAATATCAAACAAAAACATTCTCCTCTTTCTTCCTTTAACTCCGATATATTTCGAACCCCGTCGGGATTCGTCTTCAGGGCTGTAACATACATATAACAAAAAACATTCAATTTTCTTAGTTAAGCCTCAAAAAATATTAAACACATTAAATAAACATACAGTGCACAGCGTCCGTTTCATCAGCTGTGGAGTTATAAACTGATTTGTTTTCTGTTATGGTTCAATAAATGTCTGTATATGTGTGCGCAATTCTCAGTGTCTGTCTTAAAGTTTAGTCTTATATGTGTGGGTGTGTTGATTATATGTAGCATCTCCAGTGTGAAGCGTTTGTTGTAGTCCTTCTCTTGCTGTAAAATGCTAACAGCTGTGAAGTCCGGAGAGTGTGCGCTCTCCGCACAGTGGGCCGCGAGCGCTGTTTTTTGGATTGTGGTTTCTCCTCGTCGTTTTATGTCGGATTTATGTCCAGAGATTCTAGTTTTTAATTTCGTCTTTGTTGTACCAACATATACTTTTTTGCATATGTTGTTTCCGTAACCAGCGCATGGAATTTGGTAAATTATATTATTCTTGTCCATTTTTTCTATTTTGCTTTTGGTTTTGCTGAAAAACATCTCAGTGGTGTATATTGGTTTGTGTGCAATTTTTACTATATTTTTGTTATAGCAATCGGATCTTGTCAGTCGGTCAGAGAACTTAGGAATGTATATCACAGATTTAAATATTTTGGCAAGGGTACCTTCTTCAGGTTTATTTTCGTCGTTGTATGTATTTAGCAGTCTGGATATTACATTCGTGGGAAAGTCGTTAGATTTGAGGATGTTAAATATTTCTATTGTTTTGGAAATAAATCCGACATGTTCTGGACATAAATCCGACATAAAACGACGAGGAGACACTGAGAATTGCGCACACATATACAGACATTTATTGAACCATAACAGAAAACAAATCAGTTTATAACTCTACAGCTGATGAAACGGACGCTGTGCACTGTTTGTTTATTTAATGTGTTTAATATTTTTTGAGGCTTAACTAAGAAAATTGAATGTTTTTTGTTATATGTATGTTACAGCCCTGAAGACGAATCCCGACGGGGTTCGAAATATATCGGAGTTAAAGGAAGAAAGAGGAGAATGTGTTTGTTTGATATTTTGACAGAACGAGCACAAAAAATACACCTGACCTCGAGCCGGCTAAAACAATAATATTACATCACCAAGGTCACCAACCCGATCCACTAGATTAATATATTTTAACATATTTTAGATTACTTTGCATACCGTTTAACCGACACGAGAACACACAACCGTTCACTCCAGCAGCTCAAACCCCACTCTTCGCTGTTCTGCCCGATCGCTCTGTCTACTTATTTTTCGTGTTCAAGCTAAGATATTAGGGATGTTCATGCCACATTGCATTAGGGATTTTCTGGCGATCCTACATTTATCTTTACCTTTCGGAGCTGGTAATATCTTCGCAACTTTCCACATTTTTTGGAGTGTTGACGTAGTTATCGCAGTGTTTATTATGTGAGTTAAGGGTTTTAATATTGTCGGTAAAACAATTTTAATGAATTTGGGATTCTGATCATCCAGTCCTACAAAGTTTGACTTAATTTTTGAAATTGCATTTAAGACATCACAAGGACGTACACAATTAAACTCTAAACAATTAGAACAATTATTAACTGGCAAGGCTGTTAGATATATGTTGCTTGTAGTTTCAGATACGTTTATTTTGGTGAATTTAAGGTTAAGCTCGTTTGCGTCTACGTCATCAATTATACTATATAAGTCTTAGGTTTCCCAATTCCGATGTTTTTTATTTCTTTCCAGCGTTGACTGGAAGTTATTGCACTGCTAAACTTAGATGTGTAGAATGATTGGTTTGATTTTTCGTTAGATTATTAACATGCTTTCGCTTGACTTTAAATATTGAGTACAAGTATTCGATTTTGTAACGCTTCCACTTATTGTAAGTCATGTTTCGCATTGAAGTTGCCCTCTTGATTTTGCTGTTGAACCAAGGTTTTTCGGCTACTTTCAATATCCAAGATTTTTCAGGTACAAAGTTGGAATATAGACTGTCCAGATAATTTGTGAGATGGTTTAATTGTAAGACAACTGATGGAAGAGTATAAATTTCATTCCAGTCACAAAGAGCGCAAGCATTAATCAACCCACAGATGATATAAATATAAGATCATGTCTAGAAAACGCTGGAACAGATAACGGGTCATATTTTTCGTTTTTATTCACAAAAAATACGTCAAAAGAGTGTTTATGGAGTTCGCGAAGTGTGTCGGTGTCAAAGAATTAACAGGTTTTAAGCCCAATGATTCCATTGCCATCGAAAGATTCGATTCCCGAAGCATATTACTATTTAAGTCACCAGAAATGATTATGTCATTATAGGGCAGTAATAAGTTCGATATTGTGGCAAATTTCAATGAAGTCCGATTGTCCCATATTCTCGCCGGAACATTCTCCGGGGGCCTCCAATTCGACATCCACTTATCCAGTTTGAATCTTACTTTTACGTAAGAATCATAGACTCCTAATAAACGTCTAAGTTGACGCTTCGATTTCCTTGATTTTTTCAACATGGACCCATTTGGAGGTGCATCGGAAAGACTCCATTGCTGAAAAATATTGAACGAAGGTAGTAGTCCGGTGTGATGGGTCAAAAAAATCGATTTTTTTTACATTTTTCGGAAGAACCACATTTTAAAAAAAATATGCTCTAAAATTTTCAGACTGAAATTTAGAATATTTCCAAAGTTACAGGCAATACAAGAGAGCGCGCCGTAGAGTGCATGAAGTGTGTGTGTGCTCTGACCGTTCCCTTTTTTATTGTCCTTCCAACCTTTATTATTTAAAGATACCAAGGTATATCTAATGCTAATGAAGATTTTGAGGAAACAGAAGGATTGCTATATGCACCGGTCATAGGTGATTAAATAATGTAAGTATTATTTGCTTCCAAACCTTAAAAGCTTTTTCTCGAAACCATGTTTTTGGAATTTCGGGGAAGCACTGACTCAAAACTATTCAACCGATTTGGCTCAAAATTTAACTAGTTATTCTACATACACATATCTAAATACCCAACCTTCTAAACATTTCATTTTTTAATAATAAATTAATTTTTTTAAACATTTTATCAACAAAAAAATTACATTTTGAGAACTTTTTTTTCGCAAGTCCGCTATTTTAAAATTTTTTTTTTATTATATATATTATTGGTTAGTTCATTGAAATAAGGTCTACACAATAATACTCTTTTTGATTTTTTCATTTCCGATGACTACGGAAGGCTGTGTGCTTCCCCGAAACAGCTCATTATTCTTTAGGGGACTCCTCTTTGACATTACAAATTAAATAAATTTAATAAAAAAAAATTGTTTGTATCATTTAAATTACTAAAATAAAGATGTAAAAGTTACAAAACCATCTATATCATTTACTGGTTAAAAAAAAGTCACGAACAAACGTCGGAATTTCGGCCGTCACACCGGACTCCTACACTAAAGGGCCCATATGGCCTCGACCGCATTGTAGTTATGCGGTGTCCGTCTGTATTGGCTGTGTCCACTGTACAGAGCCGCACTTGGTCAGATCGAGGTTACTCCTTCTTCTTGGTGCCTTGAAGCTTAGTGTTGCTCAAGCACACACTCCTGGTACTCTCTATCGTACGTTTGTACGTTTGCTTGTTTGTAGCCGCCAGCGAGAATATCGTTTTTTGTGGTTTCTTTGTCCTTGTCGAAGAGTTCCATTTGTTGGCCACAGTTGACCGCCGTCTCTTCATGGGCCTGAAAGACAACCTTGTCCTTCATCTCGATGGTGAAATCGTTCTCCTGCTAAGTGTGATCTACCTTCATTACTTGCAGCTTGAGCTGCTCGACATTTAGTCCGTGGTGGTTGCTGGTCTCATCTTCTCCATTGGGTTGTTGATGCAGTGTTTTGGATTCTGTTGCTGGATGCGTGGACTCCGAGGCAGCCTGAGCGTTGACCTGGGCGATTCTGACATTTGGCGCTCGCTGGAGTTCTTTGAACAGCCTTCCCCGATTGATCGTTAAAGTCTGCTCCTTGGGGGATTTGGCTGTTGCCCTCAACGGCGTACGTGCTGGTTTCAGATTAGGCTGACTGATTCTCAGCTTTTCCACGAATCTACTCCAGTTTTCATTATTGATCTTGCATTTACGGTCCCATGCTGTTGTATAGTACGAAGATTGGTTCATAAGTGAGGAGGTGAGTGGGTTTTTCGCTTCTCGTTTCAGACACGAGTTCAAATAATACATCTTAATTGCATCTCCGAAATCTGCCTTGACAAATTCTTGACATGGGCTCCACAAATTCGTAGCTGTCCAATACCATGAAGCTTTCCTGGTTTAGTTTGCCTGTAAGTTGTTCTAAATGATTCGCCAATTCGAATGTTGGTCTTACAGACCCAAAATTGTCCGATTCGATATATGTGGGCTTCGTGTTCCGCTCACATCATTTCGTTCTGATGGCCAGGCGTCCTGCATGGCGTGGTCACTCATATTGACCTTCAATCTCATTTCGAGTTGCGCCATGGTTCTTTCGAATATTCAAATATTCGCACCCACTTTACGGACTTTGATAAACCAAAAATTGTGTATGTGCTTACATCAACTTCCGCGAATATCAAACATCCGGCTCGAAGGACCAAAAAATGTATAGAATTTTACACCTTAGATGAGCACGCTTGTATTTTAATATTTGTACAGAATAGCTCTAGCGAGCGATCCTTCTTTTATTCATAAAATTCATCCCTTAAATCTAACTTGTCTATTGCTTCGTTTGTAAGACGAAGCATGTGTATGTTTATGTGTATGTGCGTTGGTAATTACAGTATGCACACATATGTGTCGGTCTAGTGGTAGGGGGTACATCGCCTGTGCATCGCAAAGGGTTACGCTTGGGGTTAGATACATCCTGACCCTCGTCAAGTGCCTATTAATATTTATTGTTCAACTAAAAACATTGACTTGCTTATGTTTATGCATATGCATTTATCGCTACGTGTGATTCATGGGATCGTGGACTTATGTTTAGATTCTAAACCCTCTTGCTAACGTAAATTGCTACGCCCCCAGCATGGCCTATACGATCAGAACGAAAAACATTATAACTATCAGAAGCAATCAACAAGTCACGTAGCTCTGACGCAAAACCACGTTTCGGAAACACATTTAACATCAACATTTGACCCTACAAACAAGTAATTAAATTCCTCAATTTTGTTAACTTTTCTTTGCGCATTAATGTGACATACATGAATGTAAATCAATTGCGCACAATCATTGTTCTTCCCAAAAAGGAGCATATAGAGTTAAGTCTGCTTGACAAGACAACAGATCAGTAGATAAATAAATAACAAGACATAAAGAGATCAATACTTAGATATAAGGGGTAATTAAAATGTAACATTTGATGACTAGCAATAACTTTAATTGCGAAAGAGAATATCAGCTGTGGCAGACGGATCATGAGAGCCAACAGCGGGCAAGGGAGGGCGGGAGCGCGCAGCCGACTGCGCATTTGTGGAGAAGCTCTCTCGCTGCAGATCTGTGAGCGTTTTCTTGGTGTGCACGCACATGATATTCCCTCCCTTACTCTGTCTAAAGTGGACCAGCCCACGCCTTGAGAACACAGCAGTAAGAAGCTTTTGTTTCTTCATGCCCATTGCTATTTTAAATAATTCATTATTCTCCTTTGTAAGCTGTTCGATAAGGAAAATTGGGCTATGCGACTCAAAGCCCAACAAATACAGTTGTTGTTTTTCGGTTCTCCCGTAGTCTACAGCCGTTCGTTAAAGTGGGAGTTTGTCGCGCTTGTGCTCAAACTTGACTATAATTCTCGGGTCGACCAGTCTGCTTTCCGTGCGGTATTTCACCCCGAATATGTCACGTAATTTGGGTGCCGGTGTTATTCCCAATGCAAATGACAAGGTGTTGAAAATTATCTTCAGAGACACTCCCTGGACTAAGGGCACCCCGTGCAGGCGAAAATCACAGGCCGCGTCTATATTTGCTTGTGTCGACAACTTTGCTTCGAGCATACCCATCTGCTCCTTGAGTAAGTCATAGGCGACGTCGGGTTTCAACTGAGCGGACAGCCTTGCTTCAAGCACACCCACCAGTTTTTTTAGGGTGTTCACCACAGCAACCTCGATCTCCAACTGCTCAACCCGCTGAAGAAGATGCTGCATATCCAGGGAGATTCCATTAAGCCGTTCGTGGAGGCCACAGAGAGTACGCTCATCGGTTTCTTTCATCGTGGAGGTGAATAGCTCAGATTGCTCCTCGATGCGCTTGGTCAGCACTTCCAGTACCTTGGAGGGAATGGCCTGGACAGCCTTCATGTCCCCAGAGGAGTTCTCGCGCTGACGTAAATTAATTTAAATGTCTTTAATTTTATATTCAATTCCAGTCTTAGGTTAATATACTCCTATGTTATGGTTATATTTTTTCTCTTAAACCCTTTGAGTAAGTTAGTGTGTGTTTTCTTTTTTTTTTCTTTTTTTTTGTGTGCGTCTCTTTTTAAAAAACCCATTTGAATTTATAATGCTGGATAATATAAGAAATACCAATGCGAACAGTCATACAATGATAATAGTTTTAAGTAAGCAACATAGCGGCTTACATATTTGTCATTTTAATGCACTAAGTTTGCCGATCAAGATTGAGGAATTTCGTTATCTGTTTGTAAGCTCGAACGTTGATGTTATATGTGTGTCCGAAGCTTGGTTTATGTCTACTTTTTGTGATTCGTCTATTAATTGTAACGGTTATAATGTGTTTCGTTCAGATAGTAATGGTCATGCGAGAGGGGTTGCAATGTACGTTAATAAAAGACTGAAGACTAAAATTATATGTAAACAATCAATAGGACGTCCGATTGAGTATTTCTATATATACATAATCAATAAATATCTGAACGATTTAAAATTACTGCATTTCTCGACCACACCGTGATACTGACCATAGTGATCTGACAAACCTTATTTCTGGCATTTCCTTGGAGTATAGTCAAATAATCTTGACTGGAGACTTCAACTCTAATCTCATTTCATACTGATCAAGAATATATATACTTTATGGGGCTGGGAATGTTTCCGCCTCCCTGTTACATACATTCGCACAACTTCATGATCCCCCTTTTCCCATTTTCAATGGGAACAAGGTATAAAAAAGCCACTCATTTTACTCAAACTAATAATACTTTTCTTGACCTTTTCTTTGTTGGTATTAAAAATAGAGGAAAGTTAACTTCGGCTCGGCCGAAGTTTGTATACCCTTGCAGCACGTTTCTTAACTTATTTGAAGGACATATCTACTAGAGCCCTGCATGAGTGGAATCAAAGTGCCCTTTGATTCATGTTTAAAAAATAAGGTTCTAGTAAATCAAGTCTGAAAATATTTTGAATCGAGTTAGTCAGCTCAAATTTATAATGACTCCAAACAGATCAAGCTCCAAACAGATCAAGCTCCAAACAGATCAAGCTCCAAATAGATCAAGCTCCAATCTGTGCTCCAGTGGTTCATTAGATCAAGTCAAAAATTAAGTCAACACAAAAATAATTTGTTACCATATTTCCCAACTGCGCAATTCGCTATACATCGCTACTTCCTCGAAGAACGCTGCTTCATGGTCGATCTTAGATACGAGTTAAATATATATGCTTCCAAGGAAGTTTAATTGGCGCAGTTATGTAGAAACTGCACACCGCTGAATTGCTGGCCCCCAAAACCCACCCACTTATGCTCCTGATACAGCCTTATTGGCTTCCAGTCGATGCATAACTACACCATGCGTAAATCTCCCATGTATAAAAACCTTGAAATTCTACCAGCTGATATAAAGACCATTTTCCGGCCTATACCATCCGTGTCGCCAATAAACTGACGACAAACAAAATACGAACACTCAAAAGGCTCAAAAGGCGTCATCCGTCCGATCTATGGATTTACAGAAGGCGACCAACTTGCCGTTGCCAAAATTGTGTTTAAGTCATTAAGACGGGCTTGCTCGTTTCTACTCATAAGAATTGAACATATTTCTGTCCATGTATAAAGCTGTATTCCAGCGAGTGGGGCAGAAACTTTTCAGCGTTGACTTTAAATTAGCATTTTCACCAGACTTTTTAAAATAACGGACAAGTTTGCTACAATAATTCAAGATGTCGTTCAGTTCCTTAATGTCGTTAAATGTTTTATCAATAACGTTATTATAAAGGTGGTTTATGCAGTGTATGTGGTTGTTTCCACGATATGCTGCCACCATATTTGCGCCGCGGTCAGTAACCACTATTGCGTCGTCTTGACTGAGATAGCACCCAAATCCATTAAGGCTCTGAGCTGTTTGATCTATTCATATTGACATTGAACCCTATGAGCTATTGGAGTTGAGCATGAGCTGAGCTGAGCTGAACTATTTCAAACAGATCATATAGCTCATGCCTCATTTCATGAGCTATAATTCAATGAGTCAATAATTTTGTGAACTATGACTAGAAATTCATAGATAGATCAAATCAGTAAGAAAGTCAAGGGGAACTTTGATTCATCTCATGCAGGGCTCTAATATCTACTGAAAACAAACAAGTTTTTCTCAATAGGACTACTTTTCTGACTCTACTTTTTTAACAACTACACTATTTAGAAGTCTGATTTCGACCAAATTTGGCAGAACCATGGAGAAGCATTAAAACTAGTAAATATAAAGTTTGGAGGCGTTTTCTTTGAAAACAAAAAAGTTTTTCGCACTAGAACTAGTTTTCCCACCGATCGTTCCCATGTCAGCTATATGCTATACTCATCCCATCCGGCCGGTTCCAACGTGCAAAGTTTGGTGGCTATAGCTTTAAAACTGACGGAGGAGATAGCATAGAAACAGACTGTCAGACGGACAGACGGACAGACGGACATGTCTACATCGACTCAGCTCGTCATGCTGATCAAAAATATATATCCTTTATGTGGTCGGAAATGCTTCCTTCTATGCGTTACAAACATCTGGACAATTTCAATATACCCTCTGCAAGCGTACAAAAATAAATCTCAGTTGTATGTTACGTCGCCGCCTTTTACTAGGGCTGTCACCGGCTAACTCCGTCCCATCCCAGGGCAGGATCTCGACCTTTCGCCCGCAGCGCGCACAATCCCACAATCAGACATCTCAACTTACTTACATCAACAACCCAACGGACAAACGGATAATTTAAACACTTAAGCACAACGTACCAAAGACGACATCTAGCGGCTAGCAATGGACTGACTTAGCTGTTAGTACCAGCTTTACGGGCCTTAGAGTTCTTCCTCATACTGAGATTTGTTTTAGATTTTTACTCTAATTTTTCCTAACCCACCCTATAGGAGCTCTTTGGGGAAAGATTTGGACTGAAAACATTACTTATATAGCCATAAATAGGCATCGGAGCAAGAGAGAAATCCCAACTGCAAAATTTTAAGGTCTTCAAGAGATCGCCAAATAAATTACAAAAAAAAACATAAAACTAACATAAATAAATACTATTATTTCTATGGGTGTGCGTTTTCGTATGGGGACGCAGTGGTATTTGCATGATTTTAGTTTGATGGAGTATGAGTTTAAATGGGAATGTCTGTAAAGGGTGATTTTTTAGCTATTATCTTTTTGGCAACGCTGGTTAAACAGCTCACGCACGTTTCGTGTTTTGTTTCACTGTCAAACTTCTTCAGTTTGGTCTATAATTTAACCATGAATCGTCTTGCAAAGGAACAACGCTTGCAAATTGTTGAATTTTATTATCCAAGTGCGCGCTCTGTTAAGAAAGTTCAAGTTGTGTTCAGCGAAGAAGCCTATTTTTGGCTCAATGGCTACGTAAATAAGCAGAATTGACGATTTTGAAATGAATATCAGCCGGAAGTATTGCAAGAGCTACCAATGCATCCAGAAAAAGTCACAGTTTAGTGCGGTTTATGGGCTGGTGGCATCATTGGACCGTACTTCCTTAAAAAATGATGCGAATCTTAGCGTAACTGTGAATGGTAGGTGCTACCGTGAGATGATATCCAACTTTTTTTGCCCAAAATGCAAGAGCTTGACTTGCATGACATGTGGTTTCAACAAGACGGTGCCACATGCCACACAGCACGCGCAACAATGCGCGCCCTGCACGTAGTTTCCAGAGACACCAAAACTTGCTTACGCGTTGCTATAACAGAAAGTAGAGGAGGTTGAGTAGGAATAGAAGCAGAGACAGAAACACTGCCCGCAGGTTCAGGCGGCGCTGTTGGTGACTGCTCGAATCTACGGACAGAAGAAGGATTATCTTAAAGATTACCAACAGCTTGATTCGGGCAGGGGAAGAGGGACAAATCCAGCATATTGCCTGGTGAGACAGACAATGAAATAGTTGGCGACCTTTCAATACTAATAGGGGAAAATTGGAAATTGGAAAATTGGCTAAAAATTGAGGCCCCTCTTCGTTGGGGTAGATCCGCTGAGCCCAGATGCGGCCAGGATTACTTACACTTCGGCAAAAAATTAAACCTTGGCCGGATCTTTCGCTCCCACGACCACGCTACGGGACAAAACAAACCTTTTGTTAGCCAAAATATGCGGCTACTAAATATCCCATATATTTTCGCTATTAAACTCACGTTTTGCTTTTTACATTTTGTTTTTTTATTTTGCGCTGTTGTGCGCCATTCTTTCAATTTCCAGTGAGGAAATGTCTTCACGGAAGATGAGACTTTTACATAAGTTTTTGTTGAACACCGGTCCACACCAATGACTTGCTCTGTCTGTGCCCTTGCCAACGTCAGGTGCCTCCCTTTATTACCTTGTTCCGCTTCTCAAATTATCCCTGTCCCTGACCTACATCAATGTCGTTGCTGATCGAGTCATTGGCCGTTCTCAGCGCACTCCAATGTAATCTGGGTGAGAGGAAAGAGCGAATCGGTTTCAAGTCTAACGGCTTTCCCCCGAGGCGGCACGGTTCCCCAGTCATCATGACGTTGCCACCTAGTGGTAATTTGGACGCTATCTACGCTTTATCTATCGATTATTTAACTATTTATACCTAACGCATTGTTTTCACACAAAAATGCAACAACGCCACGAAGATTGGAAACAAACACTAAACAAATGAACAAGCTTCGTGAGCATTTTTGCTTTATATCGTTAATCGAATTAATTCCCCTCTTATAGATCACCAGCGGGCTATTGAGCACCACTGCGCCCAACGAAGGCCACACCCACTCTCAAATACCCCCGCCAGGCTAAGAAGGCTACATTATTTGCCAACAAGCACGCTGACCGTACAGTCTGAGTACTCGCACCACTACTTCATCCTCGGAGATCTTTAGAATGGAACACTCCCAACGCACTACCTTGTAGATCCTCCAGTTCATAGGCGCTGTTCCCCACCGTTCGGATGACACGGCTCTTCACGAACTTCTTGGCGAATTTTGCATTGTAGGACTTGCCGAAATTACTTTATGTAAAATTCCGTCTCCACACCTCTTGCCCTGGCCTTAGCTTCAACACTCGTGCACGCTGGTCGTATCTCTGAAGGCTCCATTCATATGCGGCGTGCAGGTTCTCCTTTACCTTCTCCCGGATCACCGCCAGCTTGTCTTTCGCCTTCAAATCGGACACTTCATGTTCAGTCAACGGCTGTAGCTTTCTGCCTAATTTGTAGCTTGTGCCGTTCAGAAACATGTGCTGGCCGAAGACGGCAAAAAATGGGGTCATCCCTGTGGCTGCGTGTACTGCATTTCTGATCTCTGTGGTCCTGTTCTAAATACGTTCTTATCGCCACTAGGACCATCCGATTCACCCATTCAGCAGCGTTACTTTGCGGTGAGTATACAGGAGTCTTCAAATGATTGATCCCAAAGGGTTCCACCATGGATTGAAATGAAGTCGACACAAATTGCCGTCCGTTGTCGGAATGGATCACTCCAGGCATCCCGAACTTAAAGAATATCTCGTGTACTAGGAAATCCACGACATTCTTGGCATTGGCCTACCCCAAGAACGTAAATTTGGAAAAGTGGTCAACCACAACAAATATCCAAGCATGGCCACTTTTGGAACGAGGGTACTTTCCCAAAAAATCTATGTAGAGCTTTTGGAAAGGCATGTCAGTGCAAACCTCCTCTAGGATTCCTTCATGCATCCTGTAATTTTGCGCCTTTGTCTCTTTGCACGTTTCGCATCGCCTGATGAAACTCCGGACTCGCACTGCCATGTCAGGCCAATAAAATTGTCTACGTAGCGTGTGTAACGTTTTGGCTACGCCTCCGTGTGCTGACGTCTCCTCCGCATGAGCTTTGTGAATCATTCCAGCAGTTAATTGCTCTGGCACCCGCAGCTTCCAGATTGCTCCCTCCATTTCATCCGCTATGTCGTCCCGACTGACGCGCTTAAAGACCAATCCAACGTGCACCTTCAGATCAGGCAAGTTCTCCTGCTGGCTTTGCACATCTTCTACCAACGTCTTATATTCTGCGGACTCGAATTCAAGGGTTTGAAATCCCAATAGTGACTCAGGTGAAATCTGCAGTTCCTGCACGATCCTGGACAGGGTATCGGCTACTATATTTTCCGATCCTTTCTTGTTCTCAATTTTGAAGTCGTACGCCTGCAGCTGTAGTGACCACCTGGCTAATCTTCCGTTCAGATCTTTAAGCGTCATCAGCCACTGCAAACTGGCATGATCCGTCACTACAGTGAACGGCATCATTTCGATGTATGGCCTGGATTTCTGGATAGCCAGAATCACCGCGAGACACTCTTTCTCTGTCACTGTGTAATTAATTTGGTGTTTATTTAATTTTGCAGAGAAAAATGCTATCGGCCTCTCCTGTTGCTCATCATCCACCTTGAATAATACCGCGCCAACTCCGAACTGCGACGCATCGCATTGGACGAAAAACCTTCTCCCAAAATCCGCATGGACGAGCATTGGGGCAGTGGTAAGTGCATGCTTTAGTTTTTTGACAGCTTTAATGGCATCGTCACTGAGACTAAATTTACCATTTCGTTTCTTACGGCATCTGTCAGCGGAACCGAAATCTCAGCGAAGTTTTTGATGAACCGCCGGTACCGTCCAGCCGTTCCCAAAAAGCTTCGCACCTCTTTGACCGATTTTGGAATAAGCATATCTCGAATGGCCAACACTCGATCCGAGTCAGTGCGTAGCATACCACACCCGGCAATAAACCCCAAATACTTTAGACTTTTAAAACAAAAATTGGATTTATTAAGACCAATGGTTAGATATGCCTTCTTTTAACGTTTCAAATTCCTCCGAAATGATGAGGAGGTCATCCAGGTAAACAAAGACATAAAGCCGGCGGTATCACTTTGTTTATGAGGCGGCAGAGCTGTTGCGCCGCAATACACAGTCCGAACGTCATGTACCGAAATTGATATAAAGGACGTCCCGGTACTGTGAAAGCAGTATACGCCTTACTTTTTTCCTCCAGCTCTATTTGCCAAAACGCAAACGTCAAAGTCCACACTAGAGATGTAGTGCGTTTGGTCAATACGGGACAGTATACCATCGATGCAAGGCAACGGATAGGCATCCTTGATTGTGACCTTGTTAAGTCTGCGCGCATCCAAGCAGAATCTATTCTTCCCTGGCCTCATAACCACCGTAGTCCGATTGCTCCATGGTCTGTCGCTCTCCTCAATGACACCCAATTGGAGCATTTTATCGACCTCTGCCCAAACCACCTCTTGCTTAGCTGGCTACAGAGGGTAATGTCTTTCTTTAATCGGCTCCGTGCCCTCCAACAACTGAATTTTATGCTTCAGCAGCGGCCTCTGGCCAAGACCCGAGCGTTCAAAGGTCAGAAACTCATTTTTAACTTTTTCCAACATCTCTCTCTGTTCTTCTTGCAGGCTCCACATTGCCGGACTAGAATTACCCACATCGTCATCTCTGTAGTACTCTCAGTCTTTGGCTAGAACTAGCAACTCGGATACACTAGCGTCTTGGCTCAATTTGACAGTTGACCCGAGCACTTGTGGAGCGAGATCAAATATCCTCCAGAAATCAATGCCTAAGTACATCTCCTACTGTAAGTACGGACACAAATACAATGCGACAATTTTCTCTATTCCTTCATACTTCACAGGAACGTCAACTCGACCAATGATTGCCACATCTGCTCCAGCGGCAGCTTTAACCACTGACGCATACGGTTGTACTACGATCCCCAGCCTATCCACAAGCTCGCGGCATCCACTCCCAAGCAGGCTCACTGACGCTCCAGTATCTAGCAGACCCGTCATCCTATGTCCTGCCAGTTCAACTCCTGCGAAAACGCGCTGGTCTTCATGACCATCTCTCTGCACTGCCTCTACGATCTTTAGCCTCGTCGCTTTTCGCTTCCTAAACCGTTCCCGCGTCTTCTTCACCCGACGGGTAAGCATCCGCATTCCATCCAGTTGGAGCTCCCCAAAAATCCGATTTCGGGCTTCTTTGTACGCACGCAGACGCTCTTCGTAAGGTAAGTTTTTTATTTGTTTGTGATTATAT
The DNA here is from genome assembly GCA_035044965.1 of Lordiphosa andalusiaca. NCBI lineage: Eukaryota > Metazoa > Arthropoda > Insecta > Diptera > Drosophilidae > Lordiphosa > Lordiphosa andalusiaca. The sequence goes on along the minus strand of JAWNNM010003610.1, from coordinate 5,160 downwards.
ACTTTTATTTTACTATTCTTATACTCTACAAACTTGTTTTCCTTTTTATACTCTATTTCGTCACGGCTGTCGACTCCGAACGCGCTTCTGCCGCTCTCCACGCGCTCGCTCGAGCATTTCCCGGACAATTCACGCATTGGGGACTGAAGGTATCCGGCTTGCCACATTTATAGCAAAAGATTTTCCGCTCCCTCGACAGGCAATCCCTAAATACGTGGTCTGGCTTCCCACAATTCCAGCATATCAGTTTCGAATGGGGTCTGGCAATTCGAACTTCTTCCAAATCCTCTGGGATGTAATCTTCTCCATGCGATGGAATGGTAACCTCATTCAGTGTTGGCCTTCCTCCAGAATGATACCTGAGCTGCTGCCCAATCCTGCTTCGCCGCCCGAATGACTTCTCGACCGCGATGCACTCGTCTCTAAGTTCGCCCACGGTGTATACATCTAATGCGTAAACGTAACGGGCAATATTTTCCCTCAGGCCATTCTTGATCACTTTTACCATGGCCCGTTCACTCAAAGGCTTCTTCAAACGCGAGGCCAGCAGACGGATGTGGTGTATGTAATCGTCCACGGCTTCTCCAGTATGCTGTTCCCGTTGCAGTAACTCGCGCATCTTGTCATGCTCCGTCTGATGCCCACGGAATCGTGCCAGCAAAGCCTTTCGCAGCTGCGCCCAGTTGTTAACCGTGGATTCTCTGACGTGGACCCAATACCACTCACAGACCCGCCCGGTTAGCAGCACATGAAAGCTGCGTATTATTTCATGCCACGGACATTGGTATTGTTGCTGCAGAAACTCCAACCGAAAGACAAAGTCTTCTATCGACGTTTTAGACTCATCCCCGTCGCATTCCAACGCTCAACTCTGATCCCTGATGCGGATGGCGCGTTCCTAGAATTCTCCGCCCACACAGGTTGGGATTCCGCCACTGTCCGGGTACTGGATCCGTACAATTCACTGGACTGCTCGAGATAGGGCCATCATACCTCCTTTTTGGTTTCGGTGGCACCATCGGTGGATTTGCAGGAACTTGGTTTAATCTCTCCCCTTGCCGGAACTCTTTTGGAATCGCCCCTTGGTGGCGCGTCGCATTCAAATTCGATTCCTGATCGGGCCAAACTTCTTGTTCATTACCATTCTGCGGTTGACGCTGGATGCCCATTGGTCTAATTGCATCATTGACCATTTTCATCATCTCAATGAACCCTTGCCGGAACTCTTCGCGTAACGCTTCACTAATGTTGGCGTCCATAGCATGTCTGTGCGTTTGATGTGCTTGGCCAATTGCTGCATTGATGGCCGACCCTTCAGGCGAGCCTATAGTTGGCTTTGGAAGTTCCAGCTGCTTTCGTTTCTGCTGTTGGTCATGGCGATCATTTAATGCAGCTGCGCGTTGTTGCTCCTAATTTTTCTTCAATTCCGGTGCCAATGCTGCAGCCCCTTCACCATCCATTTCCCATAAGTCTGCATCTATAGTAGGACTTTTCGACCTAAGCTGCTGATGGCCTTGCCCTGATAGCACGTCTTCTCTTTCGTCACCAGGCATCCTTCACACACTACTCGATAATCATTGAGAATTAATTACTACTTAATACATTTCCTTACTGAATACGACACCTAGCAACGATTCCACGCTCCCAACTTATCTCAAGACAAACACTAATAACTAATTTTCTATCCTTCTTTGTTTTTGATTTAGATTTGTTCACATATATCAGGGATGCAAACCACTCGAAAATAAGGACTGGTTCGGTTCAGTGGTTCATACAGTTTCTGAACCGCCGGTTCGGTTCATTACATAGTTTTTGGAGCTTGCTGAACCGCGGTTTCGGTTCGGTTCAGTGGTTCACAAAGGCACATTATGAAATATATATTATGATTGTTGTCGAACACTTTTGAAATGTAATTCTTATAATCCATTTAAATATTTTTAAAATCCTTAGAAGTATGTCCAATGCTTATTATGTCGGATTTCCAGGAGTCGTCTATAAGTTCCTAGATGAATACTCTCGAAAATTAAGAATGTTTGCTAGAAAAGAATACGTACCATGCATCTTAATTGTTCTATTTATCATATCCCTTAAGTTAGGCTCAGAACTGAATCATACCTGAATCAGCTCAGATATGAAAGGGCTGGTCCTGAATTCATGACATAATTTTTATGAATATTAGCCATGGATTTTCCTCTGACATGTCCTACTACGTCATGACCTTAGTTGATTTTAGGCATGATTTCAGTCAGAGAACTGAACCGAACCGAACCGTTTTTATTTGTGGTTTTCGGTTCGGTTCAGCAATTCAGAAAGGAAGCCGGTTCGGTTTGCGGTTCGGTTCACCGGCTGGAATAAGCGGTTCGGTTCGGTTCAAAACCGGTTCGGTTCAGAACCAGTTTGCATCCCTGATATATATACAGAGAGAGAGAGACTCTTATGAGTGTTTGACGTGTTTTTTTTGTGCTCCCCAACAATTAATTAATTGTGTCATTTAACGCGCCTACTATTCCGCAAATTTAACATAAACAATTTTATTAGTATTGTCCACTATCGGTTTGTGCTTTACTTTTCAGTTGTGCATCTTCACATCATTAATTTAACAAAATTTTAATATTGAGGCGTCTGTGCTGTGTATTTTGTTGGTGTTTTTGTTTTTCTCGCTTAGCAGCTCCCCCCTTTACACAGGTTTGTGTGTGCGTTCACTAGTGCATTTTTCTTTTTCTTTTTGTGCTTAACTCCCACTCAGCTTTGTTGTTGTTCTGCTCTCAAAGCTAAGAACGCTTGCCATCTAACTGCGCTCTGTGGGTGTTTTTGTTTTTTTCTTTGTGATGTTTCGATTCGCGCTTTGGTCCGCTTACTTTTTTTGTTAAAAGGCCCTCTGGTGAATTTTGTTCATTATGTTGTGCTGCAAAAAGACCTGCACATTTAAGAATGCAAGTGAGTCGGAACAACTTCGGTTTGTTACCTGCTGGTTGTGCAAGTTAATCTCCGTTATCGCGGAAATAACAAAAGACAAAATAAAGTTCGGAATTACGCTGAAGGTTCAGCTGGCTTTATTTAATTATCTTTTAAGACTAAATTAGAGTACCCTATGCTTGCCCTAAAGTTGGCTGTGGCGGCGACTGCGGCGGCGGCTGCGGCGGTGACGGCGGAAATGTTGCAAACGATGGCTCAGCGGGTTTGGCTGCTGACATTTGATATTGAATTCGGGCCGCTGGTCAGATCAGCAGTTTTGGCCGCGCGTGTGCTGACATTGTAGTTTTGTTTGGCAATTTGGATATTTGTTGCAATGTTTGTTGTTCTTGTGTTGAGATTGATATTCGTTATTAACTCCTCCTCCTTTAATTTGAGCTTGTCCTCAAGCGATCCTCAGAAATTGTTAAAGTTGTTAAATTGTGGTAGTTGTGGAATTTGTGGTATTTGGGGGATTCGTGCGGTTATATTGGGGTTAGTGGTTGGTTTTACTTCCTCTTCCGGAGGTGTTGCAGTTGGGTTTAGCTGTAGTATTACTTTCTTGTGTTGTCGTCGTATAAATTGTAGTACGCCGGCCAATATTATCGAAGTGAGGAATAATGTTGTAAATGTTATCCTGTTTACTGATGCGTGCGATCGTAGCAGTTGAAGTTGCTCAGTGTTATTGATGTGTAATGCCTCCAGTGCTTCCAGTGATAATATTCGTAGTCGCTCAGTCTCTGTTGGAGTTATTTGGATTGTTGGTGGAATTGGTTGCATTACTGTGGTTTCGATGTTGCTTATTTCTTTTTCGTTGATAAGAATCGATGTGTTCCAGAGATTAATTAAGTAGGTTCCCGTGACGTGTTGTTTGGAGCCGTTGTAGCCGATTGTTCCATTGAAGTTGTTTAATAGAATTGTGCCGGGTCCAATTTCCTCGATGGTAGGGATGTGATCTGCATTACTGAAGCCGCACAGCGCGTGTTCTCCTGATAATAACCTGGCTAAGCACTTATTATTATTGATGTTAACAATTTTGGTTTTATCGCAAATTTTTAAGTTATCCAAAAACTTACAAGGTGATTGAATTCCGAAAATATTATTTTCATTTTTAAGTATTTCGTTAAATTCTATATTGACAATGTTATTGTTTCTTATGATAGGTCGGATTAACAAGTTATTAAAGTTTTCTTTACTTAAATTTGGTATCTTTACCATGTAAAGTAAAGTAGTTTTATTGTGGAGGACTGAAACGTCCACAAATTCCATCATTTCTTCAACTGAATTCAGAGGGGTTAAATAATTTTTAAAGTGGTCTTTTATTAAACCTAATTCGCTTTCATCTAATAAAAATGTGTTTATAATGTTTATTTTTGCCCATTTAATTAGTTTCACCTGATTCTGAAAATTTATAGCTATTTGTTCATTCTTTTTTCGAGTTCTGTATTTATTATTACCTGCTTGTTGTTTTGTGAAATAAGTTCGTTAATGTTTGTTTCTAAGAGTACCAGATCGTCATGATCTGGGCTGCCTGCCACATATTTCCATGCGGTGCCTAACATATTGATTGACCTCGGAATTCTTTTTTTGAATGATGACGTAATTATTCTTAATGTAGAGTCTACTAATTCTATTTCGTGGTGAAGGGTGTAGTAAAAGTTTGTCGAGCGTTGTAGGTACTTGTTGTAGGTCTATTACGTGTATTATTTCAGTCGTTCCAGTCCGTATTTTCCCGAGTCCATTGAATACCGTGAGAGTCTGTGCGTCTGTTTAGTTCGTAATATTTACGGAAGCATGTGCTATCGTCAAGTTCAAAATCCATCTGTAAAATTTTAATGTTAAACGTTTTTAATGTTGCTTTTGTGAACAACTTTACCGGACATTGTTAGAATGGTTGTACAGTTGTCTGTTTTTACTGTTTCTTTTCTAAATCTAGAAGAAAGTTTGGATCCTAGTCTGGTCCTAGTCTTCACGAATATCTCTTGTCCTGGTGCGTAAGTCAGTATGACTTTCCTGTTTTTGATATGGTTTTTTTAGTCGCGGTTTTGTTTATTTTTAAGTTTTATTATGTTGTCCTGTCTGGATTTTTCGTATTGGTCGGGGTCAATGGTCAAAGATCAACCGAAAAAAACTTCAAAGGGTCGTTTTTTTGTCACTGAGTGTATTGTCGAGCTGTACTCGTAAACACTTCTATCTAATAATTCGGAG